>CM073128.1:1157500-1520000 GCA_037039145.1 Fundulus diaphanus
TTTAAGGATTTGAACAGCTTACTATTATTATTGTTGTTGTTTTAAACTGTTGAGTCTTTAGCCAAGTCATTTTATTAGATGTTATTTTGTTTTACCTCGTGTTAAAGTGCTCTTTAAATAATGATGACAATGATGATGATTATGATCACAAGAAACTTTTGCATCATCACCCAGAAGCTGGAAAGAAAAGAGACAAAAAGATTTTTTTAACCTCACTTAGTAACTCAAGGAATTATTTTAAACTAAATATTTTAGGCAAAAATATTAAACTGTTTATTGATTGTTTTTTTTTTCCTTCAATCCCACCATTATGTTTAGTAATTTCTGCCAAAAGCTGCAGCATTTTCATTTAATCCATCTGAATGTAGTATTTGCAAGCCCTACTCTGATTGGATGGAAAGAAACCTGTCTGTGATTGGCTGGTGAGGTGGACAGTTTTTGAAGTCGCCAGTGCACACAGTCGAGCGACCGGAGAAACCACAGACATTATATATTGTGTCCATGGGAAAAATAGCCGAGCGAGCACACAGCTGGTATTGACCGTGGAAGTAGCAGGTCACGGCAAATAAAAAACCGAGCGCGAGCGAGCATAGTGGATTGAGAAGAGTTTATCAGAGTTGAGCGCGCGCGTGATGTTTAAACGCTGAATACCTGTCTCACTGCGCGCTCAAACAAAAGACACAAATATCGCTCCAGAAGTGGGTATACGCAATGCTGACTGGAAAATAAACGGGTATACGCCGCATACCCGCGTACACCCTGGACTACACTGTCCGACTTCATGTGAGACCGTGAAGCATTGACACTCTGTACAGCTTTTTTTTTTTTTTTTTTAAAACACGGCAAAATCCTTCCTCATCCTTACCGTTGACAGACTGCAGCCATGTCCCGAATTCCTCGATTTCCATCCACTTTTGTTGAAATTTGCATTTTCCCAAATCTTTCTCCGCCTCGAGCTTCTTTTCCGAACATAACGGCTTTACGGTCAACCGGAAGCAGTTCCGCGCACAACGCGGAATCAGTTATATCTGATAATATATCTGACGAAACTGTTTTTATGGCCGAATTTTTTTAGAAAAAAAAAAATAATGCCACCAATGATCACATTTAATGACTTTTAATGCTAATTAAGGCCTTAATTTTAAAAAATGTCATTTAATGACTTTTAATGCCCCGCGGAAACCCTGACAGGGTTTATACAGGAATGAGTAACCCCAATTTAATGCTTTTTAATGCTCTTTTAATGCTCGTAGAAATAAATTTAATGCCATCAACAAGTACCTATATATATATATATATATATATATATATATATATATATATATATATATATATATATATATATATATATATATATATATATATATATATAACTTGTTGATGGCTGTATTCAGACACCAGAGCACCTCAGCATGCAGTGTTGCATTGGATCCAAATGTTGTTCGCAGACCGTCTGATTTCCCTACGTTAGTGGCAGTAGAGTTTGCTCCAGCTGCTGCTGCTGCGCTGTTTGCGGTAGCTAATGCGGACGTGACTGCGTTGGTTACAGAAAAGTAACTTGACATTGTTAGCTGTTGTCTGCCCCTTGCAGCTGATCTGTGGCTGTCTGCAGTGGTGTAGTGGTCCCTGGAGAAGTGGGTATACTCTCAATGTTTGCCCTTTTAGACGCAGCTCGGAAAAATGCTGTTTTAGGAACAATGACATGTAACACTGCTCTATTTAGTTTACCCAAAAATCCATCACTAGGGTTTACTCATTTTAGCCTAAAATATTTAGCCTAAAACATTTAGATTACAATATTTCCTTGAGCTACAACGTGAGGTGTGAAAATACTGTTGTCTCTTTTTTAAAGATTTTATCCAGCTTCTGGCAGGTAATGTAAAATTTTCTTTGGTTTATATTGAAGGAATTCCTACACTACATCCAGAATCAACATTTCATTACTTTACTGTAGGTTTTTCAATATAGACGTAGATGCTAAGGCATATGGAAAGTCCTAAATTGAATGAGAAAGAGAATCTATAGAAAGAGCTAAAGTTAATGACGAGGAGAACATCAAAGCTCAAATCTCTTTGTCTTTGCAAATAAGGAATTGTCAAAATATACCAGTTGAAACACCCAAAGAACTGTTGATCCTGTAGATTTAGACACCCTCAGGCGCGGATTCAGGCGGGGGCGCAGGGGGCGCGCGCACCCCCCTTTTGGAGACCAAAAGTATTTTTTTAAAGAGCCCGAAATTTTAAACATCCTTCATAGAATTACGATTAAGAGCCAGTACCTTTCATTTAGAACGCACTGTGACGCCGGCGACATAAATTGTCGTCGCAATCACCGATACTGCGGGCGGCATTTAGTGCCCAAATATGGGCAGTAATGGCGGCCTGACGTCACATCCTGTGTTGTTTCTTAGCAGAGGCACTGCACTCCTACAGCTGCGATAAACAACAATTATTTCGGATTTCCAGAGGACTTCACCATTGAAATTTTCGAGAGCTATTGTTGAAGCAACAATGCCCACATGCATGGCAGTTTGATGTTGCAATACATCGGTTAAGAGTGGAAAAACATCACAAAAATAAGGAGATGGCTGCCGCAGCAGACAGATTCAACTCACATCGTTCCTTTTTGGTCTCCTTGCCTCAAACTGGGCTGGATTTCGTCAAAAATCAGGTTGCTGTCAAGAAAGTCTTCTATATATTCCAAATGGCTCTCAGATGATGATGATAAATCCATGAAACTCCATCACTATCACTAATTAATCCATCACTCTCTGCCGCACCGGTAGTGGCTATCTTGAATAACAGCGCGCAGTGACGAGCCTGTTCTTCTTCTACGACTACTTCTTCTTCTTCTTCTCTTTTTTAATAGTGGTTGGCAAACAACTTTTAGGTGCATTACCGCCACCTTCCAGATGGGAGTATGGATCAACCTTAATCTTATATTCTCCCCACAGAAAAAAGGTATGATAATCGTTAGAAAATTTTGATAATGAAAAAACATTGAGTTCTCACAAGTTGTGTAAAGTTGTAAAGTAGTGCAATTTCAGGAAAACTTTTTCCAGTAACGGGAAAGTTTAAAAATACATTTTTGTTGCACAGTTTTTGAAAAGTAATGAAAAAAAGAGTGTAAAGTAAAAAATAAAATAGTGGACATTGACACCCATACAATAGTTATTGTGTAGTGTGTATTGTCTGATTTAAACCTTTTAGTGCCACATGCGTTTTATTGTTAAAACTAAGAATGGTCTCCTTTATGAAAACATACTAGGCTTAAAACTATTGCCAAGCAACTTGCATATGATGAACGATGAGAGTGAGAAAGAGATCTTTACATCATATAAAGATGATCTACCATCAGGATCAACATTCAGGCAGGAAGTGAAGTTGTGGCACACAAAGTGGTCATCAGTGGAAAAACCCAGCTCTCTCCCTGAAATTCTAAGGATCACAAATATGAAGTGCTACCCAAACATTTCTATGATTCTTCACCTTCTGTCAGTTATACCTTTTACAAGTGCTTCTGTGGAACGTGCTAACTCAGGCCTTAAAGCGGTGAAAACTTTGCTGAGGTCAACAATAGACCCCTTGCATCTGACGTCACAGTCACGTGATCGGGGGTGCGCGCCTCCATCTTGGTGGGCACGCTAGCGTGACAGCCCACCACTGCACTGGCCCAGTTACCTCATCATTACTCGCATGGCCGGCGGAGCGTATACAAAAGACTATTCACTGATTGTTCAATATGGTGCAAACAGACTGCATCTCTGTTGCCAAAGCAATGTTTACAGTTTAGGGTCAGATGTTATCGGACTATATGCAGCCAAGTTATGAGAATAAACAACATTAAACTCACCCTTCCACGGACAACTGCTACATCATTCAGGTAACAAACAGACAGTTCACGTATCCATCCGGCAGTGAACTGTTTGTGCGCTCCCAAACTCTTGTACGCCTTCATCTGATCGCCACTGTACGTTGGGGTGGGTGACAACACAAGGTAGTTCACCAGATCCGCGTAGCAAACTGATGGCCAATCATCGGGATTGCTAGAAAAATCCTTATCAGGAAGAGCCAAAGGGTCCGCAAATACCGGGCATACATACACTGTACGAGTTTTTCAGTCGTGGTACTTACATAC
Source organism: Fundulus diaphanus (assembly GCA_037039145.1). Classification (NCBI taxonomy): domain Eukaryota; kingdom Metazoa; phylum Chordata; class Actinopteri; order Cyprinodontiformes; family Fundulidae; genus Fundulus; species Fundulus diaphanus. The sequence continues at coordinate 1,161,638 of CM073128.1, forward strand.
ATAAAAACTGTGCGACGGAACCGCGGGGTTTAAAAAGTTCACCGCTCACGATCTGTGCGGCGCGACGCTCGCTGTGGTGGCAGAGGCAGGCGAGCGACGGTGGGTGACAGGGACCCAGAGCAGGGGGTCGAGCCCAGCTCTGGCGAGGCCCGCAGGAGGCACCGGGCGTCGGGGGAACGGAGGGGAGAGAGGAGGGACGAGACGCACCGGCCCGCCCGCGAGCGGAGGAGTGCCGAAACAGGCGGCCAGCGCGTTGCGCGGACCGGAGCGCTCGCCCTCCCCAACGCCCCCGCGAGCGGGCCGGGCGGAGGTTGCTTCAGGGACGCCCGCTCCTCTCCCTCCCTCCGCTGGCGGGGACGGAGAGGAGGGGAGGGCGCTCCCTCGTAGCTCTGCTTGAACAGCAGGATGCGCTCACGAAAACCTCACGACAGCCGACTGAATTTCAAACATGTTTGATTTTCACCGACCGTCCGATTCCTGATCAGGAGGTAGTCGTGAGAAGCCAGTCCCCCCTCCTCCCCCCCTGTACGATCAAGCTGAAATTCGGCCCGATTCAAAACATGCTTGCACGGCTGAAGAATCGGCCCGAAAAGGGGAAAAACTCGTACAGTGTCTTGAATATCGTGCGTTGTGTAGAAAATGGCATGCCAACCAATATGGCCGCCACGCAAGGGGTTCTGGGTAACGGAGTCACGTGGTTGCAAGGGGTCTATTGGACAGAAAAGGTTTGTGGCTTTGCTACTTATGTATGTCCACAAGGACATTCATTTAGACATCAACAAAATCATTGACATATTTGCCCAGAAGCATCCTAGAGGGTTGACATTCATAAACCCATTATCATCGTCATCATAAAGTTAAAGGTGTTGTAAAAGAGAACAATATTCTTTGTTAAGTCTTACTGTTCTATTATAGGTTTATGGCTTAACTTCACCCTACATGTTCATTGGTTTAACTTACTTTAAAGATTTTTTTTCCTCAACATGGTTTGTCTTGTTAAAATATGTTAAAAAATCTTTTATCACTTGAACTATACCACACTGTTCTTAAGTCCTTGGGTCTTTCTAAGTATTTTTTTTCTTAAAATAGTTTATATGGTTAAAATATATTGTTAAAATACATGTATATTTTTAAAACTCCTTTCTCTTTTTATTTCATTTTCTGTATAAATATAATTTCTGGAAATAAAGAAAATATTTGTTTCATCAATTGTTGATAAGGATAATTTTTTCTTCAAACTACTTTATAACCTTGTGCATGTTGTAAAAAGCACGAGTTTTTGACTTAAAAACCCATTTTCAATTACAATAAGATAATCATGCTAATTCCACTTATGTTCATCCATTAAAATTATTATCAATTAAAAAACCCTTAGATGAATAATTAGGGTAGTGTGAAAGAGTAAAGATGGCATTCTTTGGTCATTTAGCCTCACATTGTCTCGACCCCATGACCCTTGACCCCTTTGAAAAATCCTGGATCCGCCCCTGACCCTGACAATGAATGTTTAGCCCCTCGGTTTTAAAATGGACGGTGATTTTAAACTTGACAGTCAAAAAGGACCTCAGTTAAGTCATTTTTATCATGTAAGGAACAAAGCAAAGGTAAAACCTATTCTTTCAAGGCAGAAATATGGAAACACTCCAAGCCTTCATTTCATCATGGCTGGATTTGTGTAATTCTCTTTATCTCTGAATCGGTCAGTCCTCACTCAGAAGTCTGCAGCTGGTTCAAACGCTGCTGCACACCTTTTAATGGAAAAACATAAATAAAGCACATTAGCCCATCCTGGCCTCCCTTCACTGGTTGCCTGTTTATCTTAGAGTTCAGTTTAAAGAACTTCTGTTTGTTTTTAAGGATTTAAACAGCTTATTATTATTGTTGTTTTAAACTGTTGATTCTTTACTCAAGTCATTTTATTAGATGTTATTTTGTTTTACCTCCTGTTAAAGTGCTCTTTAAATAATGATGACAATGATGATGATTATGATCACAAGAAACGTTTGCATCATCACCCAGAAGCTGGAAAGAAAAGAGACAAAAACATTTTTCACACCTCACTTAGTAACTCAAGGAATTATTTTAAACTAAATATTTTAGGATAAAATATTAAACTGTTTATTGGTTGTTGTTTTTTCTTCAATCCCACCGTTATGTTTAGTAATTTCTGCCAAAAGCTGCAGCATTTTCATTTAATCCATCTGAATGCAGTATTTGCAAGCCCTACTCTGATTGGATGGAAAGAAACCTGCCTGTGATTGGCTGGTGAGGTGGACAGCTTTTTTGTTTTTTTGAAGACAGTTTTTGAAGTCAAGAGCGCAGAATCCCACGAGCCGCGCACAGCTGGTGTTGAGCGTGAAGCAGCAGGTCACGGGCAGACACGGAACCGAGGGCGAGCAAAGTGGATTGAGAAGAGTTTATCAGTTTTGAGCGCGAGTGATGTTTAAACGCTGAATACCTGTCTCACTGTGCGCTCAAACAAAAGACACAAATACCGATCCAGAAGTTGATATAGGCAATGCTGACTGAAAAATAAGTGGCTATACGCCGTATACCCGCGTACACCCTGGACTACACTGTCCGACTTCATGTGAGACCGTAAAGCATTGACACACATTGTGCAAAGCTTAATTTTTTTTACAAACACGGCAAAATTCTTCGCCATCTTTACCGTCGACAGGCTGCAGCCATGTCCCCAATTCCTCGTTTTCCATCCGCTTTTGTTGAAATTAGCATTTTCCCCATTCTCTCTGCCTCGAGTCCGTTTTCCAAACATTGTAAAAACATACGGCTTTACGATGAACCGGAAGCAGTTCCGCGCACAACGCGGAATCAGTGATATCTGATATAATATATCTGACGAAACTGTTTTTATGACCGTATTTTTTTTTAGAAAAAAAATAAGCCATTTTTAATGCCACAGATAATCACATTTAATGACTTTTAATGCCAATTAAGGCCTTAATTTTAGAAAATTTCATTTAATGACTTTTAATGCCCCGCGGAAACCCTGGTTTATAACATTCTCATCACCTTTCACAGCGACAGGTTTCTCAGTCAGTCGCCGCGTTGACCAGACAAATTTCTATTGCTCTCGTCAGTGCGGCGGTGCGGTGGGCGGATTTTACCCCCGTTGGTGCGCTGCGGGCGACGGATAAACAGTGGGGAAAATGCATAAATAAATACTGTAAAGGGCTTCTATAAAGGGAACAGGGGTACTGACGGGTCTGAGATGAAGCCCCTGATGTTACAAGTTCTTTAAAATGACCCTTAAAAGTGCGCACCTGAAATAAAGCACGAGACAGCACGCCCACCGAAGCGCCACTGATTCTATGTTGTTAAAAACAAAAGAGCATGAAACACAGCTACTAACTCACCTATTGACTTTAATGTCCTCACATCGGTAGCAACGTGTGCCAGTTAAACGTAGTGATTCACGTTTTGAATGGTGATAAAAGCACCTGCTCCGAGGGAAAGGAGGGGGGAGAGGAGCAAGTGCTGAGGCACAGAAATATGGTGCATGTAGTTAAAAAATGCAGAATTAATAAAAACGAAACTTATAAACAGACTAAGTGGCGTTTTAAACTGCATCTGGTTAGCAGAACTGTTTTATGATCCAGCGTGCATCCATGCCGGGTTCTGAATGAACCGGTCATCTGGCAAAATCTGAGCCACTTCCTGAAGCAGTCACGTGGTACAGCCGGGCAGCGAGGCTTCGGACGTCATCGTTTTCGGCTCCTCCCCTAAATGAAGCAAGCCTCGAACCGCGCTTTACGGAAACGCCCCCTCCATTACTCGACACACGCCTCGAAGCCTCGGCACATAACGTAACATCACTAGTAGTTTGAGTGGATTTGCCATATAATGACGTCATCGGGAAGCGCCCGAGCCGATCTGGTACCTACACCGGCGGAGTGAAAGCTTTCCCGTCCTGTTCGTCCTAAAATAAAGTGTTAGCAGCAAAACCTCGGTCTGGTGCTTGGGTGTCATAAACGGAACGATACACTATTAACACGAAAATGTATTTATTTAGAAGAAATCTTCTTCTACGCTTCATTTTATGATGAAAAATCCGTATTGTGCTGTATATGCGCACATGGCTTGTCGTCTCTGCCACAGACATGTATGCATAGACGCCGCATTCTCGGTGGAGAGGCGTGCCGACAGAGCGGCCATCTTAGGTCAGACCAAGCTGCAGTCAGACAGAATACACGTCAGTTCAGGAAAATGTACTTTATGTTTTCAGACACTCTGAATCCGGTGAATTCTCACCCGATTTCCAGATAAATTAGCTGACTGAAGACGTCACCCCTTTAGGGGCTAGATGGGACCAATTGATTGAATTAAATTATTGTCTAACTTAATAAATAATTTCGATTTGGTATTGAAAGTAAGCAAACTTCCAGAGCTACGTCCCAGGAAGCCAGACTTTTACTCCGCTTATGGACGCGCAAATAAAAGGACACCAGGAACCAGATCCTGGGGAATTACCTTCCATAAGTAAGATTTTATGATAGATAATCCGGCATAAACACAATATGTGCTAATGGGTAGCAGGGATGGAAGCAGAGAAAAGTACATTAAACACCAAAAACAAACAAAATGGTCCTAAATTACTGGATAGACACAATTTGGGGGGGGGGGGGGGGGGTAAAGTATTATACAGTATTTTTGCTTTTGCTATGATTTTGTAATGTATTTGATTCTAAGATGCGTTATTAGTTTTTTTGTTGATTTTTTTTCCCCAGATTGCGGTTTGTATTATATCATTTTTAAATGCTGTTATAGGCACCTTTGCTCTCACTTGTCTGTATATAGTTTTGCTCCTATGTAGATCAGTGCTGTTGTCTGTAGATCGGTGTCTGTATATATATATATATATATATATATATATATATATATATATATATATATATATATATATATATATATATATATATATATATATATATATATATATATATATATATATATATATATATATATATATATATACACACACACTACCGTTCAAAAGTTTGGGGTCACCCAAACAATTTTGTGTTTTCCATGAAAAGTCACACTTATTCACCACCATACGTTGTGAAATGAATAGAAAATAGAGTCAAGACATTGACAAGGTTAGAAATAACGATTTGTATTTGAAATAAGATTTTTTTTACATCAAACTTTGCTTTCGTCAAAGAATCCTCCATTTGCAGCAATTACAGCATTGCAGACCTTTGGCATTCTAGCTGTTAATTTGTTGAGGTAATCTGGAGAAATTGCACCCCACGCTTCCAGAAGCAGCTCCCACAGGTTGGATTGGTTGGATGGGCACTTCTTGCGTACCATACGGTCAAGCTGCTCCCACAACAGCTCAATGGGGTTCAGATCTGGTGACTGCGCTGGCCACTCCATTACCGATAGAATACCAGCTGCCTGCTTCTGCTCTAAATAGTTCTTGCACAATTTGGAGGTGTGTTTAGGGTCATTGTCCTGTTGTAGGATGAAATTGGCTCCAATCAAGCGCTGTCCACTGGGTATGGCATGGCGTTGCAAAATGGAGTGATAGCCTTCCTTATTCAGAATCCCTTTACCCTGTGCCGTGACTTTGAACTGGTGATAAGCTCTGATGCGCAGGAAACGCACACCGCTGCAGCTGCTGGGGGGATTAGTGGTGATAGACGCGATTTCTTGACTATGCTCCGCACAGATCTAAAATACTTTTCATTGTGATTGAGAAAGGTGCAGACTGCACCGTGCAGTTCATTTTAAAGAGGCAGTTTTAGCACATATTCAGACAGAAACGGGCTGGGGGAGCCGAGGTGTGTTGCTGTGGGCGTGTTTACCTGCTGAAGGTAACCGCTGTGAAACAATCTGAAAGATTTCTCTGATTAATAACATCTTTATGGAGCGCTAGAGTTATTGTTACTCTGTAATGCTTCACCAGTTCTCTCTCCCTCGCTCGTCATCGGACACAAATCAAACTGCTTCGTGTTTGTATTTTGCGGCGTAAATTGTGCGTCAGACTCAGATTTATAAGCTTTGTTACGATGTTTGAGTTTTAACTGCAACCGTTATATATATAAATCTTGGGGGTGCGTCAACCCGTCTGGGACATGGAAGTGGGTGCGCGGCTAAAAAGGTTTGGGAACCCCTGGTCTAAAGTATCTTACCACAGATCTGGGAATGTGGAAATTTGAATAACTGGAGGGAGTTGACTCATTTATACTAACGTAGTCCTCTTGTAGCCAGGTTTCTGTGAGACAAAACAAATCAATCTGATTATCAGAAATCAATTCATTAACTAACAAAGTCTTTGGAGGGAGAGACCTTATATTTAATAGACCACATTTAACTCTTTTATTTTTTGGTTCAAAGTGATCCGTATGGATTTTTATTAGATTTTTATGATTTGTTCCCTTTAGATCAGTTTTTGATCTGTTAAGTTTTGGCCGTGGGAAAGACACCGTCTCAATAGGGTAATGGGTGGGTAACAGTACAGAAGCTGCAGAGAGGTGTGTTAAACTACGGCTCTGCTTCCTGGTCTGGACCCTGGGTTGTCAGCATTTAGGAGAACTAATAAATCCGGCCAGATTCCTAGAAAGAAGAGCAGCACCATCCAAAGTGGGATGAATGCCGTCTCTCCTGATCAGACCAGGTTTTCCCCAGAAAGTTCTCCAGTTATCAATGTAGCCCACGTCGTTTTCAGGACACCACCTAGACAACCAGCGGTTGAATGACGACATGCGGCTAAACATGTCATCACTGGTCAGATCAGGCAGGGGACCAGAGAAAATTACAGATTCCGATATTGTTTTAGCAAACTCACACACCGAAGCAACACCAACTTTAGTGACCTCTGATCGGCGTGACCGGGTGTCATTACCGCCAGCGTGAATAAAAATCTTACTGTACTTACGCTTATCCTTAGCCAGCAGTTTTAGGTAGGATTCTATGTCGCCTGTTCTGCCCCCTGGTAGGCATTTAACTATGGTCCCTGGTTTCTTTAGTGCCACGTTTCTTATTACAGAGCTGCCAATAATCAGGGTCGGCTCCTCAGCGGGTGTGTCGCTCAGAGGGGAAAATTTGTTAGAAACGCAGACGGGTTGGTGGTGATCTGGGGGCTGAAATCTAGAGCTATGCTTCCTACGAACTGTCACCCAGCCGGCCTGCTTACCCGGCTGCTCGGATGCTTCTGGAGGACCACTAAGTGAAGTAACGCTAGGTTGCTCCACGCTATCAGCTGGTTTTTCAACAGCACGGAGCCGGGTCTCCAGTTCTGACACCGTCGCCTCCAAAGCTACAAAAATACTACATTTATTACATGTACCATTATCACTAAAGGAGGCAGAGGAATAACTGAACATCTGACACAGAGAGCAGCAGATAGGGGGAGACTTAGAGACAGAGAAGCTGATGGAAAGGTGGGGGGGGGGGAAGCCATTGTGAAGCTAAAGCTAGGCTAGGCTAAAGCTAGGCTAGCGCCCTTTTACCACGGCAAAAAAGCAAAGAGGAGTTCCCAAACGTGATGTCCAGCAACAGAGAATGTTTTAAAAGTGCTTTTGTGTTAAAAACAGATGTTACAGCAAAACAGATGTTGAAGCAGAGATAAAATCCTCCAGCATCACACAGAAGCTGCTGTTGGAGACGTAGGACCTGAACCAGCCAGTGAAACCCCCCCACTGCTCCGTCTGGAGGTCAGGATGCCAAAAAGATACCATTAAAGACTGTTAAAAGAGCAGATTCAGTGTTATATGTTTTAAAACCAGACTGATGAACAACCAACCCCAAAATTTTAAAGAAAAAGCCAACAGATGGAGCTCTGCTTTACTCAGCAAGGGTTGCACCACAGCGTGGTTAACGTTGCTCGGTACAACATTTGAAATTAAGTTACTGTTGAGGATATTCACGATAAAAGGGCCAACAGCAGGAAAAATTTCCTTAAAGAGACGTCACAAGGAGATCCAGCAGATTTCATAGCGGTAACCAGTTTCTCCAGTGAGGAGAGAGGAAAACACTCAGTGACCCAAACCAGTGGGCCAGGCCGAGGTTTTAGAGGGAAATAACAGCCCTGGTATGGAAGCATTAATGTTATGATGAATAACGATGTCAGAGAAATATTTTACTCTAGCGTGTTTCACAGCCCTCTGATAACAGAACCAGCTTTTTCTGCAGTCCTGTCTAACGGACCGAGTGGTCGGCTAACCAAAGCTCTAGTCTGGGTTTTGGTCGCCTGGATTAAATCGGGGCTACCAAATTTAAAATATTGTTGCACAAGAAATTAAAATATAAGAGAAGCTCCTCACTGATGGAAGACACTGCGGGCTGCAAATCCAGATGGCTTAAAACAGCATAAAAATATACATTATTTTTAATTTCTGTAACTTAGTGACTTCCCATGAAAAACGCATCGTACTCATGAGCCAGGACATCATTAGATCTAGTCTTCTCTGTATTTTACTGTTAATTCAATAAATAAATTAGATTCTTATTTGCCCATTTTTGTTTAGCATCACATTATTTATAATGTATATATATTATTTTTTATTTCATATTTATAGGAGGGAAAGAGAATACTGTCTTATTTGGACATCTTTTCCTGTTGCATTTTCTTGTAATCTGGTGACTTTAGATGCTCCAGGTCACATCAGTTTGGTCCAACATCTTTCCACAGTCCACCTCCGGTATTATTATTATTATTATTAATATTATTATTATTATTGGTGCTGAGCAGCCCTGACACTGGAAGTCTAAAACTGCCCGTGTCATCGACATTGTTCTGAGTAACATCGCTCCGTAAAGCCTTTTCTAGCTCCTCACTGCAGAGTAATAAATGTAGGATTTGTGCCGATATTAAGTTAGTCGCTCCTCCAAGCTGCCAATGGGATCATATCGGAAAGGAAAAAGTTGGATCAGGATGCAGCTAAAGAAAAAATTACATAAATTAATTTAAATCATGGATGAAACTGAGACTTTTAGCAAAGAAACATAACACAGATTTCTCTTGTTTAATTGTGAAATGTTCCTAAAATGTTCGTGGCACAGATCTGATCAAAGATTTACTAAAATAAACTTTCTCTCCGCCTTTCTAACAGTGTAATGCAGCGAAATGTGGTTCCGAGGGTCCAATAAACGTCCTGTGGCAGCAGGAGGCGCCTGCTAGTTACTGGGCTTTGATTAGGGCCAGAACCGGTTCTACCGGGTCAGAACCGGTCAGAACCGGTCCCATGAGAGCAGCCGGTCCGGTTCATGTAATCCAGCCTGAAGCGTCGCTCCAACTGAGCGCAGTTAGCGGACAGGATGCCGCTGAGGGGCCCTGTGTGCAGCAGAGGGACTCACCGAGCGGGGCCCCTGTCTGGCCCCTTGTCTCTGGGTCCTCAGCGGCTCCTGGACGCTGCTGGCTCCGTCTCTGGGAGGAAAAAGCAGCCGAGCTCAGCTTCAGCAGCTCGGCTTCATTCATCACACTTTACGGTCCAAGGTCCGCTTCCATCTCGGTGTTCCGCTGCTCTGCTTTCTCTTAAAGGTTCTGAACTGCGTCCCACACATCAGCACACATCACACTTCCGCTTCCTGCTCCTCCTCTTCCGGTTGGTTAACCACCAGTAGCTCCCAGCTGATGGCGCAGTAGCGCCACCTTCTGCTCCGGGGTGGCAGAGACCCGATTGACAGTAACAATTAAATCCCTTTAAAAATCGTTTTAAAGTATATTATCTGAAATAAAAACCCTTATTTTAATTGAACAGTTTACTCAGATGTTCTCTTAAACAGCAATAATAATTATTATCTATTTTTTATTTGCATAGAGTTTGGTTCTGTTAAGGGAAGGTTGGAGGTCCACAGGTCTCCTCTGGGTGGATGCTGGACTCAGACTTGTCTTCAGGATATTTGTAGCATCTGGATAAGGATGAGACTTTGCTGATGGTTTTATGACCTTTAATTTCCTTTTGAACTATATTTCATTCACTGTGATATAAATCTGAATTCCTCCACTGGGGCTATAACACCTGAAATATGTCTGATTATTTTAGATCATTCCCAACAAAAATGTTAATAATAATTATTTGATAGCAGCTAAAGTCATCCCAGACATGCCTGGGATAGTGCTGACATACAACAACATAACAACAGGAGAAAATAATCAAAATGAACACTTTAATGGGAGTGTTATTAATTGTCTGTCCAAACTGTGTCCACGTCAAATCACTACAGTCACTTTTAAAAAGAATGCAGGGAAAAGAAAAAAGTGCATCAGCTGTCCCACAGGCTGTCAGCCACGACTTACGCTGGAACCAACTCCTGCTAAAAGTCCGGTTGTAGGATTTAGCTTTTTCCTCGGTTCGCTGCGTTAAATTTATTTCGGGCTTGTCAGGTCTCAGCTCCTTTACATGGATTTTTTCCACCATCGTCCTTCTCGCGAAAGATTAACTCAGTAAAGATCTCACTGAATTGTGTAAAAGCTGCTCTTCCATTTCAACTGTCGTCGTCACTATAATCTCTACCTGACTGCCTGACTACTAGCTACATCACCTATATCCAGACCCGGCTGCAGAAACCAATTACAGGGGGGGCATTCCATTTTTTTAGGGGGGCACACTTTTTAAAAAAAAAATTTTTATATGCTTCAGGCTGAACAGTGGCTCTGTGACTACCCCTACAGTGATGAGAAAGAAATTCTCAATAAAATCCCAAAATCTTAAAAAACGAACAAACAAAAAGCAATAGTGTAGTCAGTGTTACCAGATTAGGCAGGTTTCCACCCAATTAGGCTTATTTAGAACACATTGAACTGGAACAAAAATACCTTATGGGCAGGTTGTAAAACTTTGGAAACTTTTCACATTTGTTGGGCTTTTAGAAAGAATTACTAACAAAATATATCAAAATAGTTGCCAATGTCTGGAAGAAAACTAAAGCCATTTTAATAAAATACCATCTCCTTCAACTCATTTTACTGGTCAATTTATTTTTCAAATAAGTCGAATCTGTTGAATCTGACATCATCAATGAATAATATTGATTGTTATAACAAAACAAGAAAAGAATAATGGTTAATCAAGTGTCACTATGAAATTGTGTTGGTCAATGTAAACTCTCCTAGAGGGGTTGAGTTCTACTGATCAACTTAAAAATATTTCATGGCTGTGAAAGAGAAATGTTTGATTGAGCTCTGTAAGAGAGTAAATTTTATATTAAGGTAGATTTACAACTCATGTTGGGAAGCTATTGATAAAATGTTTTTTTCCCCCGGTTGATATATCATGATTGTTCAAGTGATCTTGTGTCATATTTGGTTGTCTCATTGTATATTTTGTGCAGAGCCCATATGCGCAGTTTTTTCTTTGCTTCAGCGCAGTTGTGTGCTAATTGCATGTTCTTATGTGTTTAGTAGTCCTGTGCTTTTAACATGAGAGTTTGAGATTTGGGCTTGTTTTTTTCTTTTAAAGTGGGCAGGTTTAATGCTGGGTTTGGGCTGGAAACTTAACACTGAGACATGGACCGCGGAGCGCATTTCAAATTGGTCGGGCGCATGCACGAAAGACCCGGAAGACAAACGCGGCCGAGCGGGGGGGGAGAGGGGGGGGGGAGACCACGTCCCTACCGGCCCTACCGGTTCCGCGGTCCTTGCACTGAGATACAGCAGCCTGTAGCGCTGTTTTGACTTAAAAGTCCAGCATCAGCTACACGCTGATAAACATGAGTGCTGGTGTCAGGCTGAACACTGAAGTAAAAATTCATACTAGAAGAGGTTCTGTAATTACAGCGGCTAGGAGAACAAGGATCAGAACAAAGCAGAGTTCCCTTCTGCCTGCAAGTAACCCTTTTGTTTGTCAGTTTTACTCCTGAGTTCTGCTCCTGGTGCTCCTAGCTGTCTAGCTAATGTTTACTCCAGTGTTGACGCCGCGCCGGCTTCTCTCAAGACTATGAAGGTATGACTCGGTGTCCCGCCCCTCTCAACTGTGATTGGCAAGCATGTTACCTTCAGTCGTTGATTTGATTGGTTGAATTGTATGATTGACACATCAAAGATAGTACTAATAGGGGGTTTTCACTGACGTCACTGGCCAACTTCCGGTCCGCCATATTGGGTGTCACACTTCCTTATCTCTAGTTGTCCTACACGTATTTTCGTATTGAGAATGGATAAGTACGCCAGCACGCTAGAGCGACCAGATAAGGACGTATATCTGAGGAAATGTTCCGCGATCGACCATATGGACCCCTATGCCCTCCACGGTGCCTTGTTTAGCACTAATCCAGATGATTGGCCAAATGTAGAGCACGGCGACATCGTGCATTACCTGGTGTTCAGTGAAAACCCTCTGCACACTCTCGAGGAAATGAGAGCTTACAAGGGTCTAGATGCTCACAACCAGTTCACATCTGGTTGGGTACGAGATGTCGAAGTTATGTACATCAAGGAAATCGCCATCATACGTGGACGGGTGAGTTTTAATAAGATGGTAAAAATGTAAACAATCCGACGCAAATGCGGCGCATGCTTCTGCGGTGGCTGACTGCCGGCGGTGCGTGAAGGCGCTTGGCTGCAGGGCCACTCGACGCCGCTCGCGGCTTTAATTATTTAAGCAAAACAATGACCAGTGCAAAATTAAGTTGTATTTACCGTATTTACGCCGGCAAAAGCCTACCGGCGTAACCCGGAAGTAGCGCGGACGTCACTGTCCATATCGGACGTCTTTGGCTACCTTGTTTGTGGTGTGAGCGCCTATACTTCAGAACAGTTCTGAAGCTACAAGTCCTTGGAGTCTCATGTGCAGTTTATGAATGGATGGGTTCAGGAGCTGCCGATCATAAAGCCAGCAAACAGTGGGAACACAGTAACTCGTTCAAAGGTAAGCTGCGCTCAGACGGGCTCTGGCACATGCTAACTGTTAGTAGCTGCTAACTGTTAGTGCTAACAACCACTCACGCATGTAATGTACTTTTAACTAACTGCTATGTGTTTCAAACGTTTAGAACACACTCTCATTGACATCGGGATACTGTGGAAAGTTATGTTCGGTCGTCTTACAGCCGCGATCCAAGCGAGCCGACGACTCTTTGTTATCTCTAACAGTTGTTCTCCGTGGTTGCGCCTCCAGGCAGGAAAGCGGTGGAAAATTAACCCGTTTCTATGTTTTTCCCATGGCGATCATGTGTTGCGCTGTTACAGCCCACAATACAGCAACGGTTTACATGTTTTACATACTTAACAGTTAATTACCTGTGACAAAGTGAGCACCGCAGACTCTGGCGTATTCCAGCTCAACACCGTCCAAATCGGACCTGGATATCCGTGTCAGCCATAGGTGACGGCGTTGTTCAGAGAGCTGTTTTGTTTTTTCACACTGATTCACTATCACGGCTGGTAGGCGAAAGAAAGAGCGTTGATCTCCACCTCCACGGGCCGTGCAACCAACCATTAAACACGTTTTCCCCATTGTTCACTTCCAATACTGCCTAAGGCGTCATACAATGCGGGTCAACGGTGCGAAACGACTACCACCCAATATGGCGGACGCGCAGAGTAGTCACGTGAGCGTGACGTCAGCTGAAAACCCCCTATTGGACAATGGCCACTCCGTGGTAAAAAAAAAAAAAAAAAAAAAAAAAGACAGCTTCAAGTCCAGGGCGGGTACGGCCCCCCAATGCCCGCCCATGCCGCCGGGTCTGCCTATATCACTACAGCAGGGGCAAAGATTCCTGTAGCCCCTAACCCATTCATTTTGGCGATGCTGATTGGCCAAATATTTATTAATTTTCCCTAGCAATGGTATACAATTGGTTATTTCGCTATACTTCAGGGGCGCTTTGAATGAGCGCCCAAGAAGAGAAATGATACGTTCTGTCGGTGGAAATGCTCTGTTGAATGAGAGTCAATTGGTAGAAGTGTTGTTGTAGTAATTCATATTACATGTAGCCACTTACTATTAAGTAAAAATGACATTGATAATACTTTTAAAATCTATATATATTATGACTTTTCCCCTCCACATCTAGGGAGGGCAGCACCCGAGCGCCCCCTATGGGCCAGCCGCCACTGATCCAGAGGAAAATTCTGTCAGCACCAACAAATGGAGCCAGTACAGCCGCACACAAATGTAAACTGGTTAACGGTGCAATGCTGGGAAAAAAAAAGACCTTTGTGGCATTTAAGTGTCACATCGTCAATGTCACAAATGAGGAAGAAAAAGGAGAAAACAAAGGGAATCAGAACAGCAGCAGGAAGATTGTTAGACATGAAAGAAATCAAATCTGTAGCCTTCTGAGCAATTCTGACAAAACAGAAAAGTCTCAAAACCAGGATTAAAGTTTTAATGGTTCTACATATTCTTCAATGGAAGGACAGGAGTTTTGTTGCCAGCAGATAAGAAGTAAAACCATATATTTATGAATTAGAAATAGCTCCAAATATAACATGTGTTCAGGAGACTTGGTTAAAACCTCAGACTTTAAATTTCCAGGATATGATGTAGAAAGACAGGATAGAAACGCTGGCAGTGGAAGAGGATGTGCCACTTTTATTAAAGAGGGACTGGCCTACAAGAAAACATCTAAAGAGCCTGAATATATTAATACAGACATCTGAGGAAATTTAGAACTATTAAAATAACACATTTTTACAACTCATGTACAAATCTCGAGAATGAAATGTTCATGGAAATAGGAGGGAAGCCACATGGGAAAGAAACAGGGTGGGGTGATTTTCATACTCATAATAGTCTTTGGGGCAGCAGACAGACCAACAATAACAGCAGTGTTTAAAAATTTAAACTAATTGTGAGAAAACATGTCATCTGATAACACTAGAAGGAAACAGAAGAATGTACCAATCAGGTAACAGAACATATTTTAAATGCTGCAAAATCTATCATAGCAAAAACAATACTAAAGGTAAGAAAAAGTAGTTTTATGGTGGAATAATGAATGTAGCAGAGAGTTCAAAGAGCATAATGAGGTTCTCAGAACATTACAGAAAAATTTGACAGTAAAAAAAATATAAAAAGATTTTTATATTAATTAAAGATGCAAAACAAAACATTAAAGATGCAAAACAAAAAAATAAAGATGCAAAACAAAAAACATGGAGAGAATATTGCTCCTCAATAAGCGCAGAATTAAAATGACTAAATGTACGCCAATGTTTAGGAAAATGAGCAGAAAAGTAACGCGGTAAAAATCCCAGAATTAGCTGCAGATCAGGAGATTTAAATAAAGATAAGGCAGATCTGCTTGGGGAGACATTTGCTGCAGCTGTGGTGAATATCTTGGAAATATTTACACAGACGGCAGAAAAAAAATAATGAACATCGAAGTACTGGGATTAATAAATAAATATATACACATTGTGATCATTGCTAAGCAGAGGACAGCCACTGTGATGGATGTGGCTGTCCCCAGTGATGGAAACATGAGGAAAAAAGAGAAAGTGGAGAAACACCAAGAGCTGAGGGAGGAACTACAAAGAGCCTGGAAGGTGAAGACAACAGCAGTGTCCGTGGTCATCAGAGCAATCGGAGAAGTAACCCCCACTCTGGAGAAGTGGCTCCAACAGAAACCTGGAGAAACATCAGACATCTCAGTCCAGAAGATCTGAGGAACAGCTGAGATCCTAAGAAGAATTAATTTCAATTAAAAAAAAATATATATATATATAGCGCAAATCATGACATGTCGTCTCAAGGTTCTTTCCAAAGTCAGACTCCATCAGATCCTCCAGGTTGGTCAGAAAGTTTCCTCTCTAAGGAAACCCAGCAGGTTGCATCAAGTCTCTCCAAGCAGCATTCACTCCTCCTGAAAGAGCGTAGAGCCACAGTGGACAGTCGTCTGCATTGTTGATGGCTTTGCAGCAATCCCTCATACTGAGCATGCATGAAGCGACAGTGGAGAGGAAAACTCCCCTTTAACAGGGAGGAGAACCTCCAGCAGAACCAGAACCAGGCTCAGTGTGAACGCTCATCTGCCTCGACCCACTGGGGCTTAGAGAAGACAGAGCAGAGACACAGAAAGCTCAGAAGCTCACATTGACCCAGGAGTACTTTCTATGTTAGATGGTAATAGAGGATGATCTGCCTCCCCTGATGATGTCACAGCTAACACAACGCCAGACCAGGTGTACCTTCTATGAAGAGAACAATGACAGAGAACAAAAAGTTAAAAGCTGAAATAACAACTAACAATACAAACAGACCAGTTCACGTGTGACGTCATGAGCTACATCCGCGCTACATCCGGGTCCCGTGGGTAGGCAAAAACAGTACTGTTCTCGTCTACTACATGCCGAACCGGGTGAATTAGAGCGTGCTTTTAGTTTGTTTATTTGTGCTCCCGGTTGCACACAGAGGCATTCCAAATCGTCGGATGTACGTTTCTGTCGTTTACCGAAGGACGAAGAAAGACGAAAGAAATGGATAATTTCAATGAAAAGGATGCAGGCAGACACTCCCAATCCTGTCGATCACACTGTACAAGAGTCGCGCTGTCAGGAAAAAGCAACAGCGCGAGCCGGTTAATATCTGTCTGCATACAGCTCCGTAATTATTACAAATCACATGTGGTTCCCAGGTAAATCTAATACCGTGCGAATAGGGCAACAATGTGTTTAATAAACATAAATACTGTGAAGCAACACTTTTTGACTTTTCATAAATTTTTTCCTATTCAGCTTCACAAATATCACATTTAAACCAATCAAAGTTGTACTATAAATGAGAGTACACCAGAGCCCTATGTAGATCGTAGTGATTTATTGATATGCTGCATAATGTCCTCCATTTTGGTGTTATGGAAATGGTCACCCGATTGCAGTGAGAAAACAAATAATGAACATGAAGCAAGTAACTAAATTTTTATTTCATTTATTCATTTGACAGGGAAACTGTACATTAATTAGCATTCCTGCAAACGCACCAGAATTAGCCAAAAGGCTATTTTTCATCTGTTGTCTCTGGACAGATCTTAAAATTGTCTACCTAAAAACACAACAGTAAGAATTTTACAGTCAACAATACAAATATAAAAAGAAATAAAAACAGCTATAACTCTTCAAAACTTGTTTAAAAATACAGAGTTCATGTTTGCTAGACTACAGATTTTAGGTTAATAAAAATTTTGACGTTTGTAGATTTTCTTTTTTGCAGATGCAGATTTAACAAGTTTCGGCGAGGAGTAATACAATTTGAAATTATTAAAATATCAAGGCTGTTTGTACCTGTAAAATATTACAGGTACAAACACCCAATGCCTTGATACTGACACTGAAAAATACAATACTATTTGATCTAAAACGTATAAAGTGTCAGCTAAAGATAATAACAGGGGTTTCTGTATAAAAGTGAGTCTGTCAGCACCTGAATCCAAGCACCTTTAGGTGTTTGTGAAAGTGTGATTGGGTAAGGTTTATCCATGAGAAAAATGCTCTGTATTAGTTGTGAGAACCCTCCCTGGGCTGCCACCTTACCGTGGTGGAGGGGTTTGAGTGTCCCAATGATCCTAGGAGCTATGCTGTCAGGGGCTTTATGCCCCTAGTAGGGTCACCCAAGGCAGACAGGTCCTAGGTGAGGGACCAGACAAAGAGCAGCCCAAAACCCCCTTATGATGAATACGAACAATGGACGTTGTGTTCCCTCGCCCGGACGCGGGTCACCGGGGCCCCACTCTGGAGCCAGGCCTGGAGGTGGGGCACGTTGGCGAGCGCCTGGTGGCGGGGCTTTTGCCCATGGAGCCCGGCGGGGCTCAGCCTGAAGAGGAAACAGGGGTCCCCCTTCCAATGGGTTCACCACCTGTCAGAGGGGCCAAAGGGGTTGGGTGCATAATGGGTGGCAGTAGAGGGCAGGGACCTTGGCGTTCCGATCCTCGGCTGCAGAAGCTGGCTCTTGGAACGTGGAATTTCAACTCTCTGGTGGGGAAGGAGCCGAAGTTAGTGCACGAGGTTGAGAGGTTCCGACTAGAGATAGTCGGACTCACCTCGACGAAGGTGTGTTCCAACTACACTCTTAAGCCTCCCTGGTAAGGTCTATTCAGGGGTTCTGGAAAGGAGGGTCCGTCGGATAGACGAATCTCGGATTCAGGAAGAGCAGTGTGGTTTTCGTCCTGGCCGTGGAACACTGGATCAGCTCTACACCCTCAGCAGGATCCTGGAGGGGGCATGGGAGTTTGCCCAACCAGTCTACATGTGCTTTGTGGATCTGGAGAAGGCATTCAACCGTGTCCCTCGAGGGACGCTGTTGGGGGTACTGTGGGAGTATGGAGTACCGGACCCTTTAATAAGGGCTGTCAGGTCTCTGTATGACCGGTGTCAGAGTCTGGTCTGCATTGCCGGCAGTAAGTCGGACTCGTTTCTGGTGAGAGTTGGACTCCGCCAAGGTTTCCCTTTGTCTCCGATTCTGTTCATAACTTTTATGGACAGAATTTCTAGGCGCAGCCAAGGTGTTGAGGGGATCCGTTTTGGTGACCTTAGGATTGCGTCTCTGCTATTCGCGAATGACGTGGTCCTATTGGCTTCATCAGGGCGTGATCTACAGCTCTCACTAGAGCGGTTCGCAGCAGAGTGCGAAGCGGCCGGGATGAGATTGTGGTGAAGAGAGAACTGAGCCAAAAGGTGAAGCTCTCGATTTACCGGTTGATCTACGTTCCTACCCTCATCTATGGTCACGAGCTTTGGGTCGTGACTGAAAGAACGAGATCCCGGATACAAGCGGCCGAAATGAGTTTTCTCCGTAGTGTGTCTGGGCTCTCCCTTAGAGATAGGGTGAGGAGCTCAGTCATCCGGGGAGGACTCAGAGTAGAGCCGCTGCTCCTCCACGTCCAGAGGAGTCAGTTGAGGTGGCTCGGGCATCTGGTCAGGATGCCTCCTGGACGCCTCCCTGGTGAGGTGTTCCGGGCACGTCCCACCGGGAGGAGGCCCAGAGGGAGACCCAGGACATGCTGGAGGAACTATGTCTCTCTACTGGCCTGGGAACGCTTTGGGATTCCCCTGGAAGGGCTGGCCCAAGTGGCTGGGGAGAGCAACGTCTGGGCCTCCCTACTGAAGCTGCTACCCCCGCGACCCGACCCCGGATAAGCAGAAGATGGATAGTTGTGAGAAGTAAAAGACCCCCCCCCCCCCCAGACCGCCAAGGAAAACTTTTGGGAAACCAAAACCCCAGATGGGCCAAAAGAGCCCACAGAGCAAAGGTGTCCAGGAGGGACCAACACAGGGAATGCTGCCTCCCCCATCCGAGGGAAGAGCAGAGAGGAGCCACAGGAAACCTTAAAGAGCCACAGTGCTGAAGCCCCTGGGAGCTGTGGCAGCAGCCAGCTCTACTGGAGCAGATGCAGCAATGGGCCCAGAGACCAGAAGCCCCGGGGCGCCCTGTCTCCCGGTAGGGCCTACACAAAGCAACAGGGCCCAGGCCCTGCGATGCAGCCGCCCAAAGTGAGCCAGCACACACCAGAGCACCCAGCCCTGGACACCAAGGACCACCATTGCACCAGTTGGTTGAGGCGCCAGCAAACGGAGGGGAGCAGGGCAAGGGGGATGGGCTCCCCACCTAGTGGAGACCTGACATGTCACAATAGAGGGGGCAGTCCAAACCCAACCTGACATAAAGACAAACCAAAACTAGATACACATTCACACGTTACCATCCTAGTGCACCTATGTGCTGTATGCACTCTTACCTCAAAAGAATAAAAAAGTGGAGTTCTGCTGGGGTATTTTAAACTGCTTTAATGAATCAAAGGTACACCACAAGGCACTGAAAGGAAATTAAAGCTAGACACCTTTACCAAAAATTTTACATGGGAAACGTCTTTAGTTTGTGAGCTTGAACATGTCTAGTTAAATTACTTTAATGATTGAAAGATTTAACAGATTATACGACTGTGTGACTTCTCATGTGGGTAATCACTGTGTTTTTGACTAAAAATGTTTCCACATGTTATACAAACGAAAGGCTTCTCTCCAGTATGGCTTCTCATGTGGCTAGTCAAATCACATTTTTGATTAAATCTCTTCCCACATATTATACATGAGAAAGGCTTCTCTCATGTGTGAGTTCTTGTGTGTATAGCCAAATATGATTTTTCACTGAACCTTTTTCCACAGGTATCACATGAGAAAGGCTTCTCTCCTGTGTGAGTTCTTGTGTGTATAGCCAAATATGATTTTTCACTGAACCTTCTCCCACATGTATCACATGTGAAAGGCTTCTCACCTGTATGACATCTCACGTGTCTTCTCAAATGACTCTTGTCAGAAAAAGTTCTTCCACAAGTCACACACGAGAAAGGCTTCTCACCTGTATGGGATCTTAAGTGTCTTCTCAAACAACTCATTTCAGAAAACTCTCTTCCACAGGTTACACACGAGAAAGGCTTCTCTCCTGTATGGGTTCTAATGTGACTAGTCAAATCACATTGTTGATTAAATCTCTTCCCACATGTTACACATGAGAAAGGCTTCTCTCCTGTATGGGTTCTGATGTGGATAGTCAAATAACTGTTTTGACTAAATCTCTTCCCACAAGTTACACATGAGAAAGGCTTCTCTCCGGTATGGGTTCTCATGTGGATCGTCAATCTAGTTTTAAGAATAAAACTCTTCCCACAGGTTACACATGAGAATTGCTTCTCT
Organism: Fundulus diaphanus; assembly: GCA_037039145.1. Lineage (NCBI taxonomy): Eukaryota > Metazoa > Chordata > Actinopteri > Cyprinodontiformes > Fundulidae > Fundulus > Fundulus diaphanus. Next base: position 1,182,237 of record CM073128.1, read on the forward strand.
CCTGTGTGAATTCTGGTGTGTATATCCAAACATGATTTTTTACTGAACAGTTTTCCACAGGTATCACACGAGAAAGGCTTCTCTCCTGTATGGGTTCTCATATGGCTAGTCAAATCACGTTTTTTATTAGCTCTCTTCCCACATATTATACATGAGAAAGGTTTATCGCCTGTGTGAGTTCTTGTGTGTATAGCCAAATATGATTTTTCACCGAACCTTTTCCCACAGGTATCACATGAGAAAGGCTTCTCTCCTGTGTGAGTTCTTGTGTGTATAGATAAAGATCCTTTTTCACTGAACCTTCTCCCACAGGTATCACATGAGAAAGGCTTCTCGCCTGTATGACATCTTAAGTGTCTTCTCAAATGACTCTTGTCAGAAAAGGTTCTTCCACAAGTCACACACGAGAAAGGCTTCTCACCTGTATGGGATCTTAAGTGTCTTCTCAAACAACTCTTTTCAGAAAAATGTTTTCCACAGGTTACACACGAGAATGGCTTCTCTCCTGTATGGGTTCTCATGTGGTTAGTCAAGCTTTTTTTATGAATAAAACTCTTCCCACAGGTAACACAGGAGAAAGGCTTCTCACCTGTGTGTATTCTCATGTGAGTTTTTAAACTCCAACTTGATTTTAACCTTTTACCACACAATTCACACTCTTTATATCTTTTAATTTCCTCAATTTGCTTGTCCATCATTTGCTCAACATTGTCACTTTGACCTCTGGTTTTCTGAGCCCTGCTCTGTTGATGCTCATCTTTACTGGATTCTGAGGCTTTGTCAGACTTTATTTCTTTATGCTCTGCTTTAGGGATGTTCTGAAAGAGGATTTGGTTTCTATTTAGTTGAGGTTGTTGAAGGTCTGTTTCATCACTAGAAGCTGTCGGGGTCAAGATTTCAGTCTCCTGCTTCAGTACACCCTGACAGATTGCATCAACCTCTTTCCTCACCATCTGCTGAGGTCCTGATCCATGTGTGTCTTCCCAAACTTGTTTGGGTCCCTCTTTGATTTCAAGAGATTCAGAACCTGTTCCCATTAATGTATCAGGGTCCTGCTTTAGTACATCCTGGTTTTCATCCTGACTGATACCTTCAACCTCAGTCTCTGACTGAGGTTCTGATTTAAAATCATCTTCCTTCATTTGGTTCAGTTCTAGTTCTTCTGGTTCTTCTTTGATTTCAAGAGATCCATAAACTGTTCCCATTAAGGTATCAGTCTCTTGCTTCAGTACTATGTGGTCTTCTTTCTTCACACTCATGATGTTATGCCAAACCTGAAAAATAAAAATAAACAGAAAATGTAACATTAAAAATGGCAAAGCGTGCTTCCTCTTTTCTCAGGGGAATTGACCGTCACTTTATATATAGTTTTTTTATTGTCATTGAAACATGCATTACAACGAAATCTGTTCTGTTCTTTTAACCTATCACCCTTGGGGAGCATTGGGCTGCCGCTGTGCGGTGCCCCAGGGAGCAATCTGGGGATAAGGGTCTTGCTCAGGGACCCAGAGTGCAGGCTGTGGGGATCAAACCGGGTACTTGCATCCTTCTCTAAATGCAAACCCACTGCTCTAACCACTAGGCCAACACTCCCTTTTAGAATTATTTACTAGTAGTAAAGAGAAAAATGCCAGACGACTTTGTGGGAGTAATGGATATTGTACCATACCTACATGACCCTGAACCATACATAATTGATAAAAGGTAACACTTTGTTTGATTATGTTTAAAATACTTTCTGAAAAAAAGAAGACAATGCTTCTCTTTTTTGCTCTGAACATAGTTTGACCCGGACCAACATCTGAATATCAAGTTAAAGGGGTCCTAATATGAAAATAAAATCACTTTTTGCACAACTTTGTACTTCCATTTGCATCTCTGCCCCTTTAGAACCAAGCACTAAAAAAAACATCCAGCTGTTTTTGACTTCACCATTTCCTCAAAGCTTCACACATGCACAATCACGCACTGCATCTGGATTCAGCGCCCACAACAAATCTATTCACCATAGCAAATAAAATCTCAGCTGAATAGCGTACCGCGCACGTGACGTCACCGTCTCAATAGCAACGCCCCTTTTGCCGCTTAGGTAGGACAAACGATAGAGAACGCACGTAGCAACCAGCAACAGAACCAGCGATATGACCGACTTTGCAGCCATTAAACTTTCCCAAGACGATGTCCCAGGCGCACGGTTTACTGGTCGCACTGTCGAAGAACACACCAACCTTCAGCTCAAACGATGGCTTGAGTGTCGAGGGCTTAAAAAGACCGGAAAACGGGCCGAGTCGATCGAACGGTAAGCTTTGTTTTTTTTTTCCTGCGCGGCGTTCATTGTCGTAGGCTATCCTGGTAGCAGGGTATCATGTTAGCGCCTGCTACCATGACAGCCTATATGCTATCATGGTAGCAGGCGCATTATTAACATTTCGGCCTCCTATCGTGCCTATCCGTGGCTAAAATATATGCTAGGCCTATTTTAGGCCTTTTATAGAGGGAACATGTAGAGGCAGGCTTGCTGTTCAGTTAGTAAGTAGTAGCCTAGGCCTACATGTAGACACATTAGGATGGAAGAAAACATCCTTCATATGCGGCCGATCAGCGTACCTCGAGTCGCTGTTGCACGTTCCATAGCAACAATGTTTAATAACCATGGTCTTAGATTTTGGAAAAAGCAGTCGTTTAAACGAGTAAAACCTAGGCTAACGCACGTCTCTTTTACAGCGAAACAGCGGCGGACTATGCAAGTTTGTCCTATCGCGTACCACGTGATGTGCCGTCATCGTGACGTTACGTTTCTAAAAATAGCTCGCTCGCGGTACGCTATTGTGAAAACAAAAAAATAAACCAAGTTATTTTGTACCATTTTCATATTCTGCTGAGAAGATGTTCACCGGTTCTACCGTATTTGTCGGACCATAAGGCGCACTGTGAATGGGGTACCGCAAGCGAGCTATTTTTAGAAACGTAACGTCACGATGACGTCACATCACGTGGTACGCAGTAGGACAAACTCCCAAACCCGCCGCTGTTTTGCTGTGGAAGAGACGTGCGTTAGCCTAGGTTTTACTCGTTTAAACGACTGCTTTTTCCAAAATCTAAGACCATGGTTTATAAACATTGTTGCTATGGAACGTGCAACAGCGACTCGAGGTACGCTGATCGGCCGCATATGAAGGATGTTTTCTTCATTACTTTCCCGAAATTCAAGAGTGCCAAGGAGAAATGTGTGCGCTGGGTCCATCGGTGCGGTCGGCCTACATATGTAGCAAGCATTTTGTCGGAGGAAAGGGCACAACCGAAGAACATCCTGACCCAATTCCAGCGACATCAAGTAGTGAACAGGTAAGATTATTTTGGTGGCCGACAAATAATGAAGCGCCTGCTACCATGATAGCATATAGGCTATCCTGGTAGCAGGCGCTAACATGATACCCTGCTACCAGGATAGCCTACTCAAAAACATTTCAAATGAGACAAACATTAAACATATACCGATCCCTGGACGGTGATTACAAACAAAAAAAACGGCCGACGACGGCATGACCGCCGCGCAGGAAAAAAAACCCAAAGCTTACCGTTCGATCAACTCGGCACGTTTTTCGGTCTTTTTAGCCCTCGACACTCAAGCCATCGTTTGAGCTGAAGGTTGGTGTGTTCTTCGACAGTGCGACCAGTAAACCGTGCGCCTGGGACATCGTTTTGGGAAAGTTTAATGGCTGCAAAGTCGGTCATATCGCTGGTTCTGTTGCTGGTTGCTACGTGCGTTCTCTATCGGTTTGTCCTACCTAAGCGGCAAAAGGGGCGTTGCTATTGAGGCGGTGACGTCACGTGCGCGGTACCCCATTAACGTGTCTATGTACGCCTTAGTCCACACAAAAACCGCACGGGATTCTCAGAGCAATAGAGGCCCAGATCTACCAGACCCAGTAAGATCCCAGGTGCAGGCTATGCAGAGAGACCCAGAAACCATCCAGGATCTCACAGCAGGGTTCAGAACACCAACTGGAGACCCCCAGGTCAGCATGGGAGTCACCTCCCAAGGTGGTGGAGAACGACAGAGCTAAGATCCTGTGGGACTTCCAGATACAGACACAATGGTAACGGCCAACCAAGCAGACACTGTGATCATTGATAAGCAGCAGAGGACAGCCGCTGTGATGGATGTGGCCATCAGGATGGAAACATGAGGGAAAAAGAGAAACTGGAGAATCACCAAGAGCTCAGGGAGGAGCTAGAAAGAGCCTGGAAGGTGAAGACAACAGTGGTGGCCGTGGTCATCGGAGCACTTGGAGCAGTAACCCCCCCTGTGGAGAAGTGGCTCCAACAGAAACCTGGAGAAACATCTCAGTCCAGAAGATCTGAGGAACAGCTGAGATCCTAAGAAGGACCCTCAAGCTCCCAGGCCTCTGGTAGAGAACCAGAGCTGGAGAAATGGAGAACCATCCACATGCTCAGGGAGTATAAGGGGAGGGTGAGAGAGCAGTTTATATATATCCTGTTCAACCTGTCCATGTATTGTCATTAGACATCCCCAGACCTTAATTTCATACAGTCGACCAACATCCTTACCCGTCTATGCACTCCATCAAATCATTATTCTACAAAGAGGTAATACATCCTGATGGGTCCATACACCCTATCACATCCTGTTTCCCATGTATTAAACAGGAGAATCTGATGAGTCTGTACACACCATCATACAATTTCCTCCTTTTAATAAAGAAGTTGATCTGGGAGTGAACCTCTCTGGAAAAGTCACTGCTAACTCATCAAAAGACAACTGAGGAATTAAATTACTCTGTATTGAGAGCCTGACAGAATAACAACATAATCCTCTGGTCAACCTCATAGACCCTGAGTCTACGTAAAAAAATCGAGTCTCTGCTGTAGCCGGCAGCACAAGTTATTCTGGTTATACCAGACACCTGGTTAATAATCAATCAGAATTTATTTATATAGCACTTTACAACAACCAGCAGAAATCCAAAGAGCTTAACAAAATGAATAAAATCACAACATACAATAGAAAGAGTGAACATAGAAAACCAAAGAATGAAACTGTCACACCACTGCTACGTATTAAAAGCCAGCCTGAACAGATATGTCTTGAGTTTAGACCTAAAAAGAGCGATATCTGTAACAGCGCCAATATCTGGGCCAACTTGTTCCACAGTCTCAGGGCAGCAACTCAAAAGCCTGATCACCGTTTATACCTTGACCTTGGAAAAGGGCTGGGCGATAGGACGATGCATATCGTACGGACGGTAGAAAAGTGTCTACAGTGCTAATTCTATTCTTTCGTTTCTAACACCATTTTATCTCGTATTTAAGCAAATATTTCCCAAGGTAGACTACGACAAACGTATTAGTGTAGTCACGTAGCCTACACACAGCCTATAAGTGATAAACAAGTTTTATATTTTTTAAAGGCGAAGTCCGGTCAACAAGGAAAAATCAGTGGCTCATTAGCCATAACTACAACAAATATGTTTGTGGTGATTTACAATATTGATCACAATATTCTCCTACAAAGACTTGAACATACAGTAGGGGTTAAGGGGAAAGCATTAGGCTGGTTTAAATCTTATCTTTCGGACAGATTCCAATTTGTTCATGTTAATAATAAATCTTCCTCAAACTCTAGGGTCACCTGTGGAGTACCACAGGGTTCAGTCCTTGGACCAATTCTCTTTACTATATATATGCTTCTGATTGGCAAAATTATCAGACAGCATGGGATTAATTTCCACTGTTATGCTGATGACACTCAGCTATATTTATCCATAAATCCTGATGAATCCAATCAATTACTTCGACTGCAGGCATGTCTTGATGACATCAAAAGCTGGATGACTTTAAATTTTCTGCATTTAAATTCTGACAAGACAGAAGTTGTAATCTTTGGGCCAGAGTCCTCAAAAAATAAACTTCTTAACCAATCACTTAATCTGGATGGCATTAACTTGGCCTCTGGTAATAAAGTAAAAAATCTTGGTGTTATTTTTGACCAAGACATGTCATTTAAATCCCATATTAAACAGGTTTCCAGAGTTTCCTTTTTTCACCTCAGGAATATCGCCAAAATTAGAAACATTCTGTCCAGGAGTGATGCTGAAAAACTAGTCCATGCATTTGTTACTTCAAGGCTGGACTATGGACCTTACCAAGCTCCGCCCACAACTGACTTTAAAAATCTGAAGTCTCACAAACAAAGCCTCGCGGCTATGGAAGTTTCTATGTAAACACGGCGTCTTCCACTTGGACTGATTCTTTGCGGCGTATTCCCGACTCGATTAGTGCGTCGTTTCTGCCTGATTTTGAACAAATATCATCTACAACAATGGACAGAGGAACTAACAAGTTCATGTCAACATTTTTGGATGAGTTAAAGGTATTTGAGCCACGCGATGCCTCCAAAGTTGTGCACGTCACAGCAAAATGCTTTCGGTCGATGAGGAAAACGGCAGACGCTCACACCCTCAGCATTAATATTGATGTGGACAAGATAACTGATGCCTATTGTTCTTGCAAGGCTGGGTAAGTTGTGCATTCATCGTTTTGTCTGTTACTTTTGAAATCAGTGGATAATTCCTGTGGTTTGTTGGCAAATGTTTGTGTGGCTAGCCTGATACGCTGTACTTGGTGCTAGAGTGGCTAACACGAGGAACAGTTTCGTCCAAAGCCTTTTCTGCTAAAATAAAATATTTAGTGTATGTCAGATACAGTACACGGACACTTTCCGATGCTCTTTTTCGTGCGCGCCTAGCTGTATGCACTCGCGCTCCGTCTGCTGGTGTCGGATAAGGATGGGACGCTGTTGGCCCATCCTCGCCGACAAAATGCTAATAAATAAATAAATAAAAAGCAATAAGTATTATTGCTTTGCTTTAAGTATTAAAGCAAAGCAATAATACTTACACCAGCACACACTCCCTTGTTCTTGTTAAACCTACGAAGGTTGAGCTGCTCATGTGGTCGTGCACAAGCTTTGATCCAACCCCGGCATTCTGCTCCTGATTTTGGAAATCTGTGAATTTTCCGACCACAAATACGATCAGGATATCTGACATCACCAGTACAGATACCCCACTGGCAATGGAGAACCCTTATTTTTCGATTGTTGATTCGAAAACTTTATGCCGGTATGCTAGTACAGTAGTAGTCTAGCACTACATTAGCTTGTGTTTGTGAGACTTCTTCGCACGTTGTAGCCACTCTATGACGTAGAATGGGCATCAGCCAATGAAAAGCGGCCCCTCTGGTAAGGTCCATTGTAATTCTTTACTATCAGGAAGTCCACAAAATGCAGTTCAAAGTCTTCAGCTGATCCAAAATGCTGCAGCAAGAGTTCTGATGAAAATCAACAAGAGGGATCATATTTCTCCAATTTTAGCTTCCCTTCATTGGCTTCCTGTTAAATCAAGAATAGAATTTAAAATTCTTCTTCTAACGTATAAAGCCCTTAATAATCAAGCTCCATCATATATCAGAGCTCTGATTACCCCGTATGTTCCTAACAGAGCACTTCGCTCTCAGACTGCAGGTCTGCTGGTGGTTCCTAGAGTCTCTAAAAGTAGAATGGGAGGCAGATCCTTTAGCTATCAGGCTCCTCTCCTGTGGAACCAACTCCCAGTTTTGCTCCGTGAGGCAGACACCCCGTCTACTTTTAAGACTAATCTTAAAACTTTCCTTTTTGACAAAGCTTATAACTAGAGTGGCTTATGTTGCCCTGACCTACCTATGGGGATGTGCTTCTATGGGCTTAGACTACTGGAGGACATCAGGATCTATTTTTCTCACTCCATCGAGTTCTACTGTTCTTCAATTATGTATTGCTTGTCATCATTTCTGCTTATAACGTTTTGTTCTCTCTCTCTTTTTTCTTTATAGTAGGTACATCTGGTCTGACGTTAACTGTTAACTGTGACATCATCCAGAGAAGACGGCTCACCGGCTATTACCATCTAATGTAGAACTTGTTGTGTCTCTGCTCTGTCTTCTGTAACCCCAGTCGGTCGAGGCAGATGACCGTTCATACTGAGCCCGGTTCTGCTGGAGGTTTTTCCTTCCCGTTAATGGGTGGTTTTTCTTCTCACTGTCGCTTCATGCTTGCTCAGTATGAGGGATTGCAGCAAAGCCATGTACAATGCAGACAACTCTCCCTGTAGCTCTACGCTTCTCCAGGAGTGAATGCTGCTTGTCGGGACTTTGATGCAATCAACTGGTTTCCTTATATAGGACATTTTTGACCAATCTGTATAATATGATTGAACTTGATTTTGTAAAGTGCCTTGAGATGACATGTTTCATGATTTGGCGCTATATAAATAAAATTGAATTGAATTGAACAGATTACTAGATCAATGTGTGCTTCTGTGCTTTTTGTCTCTCTTCTTGTGTCTCTGCTCTGTCTTCTGTAACCCCCAGTGGCTCGAGGCAGATGACCGTTCATACTGAGCCTGGTTCTGCTGGAGGTTTTTCCTTCCCGCTAATGGGTGGTTTTTCTTTCCACTGTCGCTTCATGCTTGCTCAGTATGAGGGATTGCTGCAAAGCCATGTACAATGCAGACGACTCTCCCTGTGGCTCTACGGTTCCCCAGGAGTGAATGCTGCTTGTCGGGACTTTGATGCAATCAACTGGTTTCCTTATATAGGACATTTTTGACCAATCTGTATAATATGATTGAACTTGATTTTGTAAAGTGCCTTGAGATGACATGTTTCATGAATTGGCGCTATATAAATAAAATTGAATTGAATTTAATGAATTTAGCGTTAATCAATAAGGAAATAAAAGCATAAATTGCCCAGGCAGCCATTACTGCCCATATCTGGGCAGTAATGGCTGCCTGACATCACATCCTGTGACATTTTTGTGCGGTGAGGCACTGCGCTCTATGAACTAACTCAAGAGGAGCCGTTGTACACAGCTGCGAACAGAAACAATTATTTTGGATTTCCAGAGGACTTCACCATTGAAATTCGTGAGAGCTATTGTTGAAGCAACAATGCTCACATGCATGGCAGCTGGATGTAACAATACATCGGGTAAAAGTGGAAAAAACATTAGTTTTTTCACTTTTCTGATTCATCATCCACCACGGGTTCTTTTGTTGGATTACCAACGTGAAGAGGGAGGATTTGCCATCGTGCTTCTGGCCAGAGAATTTAGAAGAAGAATGTTTTGAACATGACATGAGAGTGAGACTTTTCGGTATGTTTTTCTTTTTTATAATGTAGAATTTGCCGGGACATTTGTTTACCCGATCAGAGCGGCGGAGGGATACGACACACTTAGAAAGCATGCTCACTGTTGTGAAGCCCACTTATTTTACACAACTTTGGTCTTATTTTTTCTAAAGTCTCTTGTAAATTTCATGAGTTGTGGGGTTGCAGTTTTTTTGGGCTTGTTTCTGAAAGTGAAGTCGATTGTTTGGGGTCTAAACTAAGTGACGCTGAAATATCCCTCCGCCTCATAACGCGCTGCAGCTCGTCCTCACAGCAGCAGAGAGAAAACTCAGAAGGAGACGCTCTGCCTGTATTTTCTGCAGTTCACAGTTGCAATGACTAAAATGTAAAATTAGTATTAATTTAAATTAGGGCTGTCAAAATAACGCGTTAATTTCGATTAATTAATTTAAAAAAAAATTTAAGGATTAAAAAAAATAACGCAGATTAATCGATGTCGTATAGGGGTTTTCAATAGGTGAGGCGCGCCTCCCCTGGGGGGCGCCAAAGAGTCACAGGGGAGGCGCATGAAGACAGAGAAGAAGACAGCGCTGCCGCTCAACTCTGTAGCGATATTCGTGCCTTCTGTTTGAGCGCGCAGGAACCAATCCAAGCGCACAATGAAACAACTCAACGCTCAAAACCAGTCTGGCACGGTCTGAAAAACTCTTCTTATCTGTCCTTGCGGTGAGTTCCATCTCTGCTCGCGCGCTACTTTGCTCGTGCACACCTGCTCGTTTCACACTCAACACCAGCTGTGCACTCGCTCGGCTGTTAAAGCCAATCACAGAGTTTTTTTTCCATCCAATCAGAGTATGGCGTGCAAATACTGCATTCAGATGAATTAAATCAAAATGCTGCAGCCTTTGGCAGAAATTACTAAACATCACCGAGGGATTGAAGAAAAACAAATAAAAAGTTTAATATTTTAGCCTAAAATATTTAGGCTAAAGTACTTAGACTAAAATATTAGAGTTACTAAGTGAGCTGTGAAAAATGTTTTTGTCTCTTTTCTTTCCAGCTTCTGGGAGGTGATGCAAAAGTTTATTCTGATCATAATCATCATGAATGTCATTATTATTTAAAGAGCACTTTAACACGAGGTAAAACAAAGTGCCAAACATCAGAAATACATCAGATAAGAGATAACAACTAATAAAATGCTTGTTTGTTAAAATAGCACTAGGTCTAAATTATGTATAATTAGCCTAAAAAGTAGATTGGAATATGGAATATGTTGACGTCTGTTAAATTCAGGTTATCTTTTTATTATTATCTCAGTTAATGTCTCATGTTGACGTGAGTTCAGTTTGACATTGGCATCTGTATAGTTCAGTTTGTCTGCTGTTGAAAACAGCACTTTAATGTATCTAATGCTGATTATTCATTGAAACATTTGAATTTAAATATTTTAAATACTTTCACAGCAAAAAAATTATATGCGATTAATTTAGATTAATTAATTACAGAGTATGTAATTAATTAGATTAATTTTTTTAATCGATTGACAGCCCTAATTTAAATGTAAATGCTTATTACCATGTCTATCTTTATTTAAGGGGTTAAAAATATATTTTGGCATGAAAACGGATATTTATTTACAAGGGGACAGATAGGGCATTGGGACTTGCTCTACTGACGTCACAAACTGGGAGGAGGCAGTACTGTTCTTCACCAAGATGGCTGCCCCATAAAAGGACCTTCAAATGAAAATTACTCTTAATTAAAAAAGCTTATCATTTATTGAACAGTATGTAATAATTTTATATTTAAAGTACTTTCAGCAGTTTTAATTCTGATTTTGACCGGACTTTTCCTTTAATTCACAAAGAAGCGCTGTCTTGTGGATTTGCAATATGACGCTGCTTTACGGCTTTTGACTCACACGCAGGTTACTTAACTCATGAGAGCTGAGAGATGGAGACGCAGGAGGCTGAAGTCTTAAACCCGTGGTCGCAACAACAAACAGAGACAGCTACGCCGGCAACCCAAGATGAAGCACTGTTACCAAAAAGAGGGGGTATGTCTGTCATTTGGTTACATTTTGGATTTAAGAAGTCCGACACGGAGCAGACAACGGTAATTAGCAAACTATGCTACAAGATTGTTCCCTCACCCGACGGCAACACGACAAACCTCTTCTATAATTTAAAGAAGAAGCATGAAAAAAAGAATACATAAGGATCCAAAAAGTGTGAGGTAAAGCAAGTTGTGAAACAGCAGGAGGTTGCAAAAATAAAAATCACAGCTAGCTGAAGATAACGGAGTCATTAGCACGATGCACCCCGTATGAGAAAACTTCTCAGTGCCATAAACAAATGACAGTTGCCATTGCGCATTACATATGTAAAGGCATGGTCCCCGTGTACGAAGTTGAGAAGGAGAGCTTCCGAGAGCCTGACCCGAGGTACGTAATGCCCAGTCGCAAGCACTTGTGCAGCTCTGCCTGGACATTTTATGATATTGCTAAATGATTTAATTTTAATAAAGAACACAAACACAAAATTCCAATTAAATCTTTATTTAACCAACTTTTTTAACCATAACAGATTTTTTTTTTAAAGAAAAATAACTTAAGAGACCTGAGTTATGTTATTAAATAATGACAAAGAATAAACTATAGTAACCAGTAAAATGACCAAAATAAATATACCAAATAAATAAAATAGCCTATTTAGGTGGGAATAGTACACTAGTTGCTCCTCAGGGTCCATTCTATTTCTAGTCAATTGAGAGGCTGATGCAGGGCTGAGGTCAGAGGTCGTGGCGTGGGAAGACACAGACTGCAGCTCATTTTGCACTGATTCCCTGAACTCGTTGCACAATTTAGGGAGTGCTGTTAGAGAAAAACTTGCGTACCGGAACTTTATATCGCGGATCAAGATATGATCAAAATGACAAAGCGCTTGGACGCTTTAGCTGCTGTACCTGCTTTGTTTTGGAAGAACTTCCAGAAAATTCCTAAGAAGACGCGCAGCAGCGGCGGGGCTGACAAAGCTCGCGCTGCTGCGGCTGTGAGCGGCTGAGCGGCTTACGTGATGAAACAAGTTGGTTGCGTTACCAGACTTTGTTTTTACCGGTTCCTTGCAAGTTTTACAAATCACTGGTTTATTTCTGTCAGACTGGCGAACTAGTAAAACCCCGTTTTGGGACCGTTTCCTCCGCCGCTCCTTGCTGCGACATATTCACGTGCTGTGTTGTGGTTTGAGAGGGCGGCGCTTTGTGACGGCGTGCCTGGGTCCGCGATTACGATTGGTTGAGAGGAAGCAGTGACTGTAGCATCAACTAATATGATAGGCTGAAAGGAAGGAAGGAAAACTGTCTCTATAATCGAACTTTTATCGACCCTTTTTTCCCTATTGCGCCACACGTCTATCGATGGATATATATTAGTGAAATTGAACTTGCTTGGTTATCCTGTTTTATGTTTGATCAGCCTACACACAACACATGAACACTGAACAGGGTTTAGCCCAGCTAACGGAGTAATCCTGGCGGTGGGTCTCGTAATGGACAACGGGAGTTGCGTGCAGATTTAATTAGATTTTTTTTTTATAAATTAAATGTATTTATAAATTATAATCACATTTGTTATTAAATTACATGCATTTTTCTTTTATCTAAACATAGAAGGCTCTGTAAAAAGGTGGTGAGTGCGTTCTCCAACTCGTGGAAGAGAAAACGTGACTTGGCCAAGGCTGAAGCAGTGCTGGGCTTGCCTCCCCATCAGCTCATCACTGAAACCCCCTCAAGATGGGGTTCACGGCAGCAGATGATCCAGAGGTTCCTGGAGCAGGACAAAGCTTCGTCACAGGCAATGTTCCCCCTAATTTTTCATGTGTCTGAGCAAACATACAGACTCCCTGAGCGATCACTTGACCTCTGTGAGCAACATCACGTGAGCACACTGAGGCTACATTATGCCTGTCCAAAACCTGAGATTATATCAAGCTACATGGTTTAATAAAAGAATCAAGTTACAGCATAATTTATTTTAGATTACTTAGTTTAAAACTGATTTAGCCCGATTATATGAAAAAGACACAAATCTTGGAGCTGTATAGCATCTTTTTATTTCAGAGTAGGCTTCCTGCTAAGGAAGAACTGAGAGATGTGCACATCGTTCAGAGTTCCAATTTTATTACCATTAAATTATTTACATTTTCTGAAGGTTAACACCAGCATGTAGTTCTGTGTGCAGCCTCTCTTCTGTCAGTCTGCTCCAGGGCAGCTGTGGCTACAATGTAGCTCACCACCGTCAGGGTGTGAATGTGTGCATGAATGGCTGAATGACTGACCAGTGTAAAGCGTTTTGGGGTCGTCAGATGATTTATTTCAATATTGTCACCCACACATCGCTTTTCTAACACAAAGAGGAAACACTCTCAGTTCTGAACAATTCTTTGTGCTATACTTCATTTTCATGCCAAAAGCAGCTTTTTAATAATGTAGGAGACGCAGAAAATCTTTCAGAAGCTGCTGTATGTCGTACTGTCAGGAATGTTACTGTTGCACTCAGTTATAGTTTAAAGGTGTTTCACAATCAGAGACCCACAAGAATAATAACAGAACTTTACAGAATGAAAGCAATAATTTATTCTGTGTCAAATTTTGGCACTTCCAGCTTTACTTTTCTATTCATATATTTTAGTTTACATTCACTTATTTCCCCCCAACACCATTAGGGCTACTGCACGTTTCTTCACTTAAATAACACTACCTTCACTTCAGCTGGAAATATACATATAGGCTATATGATTAATATAAAGTGAGGTTGGCACAAATTAAACACTTACAAGACAATTAATGTCAAAAGTGAAAATGAAGGCATAACTTGTAAAGTTGAATTTGTGACTCACAGCAGCAGATTCGTGCAGTTGTACTCATTGATTTGTATTTGTGTTAAGGAAAAAATATATAAAAAATGTTTTTTTTGAAGATTTTAATACACGTGTTTGAATAGCGTACCGCGCACGTGACGTCACCGTCTCAACAGCAACGCCCCTTTTGCCGCTTAGGTAGGACAAACAGATAGAGAACGCACGTAGCAACCAGCAACAGAACCAACGATATGACCGACTTTGCAGCCATTAAACTTTCCCAAGACGATGTCCCAGGCGCACGGTTTACTGGTCGCACTGTGGAAGAACACACCAACCTTCAGCTCAAACGATGGCTTAAAAAGACTGGAAAACGGGCCGAGTTGATCGAACGGTAAGCTTTGTTTTTTTTTTCCTGCGCGGCGTTCATTGTGTTGTCGGCCGTTTTTTTTGTTTGTAATCACCGTCCAGGAATCGGTACATGTTGCCAATTGGTAGCTACAAAACAACTGTTTACATCTCAGAATCTTTCCCTTAAGAGATTCATGGCGAATTGTTTGTTTAATGTTTGTCTTATTTGAAATGTTTTTGAGTAGGCTATCCTGGTAGCAGGGTATCATGTTAGCGCCTGCTACCATGATAGCCTATATGCTATCATGGTAGCAGGCGCTTCATTATTAACATGTCGGCCTCCTATCGTGCCTATCCGTGGCTAAAATATATGCTAGGCCCATTTTAGGCCTTTTATAGAGGGAACATGTAGAGGCACGCACGTCTCTTTTACAGCGAAACAGCGGCGGACTATGCAACTTTGTCCTACCGCGTACCACGTGATGTGACGTCATTGTGACGTTGCGTTTCTAAAAATAGCCCGCTCGCGGTACGCTATTTGTTTTGCACCATTTGTTTTAGATCAACTGTAGCAGAACTGAATGACAGACATTTATGATGTGCAACTCACAGAACACAATTTGTGTACTTGTACTCAAGAATTTGAAGAGGTGTAACTTTATTTTGTACTTGTGACAGATAAAAAAAAATCTACAATTACAAAAACACCAAAGTTACAATGCACAAATAGTTTTGAGCCAATAGTTCTGGACCATTTGGAGCAAAACTGAGAATGTAAGAGGTTTTTGATGTGCAACTCACAGAAGACAATTTGTGTACTTGTACTTAAAATTTGAACAGGTGTAAAAAAAATTGTACTTGTGATTTTTTTTTTATTCTACAAATACAAAACTTAGAATTTAACTCCCTCTACAACTTCAAATTCATGCTTACAATGCACAAATCGTTTTGGAACAAAAGAACCTTCATAGTTAAACGTCCCATTAGTGGCCAGGCTTGCTAAGAAGTACTTGTGCATTCCTGCTACTGGTTCTTTATCTGAACAGGCCTTCAGTGTGAGTGGGAACATCATCACATGTAAGAGGTCAGGTCTGAAGCCAGGTATGCCCACAGTGCGGGCTCCTGTACTGACCCCCAACTGAATTTAGAGAAAGATTTGGTCCAGGTGGCTGATGCAGATAGAAGATTTTAGTTTTTAGGGCAAAATTATTACAGGAAAGCTAAAATCCTACAATTGAAAATGTTACGTAGAGCAAGTATTCATCTTTTAATAAACACACTTTTAACGTTCTCTTTAATTTCATAGTAACATCTATCCGATGATATTTAATTAGACCACGGTGCATTAAAATTTGCTTTGAATTCAATTCTGAAAACTCGCTAATTACAGCAAGTCAGAGAGACGCAGTACCTTGTACCTTGCACTAACCTTGTAGTGCAAAGCAAACTTTGCACTACAAGGTTACAGATGTCAGAAATGTGAAAAACTGTTTTCTGTAACTAACTTTTGTTCAAAAATGTGTGCTTTTCTAGTCAGAAACTAAACGATATTTTTTCCATATCGCCCAGCACTAGGTAAGGATATTACTAGTAGTACGATGGTAGCAAAGTAAATCCTTGGAATAACCGTCAGTCGTGCAGAGACAGCACTGCTGGAGGTGGTGGCCTAGTGGTTAGAGCAGCTTGCACTCAGAGAAGGATGCAAGTACCCGGTTCAATCCCCACTGCCTGCACTCTGGGTCCCTGATATAGACCCTTAACCCCAGACTGCTCCTCGGGCGCCGCACATGGCAGCCCACTGCTCCCCAAGGGGATGGGTTAAGATGCAGAAGTGAATTTCTCCATTGTGAGATCAATAAAGTTGAATTATTATTTTTTTAAGTGTTGCTCATGGCTCAGATCATGCAGGATAATGAGTTCCCTGCACGGCTTCTGACTGGATCTCCAGTTTCTTTCACAGAGGTTAAAGCTTTGGGGGAATCACTAAAGATCAAATGGTGTGTTTGTTTGAACATAGACTAGTTCACCAATAAATAAGCAATATTTGCAGTATTTTAAGGTATTAAAGAACGCTATGGACTCCATTTTGGGACATGTTGAGCTCCAAAATCAAGTGATTTACACACTTCAGTCATGATTACTGTCAGCAATTGAATAAACTCTTTATATTTACTAAGTTGTGCTAAGTTGTGCTGAAAACACACTGGTGCATCGACCAGTTAAACAACCTGTCTCTCTTTCTATATATGTGTGTCTGTAAATAAATAACTATCTAATCTGATAATATATCAGTTTAATGAGTGCACGCGAGCTCAAAAAAGGTAAATCAACTTGTTTGAGCTTTCACGGTTGCCGTAGTTCCCACATGGCGAGCGCACAGCGCGGTGGTTACCTGCAACAAGCGCCGCTGTGGCAGCAGAGGGACTCACCGAGCGGGGCCCCTGTCTGGCCCCCTGTCTCTGGGTCCTCAGCGGCTCCTGGACGCTGCTGGCTCCGTCTCTGGGAGGAAAAAGCAGCCGAGCTCAGCTTCAGCAGCTCGGCTTCATTCATCACACTTTACGGTCCAAGGTCCGCTTCCAGCTCGGTGCTCCGCTGCTCTGCTTTCTCTTAAAGGTTCTGAACGGATCCAACTGCGTCCACACATCAGCACACATCACACTTCCGCTTCCTGCTCCTCTTCTTCCGGTTGGTTAACCAGTAGCAGCATAGACATTATATACGTAGACGCCTCGTTAGGCGCGGGTTCGTACGTCAACGTCACCGCCATGTTGTATGTGGCAGAAAGAAGTTAAGTTCTGTTGTAGTGAATGTGGATCAGAGATGACGACTCATGCCTGTGCTGCATGGAAATGTAGCAACTGTGTGTATATATATATATATATATATATATATATATATATATATATATATATGTGTGTGTGTGTGTGTGTGAGTAATGAATATAAAAGTCAATTGGTTAAATCTAAACATTGTGGTCTTCATGACACCATGTCATATGTGTAATGTGTAAATTCTGGTATAGTCACAGATTAGGAACAGAAGTTTTGGGGGAGGATTAAAGAGAAAGTTACTAATATGAAAAGTAAAAAAAAACACAAAAGTGGTAATATTATGAGAAAAACTTACTATTATGAGACTTAAGGAGTCATTTCCAGTTTGCAGAACTATTTCAGTCCTGGAGTAATAGGACCAGGTTAGATTATTTTTAATTATTTTTATTCTTTACGAGAATAAAGTCAGGAGAATGAAGCCAAAGGGATACACAAATAAACTCATATTACAAACATAAAAATATTACGAATATAAAGTATGTTTTGAGATTAAATTCCCTCTGATACTGTTGAAGTGACTCAGACTGACTGCAAATTTGCCACATTCAACATGGCGGACGCTCTGACGCATCCGTACCATAGGCGGAACACGCCCAACGTGGCATCTACGTTTATGATGTCTATGATCATTAGCTCCCATCTGAAGGCGCAGTAGCGCCACCTTCTGATCCGGGGTGGCAGAGACCCGATTCACAATAACAATTAAATCCCTTTGAAAGAGTTTTAAAGTATATTATCTGAAATAAAAACCCTTATTTTAGTTAAACGGTTTACTCAGATGTTCTCTTTAACTGCAATCATAGTTATTAAGAGAAGAAAGAGGCTGAATAAGTTGGTGAGGAAGGCCACTTCTGTCCTGGGCTGCTCTCTGGATTCAGTGGAGGATGTAGCTGAGAGGAGGGTGTTGTCCAAGCTCACATCCATCATGGACAACACCTTCCACCCCCTGCACCAGACTGTAGAGGAGCTGAGCAGCTCCTTTAGTGCCAGACTTAGACATCCTGTCTGTAAAAAGGAGCGTTATCATTCATCCCTGCTGCTACCAGATTATACAATGCTGCTATATAATAGTAACCGTAACCGTAATAAGTAACGTGCAATAATGTACGTATAACTGTTAAAATTACTGTAATAAGTGTTTTGCAGTAACTATGTGCAATAATGTGCTGTGGTATATTGTCAACATAAAGGTCATTCATTCCTGCTGCTACCTGATCATACTTCGCTGCTCTATACCTGTAACCATTATAGTAATTACTGCAACCATGCACCATAGCTGCAACAATAACTGTAATAACTTATGTGCAATAAGATATTTAAACAAGGTGCTATAACCTGTGCAATAATCCTGTACAAAGTGTATAATAACATGTGCAATAACCTATTTATACATAGAAGTGTATAGAATTGTATATAGCTGTATAACTGTATCTAACTGATTCTACTTACCTACTTTGGCACCTTCTTCTGACTTTTGACTATTGAGCCGATGGGACAAGTGAATTTCTCCATTGTGAGATCAATAAAGCTTATCTTATCTTAATGTATTTATTTTTTATTTGCGTAGAGTTTGGTTCTGTTAAGGGGAGGTTGGAGGTCCACAGGTCTCCTCTGGGTGGATGCTGGACTCAGACTTGTCTTCAGGATATTTGTAGCATCTGGATAAGGATGAGACTTTGCTGATGGTTTTATGACATTTAATTTCCTTTTGAACTATATTTCACTCACCAAATGAACACTTTAATGGGAGAAACAATCAAAACAAATGACAGGAGTCATTTCAGACTTTGGACATGACAATGGAGGATGTAAAACTAGAAATTAAAGTAATAAACGCAACCAGGATTAAGAGCAAAAGAGACGTTTAAAGAAAACATGCTCAAGATTCTGCAGTCATATGCCAGACTCCATTCAGATTTGAACTACAGAGATTACATTCCTAAACCCCTCAGGTGTTTGTCAAAGAGTGAGGCACATGGCAAAGGAAAGGAAAAGTGAGGTGTGCAAGACGTGAAGGTCCACGTGAATTTGGAAAATGCGACAAAGATGCCAAAATCAAATGTTGCAACTGTGGAGGTGAGTGTAGTGCAGCGCATGGTGGATGCATAGAACAGAGGGAAGCCAGAGAGGTTCAGAGAATAGAGTCTCTTATGCTGAAACTCTGAAGAGAGTAAGAAAGGAAAGTTCAAAAGAAACAGGTCAGAGAGACGCAACTAGGAAGACAAACTATAACCAGATCATCCAGAGGAAAATTCTGTCAGCACCAACAAATGGAGCCAGTACAGCCGCACACAAATGTAAACTGGATGACGGTGCAATGCTGGGAAAAAAAAGACCTTTGTGGCATTTAAGTGTCACATCGTCAATGTCACAAATGAGGAAGAAAAAGGAGAAAACAAAGGGAATCAGAACAGCAGCAGGAAGATTGTTAGACATGAAAGAAATCAAATCTGTAGCCTTCTGAGCAATTCTGACAAAACAGAAAAGTCTCAAAACCAGGATTAAAGTTTTAATGGTTCTACATATTCTTCAATGGAAGAACAGGAGTTTTGTTGCCAGCAGATAAGAAGTAAAACCATATATTTATGAATTAGAAATAGTTCCAAATATAACATGTGTTCAGGAGACTTGGTTAAAACCTCAGACTTTAAATTTCCAGGATATGATGTAGAAAGACAGGATAGAAACGCTGGCAGTGGAAGAGGATGTGCCACTTTTATTAAAGAGGGACTGGCCTACAAGAAAACATCTAAAGAGCCTGAATATATTAATACAGACATCTGAGGAAATTTAGAACTATTAAAATAACAAATTTTTACAACTCATGTACAAATCTCGAGAATGAAATGTTCATGGAAATAGGAGGGAAGCCACATGGGAAAGAAACAGGGTGGGGTGATTTTCATACTCATAATAGTCTTTGGGGCAGCAGACAGACCAACAATAACAGCAGTGTTTAAAAATTTAAATCAATTGTGAGAAAACATGTCATCTGATAACACTAGAAGGAAACAGAAGAATGTACCAATCAGGTAACAGAACATATTTTAAATGCTGCAAAATCTATCATAGCAAAAACAATACTAAAGGTAAGAAAAAGTAGTTTTATGGTGGAATAATGAATGTAGCAGAGAGTTCAAAGAGCATAATGAGGTTCTCAGAACATTACAGAAATATTTGACAGTAAAAAAAATATAAAAAGATTTTTATATTAATTAAAGATGCAAAACAAAACATTAAAGATGCAAAACAAAAAAATAAAGATGCAAAACAAAAAACATGGAGAGAATATTGCTCCTCAATAAGCGCAGAATTAAAATGACTAAATGTACGTCAATGTTTAGGAAAATGAGCAGAAAAGTAACGCGGTAAAAATCCCAGAATTAGCTGCAGATCAGGAGATTTAAATAAAGATAAGGCAGATCTGCTTGGGGAGACATTTGCTGCAGCTGTGGTGAATATCTTGGAAATATTTACACAGACGGCAGAAAAAAAATAATGAACATCGAAGTACTGGGATTAATAAATAAATATATACACATTGTGATCATTGCTAAGCAGAGGACAGCCACTGTGATGGATGTGGCTGTCCCCAGTGATGGAAACATGAGGAAAAAAGAGAAAGTGGAGAAACACCAAGAGCTGAGGGAGGAACTACAAAGAGCCTGGAAGGTGAAGACAACAGCAGCGTCCGTGGTCATCAGAGCAATCGGAGAAGTAACCCCCACTCTGGAGAAGTGGCTCCAACAGAAACCTGGAGAAACATCAGACATCTCAGTCCAGAAGATCTGAGGAACAGCTGAGATCCTAAGAAGAATTAATTTCAATTAAAAAAAAATATATATAGCGCAAATCATGACATGTCGTCTCAAGGCTCTTTCCAAAGTCAGACTCCATCAGATCCTCCAGGTTGGTCAGAAAGTTTCCTCTCTAAGGAAACCCAGCAGGTTGCATCAAGTCTCTCCAAGCAGCATTCACTCCTCCTGAAAGAGCGTAGAGCCACAGTGGACAGTCGTCTGCATTGTTGATGGCTTTGCAGCAATCCCTCATACTGAGCATGCATGAAGCGACAGTGGAGAGGAAAACTCCCCTTTAACAGGGAGGAGAACCTCCAGCAGAACCAGAACCAGGCTCAGTGTGAACGCTCATCTGCCTCCACCCACTGGGGCTTAGAGAAGACAGAGCAGAGACACAGAAAGCTCAGAAGCTCACATTGACCCAGGAGTACTTTCTATGTTAGATGGTAATAGAGGATGATCTGCCTCCCCTGATGATGTCACAGCTAACAGAACGCTAAAAAGTAGACAGAAACCTCAAGCTCCCAGGACCCGAGGTTGAGAACTGCTGAGGGCCACTGGTTACTGTCACGGTTCAGTTTTGGCCTGGCTATCTCCCTCTGTTGTTTTTCAGCACCTCCTCGCACACAGCTCAGCCTCCACTCCCTCAGCAATCAGTCACACCTGTTAGGCACCAACCAGTCAGTACTCACTCCACCTGCCAGCCTCTCTATATAGACCAGTTCATTGTTATTGTTTTGATCCGGTTTTTCGCGCATGCGCGCCGGACTGGTAGGCAAAAGGCGAACACAATGGCGGACGAAAACAAAGGACATGAGGAGTTCTCGACGTATTTTTCTTCTTTAGATAACGTATCACAAAATGGTTATAAGAGTAAATTGATGGTTGATGGTATCAGATTGCCAGATCCACACACGCCTGAAGGGACGGAGCGAGTCTGTGAAATGCTGGTCAAGTGTTCCGTACGACGACATATACAGCTACCTTATCAACACGGCAGGCCAGTACAGACGAGAGAGCATGGAAGCATGAAATCACTTGAAATCACTTGACGGCTACAATTATTTCACATCGGGGCATGTTCAGACATGTTTGTGTAACATACTGGAGAAGGACACGGCTGTGTGCTTTGTGAAAGCCGAGGTATCCCCATCCCAACGGGCCAACGACTGTATAAATCTCAGATCTAAATATTTTTGGAGTAGTTACTGTAAAGTAGCTCTAAATCAACAATTGAATATATATTCAGTTACTGGATATATTGTCTTATTAATCCTTTTCACAGACTCATGCCAGAGGGTTTGCATACATTGTACATGTACGTATATTATTACGAAACGAACGTTTACGTCTTGACTTAAGTATATATCCTACTTTTTTATTTATATTATTATTTAAGTAGAACAAAGACCGGAGATGAAGTGTAGACTGCAAATTCTGTCGTGGTATGATGGCTCCCACAGTTGACTGGGATTGTCTGCCTCCATCCTCTTCATTGTAATTATCCATTTCTTTATTCGTCCTTCGTTAAACGAAAGAAACATAGATCGGACGATTTGGAATGCCTTTGTGTGCAACCGGGAGCAAAACAAGTCATAGGCATTGTTTAGATTCTAAGAATAAACTAACAGTACGCTCTAATTCACCCGTTTTGTCACGCTGGTTTTTGTCTACCAGCGTGACCCGGATATATTCAATTCAATTCAGTTTTATTTATATAGCGCCAATTCATGAAACATGTCATCTCAAGGCACTTTAAAAAGTCAAAATCAATCAGATTATACAGATTGGTCAAAATATTTTCCATATAAGGGAACCAGTTGACCAGGTGTACCTACTATGAAGAAAAAAGAGAGAGAACAAAAAGTTAAAAACTGAAAGATGTACTTCATGAGTATGCAGGGTTCTTGCACCATTTTAAAAGTAAAATTTAATGTTTTTTAAGACCTTTTTCAGACCTCAACAAATATAATTTAAGACCCAAAAATTTCATAATTTCTTTGGAATAGGCTACTCAATTTATTCCTCCTACAATGGAAATCAAAACTTTTCCATTTGGTATCAATTGTGTGCAATGTGTAAACTCGGTAAGTAAAAAAAGTAAAAATACTTTTCTTTTAGACCGTTTTATTTTATTTGGGTCCTTTGTGATGTAGAACAGAGCCAACGTAACATAAATTAGATTACACTAAACAACACAATGCTTTGTAGGAAGGAACCATATAGAATACTGAAAATAAGCTCACTCACTAATGTCCTCAAAACAGCCTTTCACAAGCCAAAATGTTGACAAATAATCTACATAACTGTTAGAAAACACAAATGTTATTACATGACTTTTAATGAGAGAAACCCTGTTTCGTAACATCCCAAATTCACCTCAAGACATGTGGCGCAGCTCTGCTGCTCTCTTCTCAATTTCATGGTCTAGGTCCACCAACTCCTGCCTACAATTTATTTTTTTTATTTTATTTTTCCGAATCGGACCCTGTGAAATGCGGAGCACTGTTTCACATTCCGACCCTTCTTGAAAAAAAAAAAAACGCGTCATGCTAAATTAGCTGAGCTAGCGCGTTACTTTTAGGGTGACCACCTGCTAATAAGCCCAAGGGGGGACAAGGGGTATGTTTCTGAGGGACAAAGTGGGACACTGCTTGGCGCGGCGGTGCCCCCACCTCACGGGCAGACTCACTGATAGTGGTTTACACATTTCTAGCACATACCACCTTACATGGTATATTAATAATGCCCTATTCCCATAAACATGTGTAATTGCTGATGTATGCTCAGGAATAGGCCAACCAATGTGTATTTCTTTCTAAATAAAGATTCATAATACGTTGAACATTCAATGAACAGATGCACTTCCAATTCCGATTTACTTTAGCTATTTAATTTTATTTATTTTTCATTACAATTTATTCACTTTAAATAAATTATAATTTAAAATTAAAGGATTAACAGGAATTGTAGTTGCTCTACACCACAGGAACTGTACAAAAGTCTTAACTCACGACTCCAGAGGTTCACAGAACGAGAAGGGGGAGGAAGGATGGTGAACTTGGATGTTGGTAAAGGCAGGCGCAGGAAAAAAAAAAACTGTTCAACATCCTGGGGACACTTTTAGGACTTTGGGGTCACCTTTAGGACTCAAACCTTTTCAAGCCAAAACATGAAGTGGGCAGAATGTTTAGATGTCCACTTATAACATCAGTTTAATCCAAAACATTACAAAATTAACTGACCAGCAATCTAATCACAACGAGCCAACAGCCAGGATGTTTCTGAATCAGACCATTCATTAGCTTACCTTCCATAAGGTCGCCGCTGCATCACTGAAGGCTTCCCTTGGAGCCGCAGCACCAGAGCGCTTCGGCCGTCTCGGTAGAGCCGGTTGATGCAGTCAGGATCCAGCAGCGTGAACGTCGGACTAGTTTTGGCTTGAACGGCCAACAGCCTCCATGAATACCAGGTTATCCTTGTTGATATTTATTAACACCGATTCAACTTTTTCACTGCGGAGGTTCGCCTCGGTAAAGTCGCACTGCCCGCACCAAGTGACGACACGAAACAGGTTAAAATGTCCTCGTACTTTATATGAGGCACTTCTTCATGTCATCCTCTCAGTCATGAATAGTTTGAAGCTGTGGCCATAGTTACTTCGTCGTTCGAAAATAAGGTGGATAGAGCGACCAACTTTTTTTTGAGAAAGCATTGATTATGCGTGACACGGTCTCAATTTGCGGGACGCATGAATTGGGCTTCAAACGCTGTGCGCGCACGCGCTACGCGGGACAGGTGGTCACCCTAGTTACTTTTCTTTGAATTTTCAACAAAACATAACAGCGAATCATGAGGAAATCCCTGGTTAGTCGCTGCGTTTATCAGCTAAATTACTGGAAGCGAGGGAATAAACGCTGACAGGTGACGTGGCCACAGGTGAAAGCAACTCATTAATTAACTGCACGCTTACCTAGGGAAGTTGTTCATTCCACTGAACTTTCTGAGTTGATAGTTCATAAATCCAAAGAAAACCTTCAACCAGCGCTACTTTCATTCATGCATCTGTGGCCATTTTGGTACGCTCTTCTAAAAAATGAAAATGATTGAACACCGATAAACCTCAGTGGCAGATCTCCGCTTTGCAAAGACCCGCCCTACTCTCTTTCTGATTGGCTAATGTCCCGGCTCTGCCAGATTTCATTGGTTTAGAGGTCCACACGGACCCTTAGAGCAGTTTCTTTTTGAAAAAGTCTAGGCGGAACTTTTTGCTCTAATTTTCCAAATGACGGAAATCCGTCACAGCGACGGAGAACTTTAACCCCAGCATTAAGCAGACCGGCTGAAAATTTAATACCTACAGCAACTTTACGGTAAATTTAAGACAATTTAAGACCTTAATTTCCCGGATTTTAATTTAAGACTTTTTAAGACTTTTTAAGGACCCGCGGGAACCCTGGTATGAGTTTTTTTTATCCCTTAGTATATCGGCTCATGAAGGTGTCACTATATTAAAAACACATGACCGGTAATGGACTGTTAGGGAACTGCTTTAAATCCTCAATTTCCCAAGTTTATCAAGCCAAAAAAAAGGATAGTAGATTTCAGTTCTACTCATGCCACTCTTTATTACTGATGCTATGTTTATGATGAGGCTTATAATTTCTGCAAAAACAAAATTTATAAGTTACCAAATATACAATGCAAAGTGAAAATGAGAGTTGAGATCTCAAAAGGTTCACATAAAACATTCAAAGATTTTCCTTCATTAAACTACCATATTTTTTGGACCATAAGGCGCACCTGTTTATAAGGCGCACTAAATATTGCACACAATTGTGTAATATCACTCCGCCCCTTCACATAAACAGCTCTCTTCTGAAAGGGAGTGCTATCTGTCTCTGTTGGCAGGACAGAGTAGTTCGACTACACTGCCCTGTTTCTAACATAGGGCCAAAACAAACATAACTTTGAATTAATTTACTAGGTTAATTGCTAGCATGTACTCCAGGCGCAGGCTGCCTAAAGGCTCCCACATACTCGGGAGTACTGTGTGCATACTGTGAGCTGCGCTGACTCTCCGAAGACATTTTAGCCTTCATAGTCAA
The DNA here is from genome assembly GCA_037039145.1 of Fundulus diaphanus. Taxonomy (NCBI): domain Eukaryota; kingdom Metazoa; phylum Chordata; class Actinopteri; order Cyprinodontiformes; family Fundulidae; genus Fundulus; species Fundulus diaphanus. Next base: position 1,208,375 of record CM073128.1, read on the forward strand.
GCATACTAATGCCTACATTTCTTGTGGCAAATTCCTACAATTCCCACACTCTCTGCCAGTGGGACGAAGCGGTGGAATGGATGGTAAAATGTGAGATTAACAAGCTGAGCACCTGGAGCCCTTTCTTTTCCAGCAGGCTCCCACCTGTCAGTGAGATCAGAGAGGCACTGTGATGCACCGCATCCTTGCGATCACCTGCTTGGAGCAGCTCAGTGTATCAAGGTCGGTGTCACATACAAAACATTTTGATGTAAAGAATTCTTGCGCCTGAAAATTTTATAGTGTGACTCCACATATGCGGTCATAAAATTGAGGTCTGCACGAATCTGTATACGCAGAGGTCTGCCTCAAGTATGCACAGAACTCCACGGTGTGAAGTACGCCCAAGTATATGGGCTGCCTTACATGATTGCACTTCTAGTTTCAGACAGTCATTTAGACTACTCAGGGGTCTGATCAGGTAGTGACACAGTGTACCATAATGTTTAAAATATACACTGAGCACAGTGACTTCGTTGCTAACCAAAGTACTTACACACGTAACAGATTTTTGAGTGCATTGTTCCACATAAAATTGGTCAGCAATCACATAAAGCACACCGGATTACAAGGCGCAGCATGATTTTTTTGAGAAAAACTTGGGATTTTAATTGTGCCTTATAGTCTGAAAAATATGGTATATAAAAAGCAAAAGCCTGTATAACCAGTAAGATAAATCAAATTGTCACTGAATGCATAGTGACAACCTTTCACTTGTTTGAAGTACTAATGGTGAATTTTAAACAACTTCTATGAATCAAACTTTTACCAAAAGACACAGGTAGGACATTACAGCTACATCACACACCTTTACCACAAGTATATCATGGAAAAGGTTTTAATTTTGAGTGAGTTCTCACATGGTTAGTTAAAGTACTTTTAAGACTAAAACCTTTTCCACAGGTTGCGCATGAGAATGGCTTCTCTCCAGTGTGAGTTCTCACGTGGCTATTCAATCTACATTTGTGACTGAAATGTTTTCCACAGGTTATACATGAAAAAGGCTTCTCAGCTGTATGAGATCTTGTGTGCCTTTTCAAACAATTTTGTTCAGAAAAACTTCTTCCACACGTCATACATGAGAAAGGCTTCTGTCCTGCATGAACTCTCAGGTGATTAGATAGGTTACTTTTTCGACTAAATCTCTTCCCACAGGTTAAACACGAGAAAGAAGTCTCTCCTGTATGAGCTCTCTGGTGTTTAGATAGGTTACTTCTTTGACTAAAACACTTCCCACAAGTTATACATGTGAAAGGCTTCTCCCCAGTATGAGCTCTCAAGTGATCAGATAAGTTACTTCTCCGACTAAAACTCTTCCCACAATTTATACACGAGAAAGGCTTCTCACCTGTATGAGTTTGCATGTGGCTGTTCAAACTATATTTGTGACGGAAACCTTTTCCACAAGCAACGCAAAGGAAAGGCCTTTCTCCTGTATGGGTTCTCATGTGGCTTTTCAAATTGATTTTTTGACTGAAACCTTTCCCACAGCTTATACACAAGAAAGGCTTCTCTCCTGAATGTTTTCTCATGTGGATGTTCAAATTACTTTTTTGTTTGAAAGATTTTCCACAAGTTATACACGAGAAAGGTTTTTCTCCTGTGTGAGCTCTTATGTGAGTTGATAAATTACTTCTTAGTCTAAAACTCTTACCACAGGTAACACATGAGAAAGGCTTCTCACCTGTGTGAGTTCTCATGTGGTACCTCAAATGAATGGTGTTACTAAAACTTTTTTCACAGGTTATACATGAGAAAGGCTTCTCTCCAGTATGAGTTCTTGTGTGTCTTTTCAAACTAATTTGTTCAGAAAAACATCTTCCACATGTCGTACATGAGAAAGGCTTCTCACCTGTATGAGTTCTTAGGTGAGTAGATAGGTTACTTCTCTGACTAAAAGTCTTCCCACAAGTAACACAAGAGAATGGCTTCTCACCTGTGTGAGTTCTCATGTGAGCTGTTAAATCCCAACTGAATTTGAAACTTTTACTACAGACCCTACAATATTTACATTTTTTATCATTGTTAATATCCTTGTCCTTCACTCCTTTCTCTACATTGTCACTTTGACCTTTAGTCTTTTGAGTTCTCTTCTGTTGCAGTTCGTCTCTGCTGGATCTTGAGGCTTTGTAAGCTTCTATTTCCTGATGATGCATTTCTTTAGGAAAGTTCTGGAAGAGGATTTGGTTTCTATTAAGGTGAGCCTCCTTGAGGTCTGTTTCATCATCAGTAACTGTTAGGATCATGTTATCAGTCTCTTGCTTCAGTACATCCTGGTTGTCCTCCTGACTGCCGTTATCAGCCTCAAACTTTAACATCAGTTGAGGTCCTGATCCATGCTCCTCCTTCTTCACTTGTTTAGGTGCCAGTTCCTCTGGGTCCTCCTTGATTTCAAGAGATCCAGAATCTGTTCCCAATAATGTATCAGTTTCCTGCTTCAGTACATCCTGGTTTTCATCCTCACTGGTACCTTCAACCTCAATCTTTACCATCAGCTGAGATTCTGATTCACAATCATCTTTGCTGATTTGATTCAGTTCTAGTTCCTCTGGTTCTTCTTTGATTTCAAGAGATCCAGAAACTGGTACCATTATTGTCTCTTGCTTCAGTACTATGTGGTCATATTTCTTCACAATCTGCAGAGGTTCTGATCCACACTCTTCTTCTTTACTTACTATAGATTCTGGTTCATCTGCTCTCCATTTGATTTCTACAGATTCTGTTTCCTTCTGGTCCAGAATGGATATCTCTTTTTGGTTGGGGATAGAACAACGACCAAGAACATCATCTTTCATAACAGACATGATGTGAGAAATCTGAAAAACAAACAGAAAATGCAATATTAATATGTTAACTCAATATCTCCAACAGTAGGTTCTCAGTTCATCTTCCATTGACCAGTTGCTGGACTGGCAGCCTCACAGCTGTAGAACATCAACATTTTGACTGCTTGTCAAGACTTGATGCAACCCAGCAGGTTGCAGAGCCACAGTGGAGAGTCGTCTGCATTGCTGATGGCTTTGCAGCAATCCCTCATACTGAGCATGCATGAAGCGACAGTGGAGAGGAAAACTCCTCTTTAACAGGGAGGAGAACCTCCAGCAGAACCAGAACCAGGCTCAGTGTGAACGCTCATCTGCCTCGACCCACTGGGGCTTAGAGAAGACAGAGCAGAGACACAGAAAGCTCAGAAGCTCACATTGATCCAGGAGTACTTTCTATGTTAGATGGTAATAGAGGATGATCTGCCTCCCCTGATGATGTCACAGCTAACAGAACACCAGACCAGGTGTACCTTCTATGAAGATAAAAATGACAGAAAACAAAAAGTTAAAAGCTGAAATGATGACAAACAATGCAAAATCAGATCAAAAACTGATCTAAAAGGGACAAATCATAAAAATCTAATAAAAATCCATACGGCTCACCTTGACCCAAAAAATAAAACAATTAAATGTGGTCTATTAAATATAAGGTCTCTCCCTCCAAAGACTTTCTTAGTTAATTAATTGATTTCTGATAAACAGATTGATTTACTTTGTGTCACAGAAACCTGGCTACAAGAGGACTACACTACGTTAGTATAAATGAGTCAACTCCCTCCAATTATTCAAATTTCCACATTCCCAGATCTGTGGGAAGAGGAGGGGGAGTGGCAACCATCTTTCAGTCTGATTTATTAATTAGTCCCAGGTCAATTAATAATTACAGTTCTTTTGAACATTTAACCCTCAGTTTCCCTCATCCAAACTGCAAAGCAATAAAACCTCTTCTGTTTATTGTTTTGTATCGTCCACCAGGCCCTTACACTCAGTTTTTGGATCAGCTGTCAGACTTCTTATCTGATTTGGTGTTAAACACTGACAAGGTTATTGTAGTGGGTGATTTTAACATCCATGTTGACACTGAATGTGATAACCTTAGTGTAGCCTTTAAAACTATCCTAGATTCAATTGGTTTTGCTCAAAATGTGCATCAACCGACGCACTCTTGACTCCATACCTTGTGCTGACATATGGCATTGATTGTGAAGAATTGAGTATTTCCTCACAACCCTGTCCTATAAGGTTAAACTCATATATTAACAAATGATCAAACTGAGTTCTCCACCCCAAAAAGAGGGTTCCATTATAGTAGATCTTTATCGGACAATGCTGCATCAAACTTTAAATAGTCTGTCCCCCTTTTAATATCTTCAGTATTGCAGAAATGCCCTGCAGAAAGCAGCAATGTTGTTTCTTCTCATTCACAAATAGATGTGTTTGTTAACGGTGTGACTTCCTCATTGCGTTCTGCATTAGACAATGTAGCTCCCTTGAAAAAGAAGGTGATAATTCACAGGAAGCTGGCTCCCTGGTTTAATTTAGAGCTGCGTTCCTAGAAGCACATTGTTAAGAAATTGGAGAGAAAATGGCGCTCTACACACCAAGAGGAATCCTACTTAATATGGAGGGACAGTCTATTGTTGTATAACAAGAGCCTTCGCAGAGTTAGAGCAGCATATTTTTCATCATTAAATGAGGAGAATAAAAATAATCCTAGATTTCTCTTTAGTACAGTTGCCAAACTTACACAGAGTCACAGCTCTGTTGATCCATCCATTCCCTTAGCTCTTAGCAGTAATGATTTTATGGGATTCTTCATAAATAAAATTGATTCTATCAAACAATCAATCAATCAAGTTTATTTGTATAGCCCTTTACAATAGCCGAACGGTACCCAAAGTGCTTTACAATAGAGCCATAAAACAATACGTAAGACATACAAAACATACAGATACAATAAAAAGGTGCTGTACTGGTGCAGTGCTGCTGGACGTTAAAAGCCATTTAAAAAAAATACATAGAAAGGAGCAGACAAAAGGAGGAACACCTAAGAGACCGTATTACTCAGGTCAGAATTAAATGCTAATTTAAAAAAGTGGGTCTTAAGCTTCGTTTTAAAAAGGCTGAGATCAGTAGTGCTGCGGATGTCAGGGGGTAGTTTGTTCCACAGTCTGGGAGCAGCGACGGCAAAAGAGCGACCGCCCCACTGTTTAAGTCTAGACCTAGGGACCTCTAACAGAAGCTGACCCGAGGAGCGCAAAGCTCTGCCACTATTACGAAAAGTTAAAATCTCAGACAAATAAGAAGGGGCCAAGCCATAAATGGCTTTAAATACAAACAGCAGGAGTTTAAAATCAATTCTAAAACGGACTGGAAGCCAGTGGAGAGACGACAGCACAGGGGTAATGTGTTCGCGTATGGACGTGCTTGTTAAAAATCGGGCAGCAGCGTTCTGTACAAGTTGGAGTCGAGAAATTGATGACTGATTGAGGCCAACGTAGAGGGCATTGCAGTAATCCAGTCTTGAACTGACGAAAGCATGGATTGCCTTCTCGAGATCCTGACGACTAAGAAAGGACTTAACTTTGGCTAAAAGACGGAGTTGAAAAAAAGCTTGAGCGGAAAACAGAGCTAATCTGTTTGTCAAATTTGAACCCATTATCAAATGTTACCCCAAGATTTTTAACATGGGAATTAAAAAAGGGGGCCAGAGTACCAGAGTTTGTGGTGATAACATTTGACATAGATGGAGACCCAAACAAAATGCATTCAGTTTTGTTGTCGTTTAAGTGCAAAAAGTTCTGTGACAGCCACTGCTTTATATCTGTAATGCATTCCAGTAGCTTAGTAAAGGCAGTGTTTTCGTTTAGCTTCATGGGCAAATATATCTGCAAGTCGTCAGCATACAAGTGAAAAGACAGGTTGTCCTTGATTAAATTATTTTATTTCTATTAAAAATTAAATAATTGGCATCCTCCCAAACATGATTACCTCGTCCTCAGTAAGTGAGGCAGCGTTGGAGGACTCTTTAGAACCTGCGCAGTGTCTGAACTGTCTAGAAGCAGTAGAGCTTTCTGAGCTATCTAAAATATTAGCTTCATCTAAACCTTCTACCTGTATGTTAGACCCAATCCCAACTAAGTTGTTTAAGGAGGTATTCCCTTTGATCAGTGGCCCTATTTTAGACATGATTAATCTATCCTTAGTAAATGGATATGTACCACAGGCTTTTAAAGTAGCTGTTATTAAACCTTTACTTAAGAAACCTTCTCTTGATCAAGATGAGTTAATAAATTACAGATCTATATCTAATCTTCTTTTCTTATCTAAAATTGTTGAGAAAGTAGTTGCTAATCAACTTTGTGAACATTTACAAAGTAATGACCTACTTGAAGAGTTTCAGTCAGGCTTCAGAGCTCATCATAGCACTGAAACGGCTCTGGTGCAGTGTTGTATAGTAACAAAGTAAAAATACTTCACTACTGTACTTAAGTATATTTTGGAGTACTTTATACTTTCCAAGAGTATAAAATTTTTTGAGAACTTTCACTTTTATTTCACTATATTTACGAACTTAATTGCATACTTTTACTCCGATACATTTTCAATATTTGGTTTAGTTACTAAGTAAAAAAAAAAAAAAAAAAAGAGCGAGCGAGAGAGCGAGATAAACGCAAGTGTTTTGACCCCACCTACTGACTCGAACAAAGTCGGGTCTTGCCTGGGCTTGTTCATCAACACCTGTATAGACCAGTTCACGCGTGACGTCAGCGCTACATCCGGATCTCGGTGGTTGGCAAAAACAGCGCTGCTCTCGTCTACTACTGTGACAAAACGGGTGATTTAGAGCGTATTTTTAGTTAGTTTATTTTTGGAATCTAAACAATGCCTACGACTTGTTGTGCTCCCGGTTGCACACAGAGGCATTCCAAATCGTCGGATGTACGTTTCTGTCGTTTACCGAAGGAGGAAGGACGAATAAAGAATTGGATATTTTCAATGAAAAGAGCGCAGTCAGACACTCACAATGGACTGGGGGATCCATCATACTGCGACAGAATTTGCAGTCTACACTTCATCTCCGGTAAATACAACTTAATTCTGCTCTAGTCATTGTTCTACTTAAATAGCGGCGGAGGGGAGATGGTGATCGCTACACGGGCCGGAGAAGCGGTAGCAGCAGCCGCTGACTATTCCGGCCCGTGTAGCGATCGCCACCTCCCCTCCCCTCCGCCCGTTCACGGGCGCTAGTACTTCTGTGTTTACGCTGCAATGTCGCCGACACCCCCACCCATTTTAACAAGACAAAAACACCAAAATAATCCGTAGTAAACAATGTTTTTTTTTAACCTACCGGGCGGGTCTTCCTCTCTGCTGAGACGCGGTCTGTATGACGTCGCTTTGTGATTGCACAAACGTGTGAACAACATCCATCCATCCATTTTCTGACCCGCTTAATCCCTCATGGGATCGCGGGGGTTGCTGGTGTCTATGTCCCGATATAAGATAATTGTAGCCGTCCAGTGGTTTCATGGCTTTCGTGCTCTCTCGTCTGTACTGGCCTGCGTGTTTATAAGGCAGCTGTATATGTCGCGGTACGTAACACTTGGCAGCATTTCACAGACTCGCTCCGTCCCTTCAGGCTTTTGCTGTGTGGATCTGGCAATCTGATACCATCAACCATCAACTTAGTCTTAAAACGATCTTGTGATACGTTATCTAAAGAAGAAAAATACGCGGAGAACTCGTCAGTTTCTCTGTTTGCGTCCGCCATTGTGTTCGCTTTTTGCCAACCAGTCCGGCGCGCATGCACGGAAAACCCGCATCAAAACAATAACAATGAACTGGTCTATACGCCTGTTTCGCAAAGCCAGTAGCAGCAGCCAGCCAGCCACATGGAAGAGGAGATGACGACAGCGTCGGACTCAACTACAGGGGAACCACCACTTGGTGAAGAGAACCCGTTGCCTTATTTAAACAAAATTTTTTCTTTCGTGGGCGTGAAAGATTCATCTTACAGCATGAAGTGTCTGCAATGCCTGCCCAAAGACGTGGAAATTTTTTCTTACAAAAACTCCCCATCCGACTTAAAGAAGCACATCGAGGTAAGTTTTATGAAATGGTTACAATCCTCCTGTTTCAGTAACTATAGATTGGTCACTAGGCACTATTGTGAAATCTTGAGCATAACGTTATCTGTATAAATTAACTTTGTTTGGCATTGTTTCAGTTCCACACGTGGTGTATTTAGCTTAAGCTAAATGTTGACTGTAGCAGGGTACCTACCAATGTTCCCCCTATTTTTTCATGTGTGTGAGCAAACAGACAAACTCCCTGAGCGTTCACTTGACCTCTGTAAGCAACATCACATGTTCACACTGAGTCTCCATTACGCCTGTCCAAAACCTGAGATTATGACAAGCTACATGGTTTACTACAAGAACAAAGTTACAGCAATAAATTATTTTAGGTTATTTAGTTTAGATAAAACTGATTTAGCCCCATTACACGAAAAAGACAAAATTCTTGGATTTAAAAAAAAAAAAAAAGCTGTATAGCATATTTTTATTTCAGGGTAGGATTCCTGCTAAGGAAGAACTAAGATGTGTACATCTTTCAGAGGTCCAATTTTATTTCCATTAAATTATTTACATTTTCTGCAGTGAGATTTAGCTCAAACATGTGGTGTTGTGCAGCCTCTCTGTCACTCTGCTCCGGGGCAACTGTGGCTACTAACAACTCACCACCGTCAGGTGATTGACCAATGTAAAGCACTTTGGAGTCGTCAGATGATTTATTCCAATACTCTCAGCCACACATCGCTTCTCTAACATAACGAGAGTACGCTTTCAGTTCTGAACAATTTCTTTGTGCTGCTCCTTTTTTCATGCCAACAGCAGCTTTTTAATAAGATAGGAGATGCAGAAAATCTTTTAGAGACAGCTGTATGTTGTGCTGTCAGGAATATTACTGTTGTACTCAGTTATAGTTTTAAGGTTTTCCATAGTCAGAGGGCTACAGCAGATTTCTTCACTTAAATAGCACCATCTTTACTTCAGCTGAAATAGACTTATAGCCTATATGATTGATATAAAGTGAGGTTGGCACAATTTAAACACCTACAAGACAATTAGTGTCAACTCATTTTAGAATGATGGGTGAACAATGCTGGCAAAAAGATGAACATATCAGTTATTTAAATACCTCATACACCATCCCATCATTAATTGCATATGTTGAATATAGCCAATTAATGATTTAATTGAGTTGTTTAAACATAAGAATACTTAGAACTTAACCATGCCTGATTAAACTTCATCATGATTTGCTTCCATGTCCTTTCAATGCTTTTTGTAATCAATGCACCCTCCCCACTTCCCCCTTTTGTGTTGAATTAGTGAATTGTGAGAAAACAGCTTTAATTCTCCATTAAATAACTCTCATAACAAGCACACTCGCAACAGCATTAGTTCTTATGATTAAATGTTCTCAATATGCCTTCATTAAAGATTTCTAATTCCACTCGCGGGAAATGCGCACTTTAAGGCTTATTTCCTGTCGTTGCCATGGTGAATCACGTTATCTGCATTCCATTTATCAGGGTTTTTTCATGCTCGTGCTCGCATTCAAGTCATGGTTGGTTGGACGCTGAGTTTAGTTACCTGACTGATGTCACCTGTTCTGAAACCGAAAACCGAGTATGACAGAGTGAGGAAGAACTACTCCGAGCAGCAGCTTTCTACTTAGGATAGATTTTTTCTGAAATGGGCCCAGAACAAAGACGCACACCGCAGCCTGCCTAACTATGAAGGGGTATGCCCCACCCATCCATCAGTGGTGTGCTCAGATCAGCACCTGGCGCTCACAAAGCGAGACCGTGGAACACCATTTCACCAGAGTTGCGACATGGTACACAATAACTTGGTTTATTATTATTTTGTTCAAAGTTCAGCTAGAATTTTATTTTCTGCGCAGCATAGATTTGCTGTGCGCGCTGAACCCAGATGCCGTGCGTGATTGCGCAGGCGCGCATCTTAGAGGGAACATTGGTACCTAGCCTCATCTGTTCAAAGGGGGACGGAAGCCATAGCGATAGCAATTAAGACTAAAATTAACGAATATTGAAAAGGCATGCAAGTACAAAACGACAAACCATTTACATGTGCTACTCTTTAAAACTGGAACAAACTTTGTGTGTGCTTCTGCTGTTTACCAAACCCAAGGTTAGCTAACCTTGCAGTTGAACAATAGCTACGTTTACATGATGCCCAATGTTCAATACCAACCAGTTTACTTAAATAACATTGTACTAAATTACGTATGTTTTGTTTGCATTTCTGTTGCAACCTAAGGAAATTAGTGTTTGTAACAGATGTGTGGGTGAGTCAATTTATGTGCATTTTTGACTTTTTTTTGTTGTCTGTTTCAGAGAAAGCATCCGCACCATGTTCAAAAATACATTGAACTGACCACAGCAAAGCGAAAAAGGGCCAGTGGACCAACCACCCCCGCCAGCAAGCAGGCCACATTGACTCACACCCCGGCCATGACTCAAAAGAGTATTGAGAAGGCCATCGTCAAATATGTTGTACATGGGCTGCGGCCCTTCTCAGTAGTCGAGCAGGAGCCATTCAGAGAATTCATCAAGGACCTTGTCCCTAATGCCAAGATGTTGTCACGGGTGACATTCACATCCAGGATCGAAGATGGCTTTAACGAAATGAAGGCTGCGCTGATTGAAGCAATGAAGGGGGTTGACTACGTAGCCACTACTACTGATTGCTGGTCGGTGAGAAGGCGAGGGTTCATTGGCGTTACGGCACACTGGATCGACCCGGATAATCTTGAGAGATGTTCAGCAGCCTTAGCATGCCGACAGCTGAGGGGACCCCACACTTTTGAAGTAGGCCTAAGTTTTTTTTTTCTTAAGTAAAAAGAGAACAGCTGCAGATAAACAAATGACATTGTGAATAACAGTGTCCATTATAAACAAAAAATAACTGGAAATATATATCAGAAAGGTAAAATTTCTATTCAGTTTTATAATCCGGATGTGTGTTCCTATTTTGTTAACACAGGTTCAACCCAGCCGAACTCGTATTTCTCACGGAGTATGCTGCTGTAATGACCCCTGTCGCCAAGGCAACCAACATACTGCAAGCAGAAACCAACGCACAAATGGGGTGGCTACTTCCTACAATTAACCTGCTACAGATCAAGCTCGACAAAGTCAAGTTGCAGCTGAAGTACTGCAGGCCTCTTGTTGATGCTTTACAGTCTGGAATTCAGAACCGATTCGGGCACATGTTCAAGGATGCCGAGCTGGTTGCAGCTGCAATTCTTCTTCCCAAGTTTCGAACAACATGGACGAAGGACGACGCCCCTATTAAAATGGGTAAGCTTATACATTAATGAGTACATGCATATGCTTCAGTAGTGATGGTACATGTTGACATGCATGTTGATGGCATTCATGCAGCCCAAAACCATGTCAGTCCCACTACCATGCATTACTGAGCACGGGACACTTTTCTTTTTACTAACTTGGTCACCACCACACATACTTGACACCATCTAAAACAAATTTGTCTATCTTGGTGTTGTCAGACCACGTGACATGCTTCCAGCAATCCATATCCTGTTTGTCTCTGAGACCATGAAAAACAATTTTTTTAGATGGTGTCAAGCATGTGGTGTGTGTGTGTGTGTGTGTGGGGGGGGGGGGAGTCACTTTTGCACCACCATAATTTCACAAAAATGGAAAAATCATTTAAGAAGTTAACCTTTTGCTTTTGTAAGCTGAAAAGATGTATTACACTTACTACATGTTTGTCTTGATACTTTGTAGTATCAACAGATTTGCTTGTTAGTTGGTACGCGAAATAATGAATGAAAGCAAGAAAAAAGCAGATGCTTTTTCACTACTTTAAACTATGGCCTCAACATGGCAAAAAGCTGCATCATTTAAGTGCTACAACTCTTCTATATTTCAGGAATCGATTACATCAAGCAGTATCTCGAGGATCCCTCCATGCAGCCAGGTGATGCGACCAGGTCAAGTTCTTCAGATAAAGATGACTTCTTCTCGTCTCTGCAAGCATCAAAGACCCAAGATGGTGCCAAACAATTTGATGCCTACCGTCCTGCTCCGCTGACCACATGGATATGCTGAAGTCCTTTCCTTCTGTCTGCAAGCTGTCTGTCAAACTCAACACGCCCCTCCCAGCGTCTGCAGCATGCGAAAGGCTATTCAGCATAGTAGGTCTTGTTCTCAGCCCACGAAGAGTACGGCTAAATTCTAGGCACTTTGAAAGCCAGCTGCTTTTGAAAATGAACAGAAGATTTTACAGTTTCAAGTGATAATGGGGTTATGTGTGAGGATGACAACAAGGGGTGGTTAAGATTTGGAGGTGAAGAAAAAAAGTCAAGGGCAAATGTGTGGAGGGGATGAGGGGCTTGTGTTTACAAAGTGTTTAAGAGTTAGTTAATAGGCCTGAAGTACATCTTTTTTTCTCTGGTGTGGTGTACACTTCATTTCAGCACTGCCTTTTTTACGTTTTAAGGTAGTTTTACAAAAAATTTCTTCCTCTTCAGATGCCAAATAAGCTACAGTTCCCTCCCATTTCTTTTTCTTTTGTATAATGACCTGTTATGTGTGCGCCTTTAGTTTGTGAAGTACAGTAATTTACAGCTTTTTTTTTCTTCAAGTTGGCCGCGATTACAAAAGGGGCTTCAAACTGGACTCCCTCTTCAAATGCCAGATAAGCTTCCGTTTTTTCTTTTTTTGTAATGATGTCAATAACAGTAGCAGTAATAAAACATGTTCTAAATTTCTCCTACACGTGGTTGTGTATATTATTTTAAGTGAATTTGACCTTCAAAGTTTACCAAAATATAAAAAATGTCATTCAAACTGCACTTACTTTTTACTTATACTTTTCACTACATTACTTGAGTACATCTATTTTTACAGTAATTCTTATACTTGAGTAAAAGTCTTAAAGTATCTGAAATGTCTTGTACTTAAGTAACATTTCAGTCAGTGACTTGGACTTTTACCAAAGTCATATTTTGGAGAGTTACTTATACTTTTACTTGACTACGAGATTTCAGTACTTTATACAACACTGCTCTGGTGAAGGTCACTAATGATATTCTCATGGCCTCAGATAATGGACTTGTGTCTGTACTTGTCCTGTTAGATCTTAGTGCTGCATTTGACACAGTTGATCACAATATTCTCCTACAAAGACTTGAGCATACTGTAGGGATTAAGGGGAAAGCATTAGGCTGGTTTAAATCTTATCTGTCGGACAGATTCAAATTTGTTTATGTTAATAATAAATCTTCAAACTCTAGGGTCACCTGTGGAGTACCACAGGGTTCAGTCCTTGGACCAATTCTCTTTACTATATATATGCTTCCGATCGGCAAAATTATCAGACAGCATGGGATTAATTTCCACTGTTATGCTGATGACACTCAGCTATATTTATCCATAAATCCTGATGAATCCAATCAATTACTTCGACTGCAGTCATGTCTTGATGACATCAAAAGCTGGATGACTTTAAATTTCCTGCACTTAAATTCTGACAAGACAGAAGTTGTAATATTTGGGCCAGAGTCCTCAAAAAATAAACTTATTAATCAATCACTTAATCTGGATGGCATTAATTTGGCCTCTGGTAATAAAGTAAAAAATCTTGGTGTTATTTTTAACCAAGACATGTTATTTACATCCCATATTAAACAGGTTTCCAGAGTTTCCTTTTTTCACCTCAGGAATTAGCCAAAATTAGAAACATTCTGTCCAGGAGTGATGCTGAAAAACTAGTCCATGCATTTGTTACTTCAAGGCTGGACTATTGTAATTCTTTACTATCAGGAAGTCCACAAAATGCAGTTCAAAGTCTTCAGCTGATCCAAAATGCTGCAGCAAGAGTTCTGATGAAAATCAACAAGAGGGATCATATTTCTCCTATTTTAGCTTCCCTTCATTGGCTTCCTGTTAAATCAAGAATAGAATTTAAAATTCTTCTTCTAACGTATAAAGCCCTTAATAATCAAGCTCCATCATATATCAGAGCTCTGATTACCCCGTATATTCCTAACAGAAGGAATATACGGCTAGCTCCTGGCCACATGCCTGCTTCTGCTAGGCTGCGGAGCCGCAGGCTAGCCCACTGTTGAACAGACCGCTTTTCAGTGCTCCTTCCTTGGATGGCCAAAGTGGACTGAACTCACACGAGGCCCCGACAGGTTGGGTAGAGAAACCAGAGGGAGAAGTTAAATAGTTCATTTGGAAATGTTTTGTAAATCGTTTTGCACATGTCTCTTTGAACAAAGGGCTAACGGAGGTAGCTCATGCTAGCCTTCGGTTTCATGGTATTGCTAATATCATTCGAGTGTGTTTTATGGTTATAACAAAGGTTATCTCCACAAGAGTTTCATACATTGATGGGGCATTAATGTTTACGTTATCCGACCGACTCATTATGACTAAAATAAAACCGAAGCTTTTATTTGTTAGCGGCGAAAGTTCACTAGCCAAAATGCTATTAGGTTCTAGTAGCTTCCGATTTCCGGATATTCAAAGGAGCTTGTCTTAAAGCATAACGCTTGTTTGGTTTCGCTCCACCGTCGTTAGATAGAGCTATGAGCCTTATTCCCGCATTAATATTGAATATTAATGACGGTTTAAAGGCAATTTTGATAACTTTAGGCTTTGGTTCTTTAACTTAAACAAAATATTATTTCATCACATAATGTTTTGTTTAACTCAGGATTCGCATTGTGAATGGATTGAAACACATGCCAAATGTTTTTTTTAAATTAGTTAAGCTAATTTAACTCCATTCCATGCTTTATGGAATCAGATCCGGAGTGAAGGGGATTCACTGAATTATTCTGATTATTTTCAACCACGTTTGTTTTGTCTTGTTTACTTTTGCATGTAAATAGTTCCTTAGCTTAGTTTCTTTTAATTTTCATTTTGCTTAGTAGTTTAGTTAAGTTTCACTAGCCTAATAGAGAGGATTTGTTAATCGAAATATAGTGTTAATTCAGATAAACAGCATTACATAGTGATGTTCTCTGGATGTTCATTTTATTTCTGTTATTAAATTCTTGGACTTGAAAAGAAGTTGTCACTCCTTTATTCTATGTGTGCAGAGCTTGCTGTTAAAAGATCGCTAGTACTCGAATTCATCCCTTTCAACCGTTGTCTTGATATCAGCTTAAGAGCTGATCATCACCAGACAATACTTAACAGAGAGTTATTTATGAAATATTAAGTAACTTTAAACAGTGTATAATTGCACAACAGGCTCATGTTACCCTGAGCTACCTCTATAGTTATGCTGCTATAGGCTTAGGCTACTGGAGGACATCAGGGTCTATTTCTCTCACTCTGCTGAGTTCTCCTACTGTTCTCCAGTTTTGCATTGCTTGTCGTCATTTCAGCTTTTAACTTTTTGTTCTCTATCATTTTTCTCTTCATAGAAGGTACACCTGGTCTGGCGTTCTGTTAGCTGTGACATCATCAGGGGAGGCAGATCATCCTCTATTACCATCTAACATAGAAAGTACTCCTGGATCAATGTGAGCTTCTGAGCTTTCTGTGTCTCTGCTCTGTCTTCTCTAAGCCCCAGTGGGTCGAGGCAGATGAGCGTTCACACTGAGCCTGGTTCTGGTTCTGCTGGAGGTTCTCCTCCCTGTTAAAGGGGAGTTTTCCTCTCCACTGTCGCTTCATGCATGCTCAGTATGAGGGATTGCTGCAAAGCCATCAACAATGCGGACGACTGTCCACTGTGGCTCTACGCTCTTTCAGGAGGAGTGAATGCTGCTTGGAGAGACTTGATGCAATCAACTGGTTTCGTACAGGAAATATTTGACCAATCTGTATAATCTGATTGAATTTGACTTTGTAAAGTTTCTTGAGATGACATGTTTCATGAATTGCCGCTATATAAATAAAATTTAACTGAATTGAATCTTTTTTCTATAGTTTTATATACTTTATTATGTTCCTGGTTTTTCTTTTTACGTTTTCATTATGGATCAAACCATTTTGGGGTTTGGCTCTACACAGGATCTTCTCTCGGAGACGACGGAAACCGGCATGCGCCTATTGTTTCCTCCAGGGACCAGCTACCAGCGCTGGCTAACAATCAATCCTCTGTAGCTGCAGCTCGGCCAGATATTCTCACGCAGATCAGAAGAAAAACCCGGGGCAGACGGGCGGGAGAAGCCGATATCCCTGGAGAAGAAGATACAGACCTGCACTTCCTTCTTCCCTAACAAACAAAGCGGAGGAATTGGATGCTGTCATGAAACACCAGAAACCGTAAAGAGGCGAGTTTGCTGATGCTAACTGAGACCTGGCTAACATTGACGGCTTCCACATGATCAGAGCCGACAGGAGGAGACACAGCGGTAAGAGGAGAGGATGGGTGGCCGTGTTTATTAACCATATCCTACTATCGGCAGGCGCTTCAGGTTCCTCCGGACCAGAACCAGCAGACTGAAGAACAGCTTCTTCCCCAGAGCTGTCTCTTTATTGAACTCTAACCCTCACTGATAGACTCTCCTCTCCCTCCTCACACCTACCTCCATATTGTTATTCTGCTATTTACAAGACTGTAATGTTCATTTGCTCTCCTGACTGTTACTATAGTAACAACTGTTTACATGCATCCTGCACTACTCACCATGACTGAATATTGATTTGCACTGCTGACTGTTTATTCACAATTGTTTACATTTACATTTGCAATACCGTACTTTAACTGTAATATGCAATTACCTTCCACTGCACTTTAATTTAAATAGCTTCTGTCCAAAATCTATTTATTCATTTTATAGTAATAGCCACCTGTACATATATTCATAGTACATATTCACTTGTAAACTCTGTTATAATAACAACCATCTGTATATTATGCTATTGTACATATCTGTAAAAACTCTATTCATAGTAATATCCACCTGTATATTATATTCAGTACATATCCAGCTGTAAATTTAGTTCACAATACTAGTTATCTATATATTATACTCATAGGACAAATCTATCAGTAAAATTCTGTTTATAATAGTATCCATCTCTATATTTATTCAGTAATAATCCATGTCCTGTACTTATGGAACCATTGTTTATCCTGCACTGCTGCTATTGCACTTCTGGTTAGACCTAAACTGCATTTTGTTGCCTTGTACCTGTACCTATGTAATGACAATAAAGTTGAATCTAATCTAATCTAATCATCTGTTACGCAAATAGGCTGGAGACTTTTCCACTGTGAAAATGTCTATTTTTTCCATATTGCAGTATTTATTTACCCTGGTGTTTACTTTTTATCTTCTACTCTTAGTCTTTCTTTACAGCTAATTGTAGATTAAACTAGTTTGCTCTTTCCTTCTTCCTTTCATTGCTATTAACTGTGTGTAACTGTATGTCTGTTTGCCACTGTGGGACAATAAAGGAATTCTGATCTTAAATTAACCGAGTAACCTTTTGCTGGGAGATATTTATTGGAGCCATAAAGAGAAGGTGAAACGTAGTCAGGATGAGACGTCCTGCAGCAAATGTCTCCATTTCATACCTGAAAAACTTGGCTATGAAACAAGCTTAACGACAAAACGGCGAGGGAACAAAATGACCAACCCTGTTCTCCAGACATAAATAAACCCTTTAAGGAATCAACCGAGACCTTTGTTGAAAAAATAATTCAACTGATTCAGTCCAGATTTCTGCAGTTATAGTCAAGGTGTGGATTTAGAAATCTGAGTTTACTTAGAAAAACCTTTGGGTGCTCAAGAATTAGTTTTTGTTCAATCACCAATAAATCAGGTAGAGTAACATTTGCAACAGAAGTTCCCCTGAATTAATATGATTATATGTCATAATTTTTTATTTTGATTTGTATGAAATTTCATTAATGGCTCCAAAAAAACCTTGAGCTCAACTAATTAAGAACGAGAATAATTATTAAGAAAAGTTTACAAGTTTTTCTCTTTTTAAACTAGGATTTATTTTAACGTAGAGCCATTTAATTCAATTCAATTTTATTTATATAGCGCCAATTCATGAAACATGTCATCTCGAGGCACTTTACAAAGTCAACTTCAATCATATTATACAGATTGGTCAAAAATGTTCCTATGTAAGGAAACCAGTTGATTGCATCAAAGTCCCGACTTAATATGGGATTTAAATGACATGTCTTGGTCGAAAACAACACCAAGATTTTTAACTTTATTACCAGAGGCCAAGTTAATGCCATCCAGATTAAGTGATTGGTTAAGAAGTTTATTTTTTGAGGACTCTGGCCCAAAGATTACAACTTCTGTCTTGTCAGAATTTAGATGCAGGAAATTTAAAGTCATCCAGCTTTTGATGTCATCAAGACATGACTGCAGTCGAAGTAATTGATTGGATTCATTAGGATTTATGGATAAATATAGCTGAGTGTCATCAGCATAACAGTGGAAATTAATCCCATGCTGTCTGATAATTTTGCCGATCGGAAGCATATATATAGTAAAGAGAATTGGTCCAAGGACTGAACCCTGTGGTACTCCACAGGTGACCCTAGAGTTTGAGGAAGATTTATTATTAACATGAACAAACTGGAATCTGTCTGACAGATAAGACTTAAACCAGACTAATGCTTTCCCCTTAATCCCTACAATATGCTCAAGTCTTTGTAGGAGAATATTGTGATCAACTGTATCAAATGCAGCACTAAGATCTAACAGGACAAGTACAGACACAAGTCCATTATCTGAGGCCATGAGAATATCATTAGTGACCTTCACCAGAGCTGCTTCAGTGCTATGATGAGCTCTGAAGCCTGACTGAAACTCCTCAAGTAGGTCATTACTTTGTAAATGTTCACAAAGTTGATTAGCAACTACTTTCTCAAGAATTTTAGATAAGAAAAGAAGATTAGATATAGGTCTGTAGTTTACTAGCTCATCTTGATCAAGAGAAGGTTTCTTAAGTAAAGGTTTAATAACAGCTACTTTTAGCCCTCACACAGACTACACACCTGTTTTGGCTTTTCTGTAAATGATGATTTTGTGTGCCATCAGTGTAGAATAATCTAGCCTGAGTTTGCAGGGCCCACCCAGGGGTCTGCAGCCTGTCCAATCAAAAGAGACACCTTTGCTCCCAGTCCAGGTAAATAAATCTAATTTAGAGCCCAAATGTTAAATGACCTTCAGGGAAAAAATATTTATAGCTTCTAATGTAAAGAAAGGCAAATACTTTTCCAACCTGGTGACAAGAAAAACTGATCTGATAAAATGTTACTGGTGCTTTTTATCATCTGCGAAATCCAAACTACCAATTTAACATTTATGAACCTTTACTGGTCAGTTAAAAGCTTTCATGAATCACACAGATTCTCTATTGGTATAGAATAATGTAGTCCAGGTGTTTCTACACTATAGAGCTGCTGATGAGGGTCAGAACCGGTCAGAACCGGTCAGAACGGGTCAGAACCGGTCCCATGAGAGCAGCCGGTCCGGTTCATGTAATCCAGCCTGAAGCGTCGCTCCAACTGAGCGCAGTTAGCGGACAGGATGCCGCTGAGGGGCCCTGTGTGCAGCAGAGGGACTCACCGAGCGGGGCCCCTGTCTGGCCCCCTGTCTCTGGGTCCTCAGCGGCTCCTGGACGCTGCTGGCTCCGTCTCTGGGAGGAAAAAGCAGCCGAGCTCAGCTTCAGCAGCTCGGCTTCATTCATCACACTTTACGGTCCAAGGTCCGCTTCCAGCTCGGTGTTCCGCTGCTCTGCTTTCTCTTAAAGGTTCTGAACGGATCCAACCATAGATATCCATAATAAAGGCTAGATGTCTCGTCCGCGCTGCTGGCCAATGGGGGTCGACGTCCGCACGTGGCGGCCATCTTGCCACAGGCAGCTCGCTCATTCGTAACATTGTGTTTCAACGGCGCATGTACTTAAATAATCATAACTTCCTCAATTGTCTAACGATTCTCAAACTGTTTGGTTTGTTAAACAAAAGTCAGACATGTAGTTATGACACTGCACACTTATGAATAATTATAACCATGGAATTTCATATGAAAAGAACATTGAATAGAACATACAGGTGCAATAAATATACACATGCACAAGGTATTTATGTTAAATCAATATATGCTATTAAAACTCAGTGTACAGAATGGCAACATGATATATATATATATATATATATATATATATATATATATATATATATATATATATATATATATATATATATATATATATATATATAAACACTTTTATTTGGGTGTGATTAATTATTTCACAGTCCTAATTTATTTATATTTACATACATACTTTTATAATATGAATATTACTGTTATAATAAAATATGAAATACTGACAAAAAAGGCTTATTGTGTGGCAACCTCTTGGTGTAGAAGCATAATCCAGGTTTCAAATTAAAGGTAACACTTTGAAGTTTCATGTAGACTATTCGGATTATATATCAGGAGTAATTACACAAAAGTTCCTATTTTTAAACCATTATAAAAGTGACATTTATTTGCTATTAAAATTAGTACAATAGTCCCCTTCACAAGTATATATAGATGTAGCATGTTGAAATCCCCACCTACACTACTGTGATGGTATACACATGGAAGACAGAGATTTAAAAAATGACCCAAAAAACATAGCTTGGCTAATGCCCTTTGAAAAGGACGGTTTTATTGAGCTTCTGTTGCATGTTGTTGCTCTGTAAGCTAAGGTTAGTTATTTTGGCAATGTGGTGCAGCCTTAACTTAAAAAACAAGGACACAACCAACGTTAACAGCGTATGGTGGTGGCTGTCTATGCCATACTGTGTTTCTCCGATGTGCTCTCTGAGCACAAACACATCCTCTGACCCTATCCTCTTCTGTACAATGTACACGACCTCTAGCACTTTGATGGGCTGTGATCGTCTGGTACATGAGGTCTGACGAATGACCCACTCTGCTGCCCTGACTACCATCACTGTGCCTTCTGATGGAATCACCGGACCTCCATTGTTTTTTAACTTCAGCAGGTGGTAGCTCTGGTCCTTGATGGCAGATGCAGCATCTGTTACCAAGCTGGCACGGCAGACATCACAGGACAGCTTTTTCAGAGCCCGTCACACAACAAATCCTGAAATAAGAGTTGGTATATTAAAATAATTTATAATAACCATGGGGAAATTAAGGGAACATTTATCTTTTTGGACCATTGTGAGATTGATTTCCTTCAAATTTACACCAAAGATTAATTGTCATACAATCGTTATTGGTGTCAGTAAAACCTATATAATTGACCAGTGGTCTCAGCCTTGATAACTTGCGCAAGTAGCCGTGATGTCATTTTTCGACAAGAAAATCTGCAATTTCGACATGTTCAAGCATCAAGAATTATAGCCACGTTCATAACGTTTGTAAGAAACCAAACTGTTTGTAAATCCGTCAAGAATTCAATGAGATAAGAGTATGTGTGTTTGTGCTGATCACTCACCTTACATTAGGTACCACAGAGCACGCCAGAAAGCTTGTCTGAGGCAAGATGGCCGCCGGTGATGACGTTTGAGACTCCGCCGTAAGACATCTAGCCTTTATTATGGATATCTATGGATAGCTGTGTCTCAATTCGGCGGCTGCGTCCTTCGAAGGACGCATTTTAAGGCCAGTGACGTCACAGCGATGCGCGGAGGCTGTCCCATTTGGCCAAAATTTTGAGGATCCTTAAAATGCAGCCTTCAAATGCGTCCTCCTTTTCCCCGAATTCTGAGGATGCACCGCTACCATCCTTAGTGGCCTCGCCTGCCATAAAATTTCCCGAGGTGCTTTGCTCGCTTTTTTTTTTTTTAGTAGTTGAAGAAAAAAAAGAAAGAAGGCGGATTTTCATCAAGACTGGAAAGCAGCAGCAGCGCTGGCAGTAATGCTGTGTACAGCTTTAAATGTAAGTAGTTTGTTTTTATTTTATTTTTTAACTGAACATTATTAAAATACATGACGGTAACGGAGCCACTGGGACCAGCTAAAGCTAAAGCTTAGAGCTAATCTGTTGATACGAGACGTTCAACAACATTAAAAGCCTTCATAAAAATTTCACAATTTTTTATTTTAACCTACATCTTATTGTAACTGCGCTGATAACTGTGTCCCTCACAAATTCGATCAATTTATTCTCATGCAGTTTATTACAAATGATTAGAACTGTCAAAGCTTAATGCAGCTGAAGAAATAACATCAGTCCAGCTGTGCTGGGCTGTCAATACTGCAAACGTTTTGTTTGAATACTCAATAACGTATAGTTAATTTACTGTACAGTATAATAAGGTTTAAAGTATAATTCACTTGAAGAACAACACCGGCGTAATTATACAGAACAGTCATTTTTCCTGTTGACATAACAGAAATATGCTTTACATGTCGTTTTGTTCTAGGCAGCAGGGAGCATACAGAGGAGTTGATAAAACTCCGTGGGCAAAATGACCACCTCTTTACCGGGGCCAAGAACACTGCTGCAGTCGGATGGAGGTAAGAGTTGAGGCATAATTCCATATACATGTTGCATTTGTATGTAAAAGTCACACAAGTTCAAAGAAGTCCTGTTCAAACACCAACGTACAAATATAATCTTTTGATCACATCAAATGATGCCCAGATGTCACTTTTTTATTCTTATAGTTGTGATATTAGTGACCCTTGTGTGTTTATCTCTTCTCATTTCTCTTGTTTAGAACAATCCTGCAAAACACGGGCCTGGAGGGTGAAGTTGAGCCAAAACAGGCCAAAAAAAGTGGGACAACTTGGAAAAAAAAATACAAAG
Organism: Fundulus diaphanus; assembly: GCA_037039145.1. Classification (NCBI taxonomy): domain Eukaryota; kingdom Metazoa; phylum Chordata; class Actinopteri; order Cyprinodontiformes; family Fundulidae; genus Fundulus; species Fundulus diaphanus. The sequence continues at coordinate 1,231,076 of CM073128.1, forward strand.
TATGTTCAGGTTTGGCTAATGTAATGAAATACACACACACACACACACATATATATATATATATATATATATATATATATATATATATATATATATATATATATATATATATATATAAACACTCCTTTTTTCTAGCTTCAAAGAAACACTACAGAAAATTGCATCTGTTGACACAAATTGTTTTCCTCTACTTTAGGAATGCAAAGATCCAGGGACAGGGCAGGGGGTCAGTGGGAAGCCTACTCCTGCCACCCGGCCATGGTTTATCCTCAGGTTCTGTGTTGCTGTTATTGTTAAATTAAATTAATAAATTGTTTATAAAAGTTATTGTTGTTTGTGTGTTCTTAAAGTCTTTTAACCTGTTACATTATCTGTTTCATCACTTCTTTACAATTTAAGTAAACTTAGAACAACTTCTCAGTGACAACATCAATTTATTTTTAGAGAAACAAGTATTTACAATATCAAAAACATTTTACTAATTACATTAGATTTTAAAAGTAACTACTACAACTATTTACAGAAGATATAAAATAAATATTACTAAAGAACATATATACAATTTTGACTGAGCAGGAGTCCCTGGTGGTGCTGCTGGACTGGATGGGATGCCACACAGATGACCTTGGAGTCCTCTCACTGCGAGTGGGACATCATCTGGGGGGTGGGGGATGCCTCTCTCCACTGTTCACCACATCGTCCATCAGGGTTTGCAGGGCTGACCCAACTGACCGCTGCCATGTTCCTAAAAATGTTTAAGAAGACGCAGAAAATGACTTTACTACAACTGTTTTCATAACCCTAACATGAGAAAAGCTAAAAAGTGATTATACTTGCCATCTAAATGTAATCGTGGTCGGGTAGACCCTCCTCCAGGGCAGACACCTCGGCAGACAGCTGGTCCCGCCAGGGAGCACCACTGACTGCCTCCAACACGTTCTCCCCCTCCTCATCCTCTGGCATGTCGTCCTGCACTTCATCGTATGGGGCCATGATGTCACCGGCTCCCAGGCAGATGTTGTGCATTTAAGTTGATGCAGCAGTACATCGGCCTTGTCTGGATAGAGACATGAAGATTAAGAACAACAGGATTAGATGATAGCAATTTCATTTTAGCTGATATAATTCTAGTGAATGTTTAACGCCTGGTGTTGCTAATTTGTGACCAAACAATTCTGGCCTTTACTTATTTTACTTCATCTAGATCCACTATTTAACTTTTTTTTTTTTTACGTTATATATTTAGATTTATTTTTCCTGTATTATTTTTTCGTTATATAATTACAAATAAAATCAGGCAGTAAGGGGATAACAATTTAGACAAATAATGATTTATTTCTCAATATTAGTTTTATTTGGCTTCTCAACACATTAGTGATACTGAAAGTAGTGATTTAAGTCAGTTATTTACAGGGTTTGTACACATTTAACTATTCAATTCAAATTACTAAAGTTACAAACATAAGCTTATATCAAGTCTTACAAATAAATATAACATTTTATATTTAAACATATTCATCAATCTGCTGACAAGCGTTTGTTTAATAACTGGTATATTATGATCATTAGCAGGCCCCTGTGGGTGAAAATAATAGCAGGTAAATGTTACCTCTCCACTGCGCTCTCCCAGCCTGAGAAAAAATTGTCGCCGGTTTTGCTGCCGCCGAAGCCGTGTAAACCGACTCTCCTCCTCCAATAACAAGTAAATAAAAAAAATAATTCAATATCCATTTTTTTGCGTCGTTTATCGGCGCTGGTGCTGTTTTCGCCGGGCTTGGGGTAGACGTGATGACGTCGTGTCGCAACCAGGAAGTGCTCCAAAGGCTAGACCGTCCCATTTACCAACGGCTGAGGATCCTCCGGAGCATCCTCCGATGGCTGGGTCCTCCTAAGGCTGAGTAGGCTGGGTCCTTCGAAGGACGCAGCCGCCGAATTGAGACACAGCTTATGGATCCAACTGCGTCCCACACATCAGCACACATCACACTTCCGCTTCCTGCTCCTCCTCTTCCGGTTGGTTAACCACCAGTAGCTCCCAGCTGATGGCGCAGTAGCGCCACCTTCTGTTTGTGGATCTGGTTAAAAGTCTAGAAAACATTTTAATGTAGGAAATGTACATCTTAAAGATAATATTCTCTTAACATTTATTTATATAATTAATTACTGTTAATCTGTTATGATTTGGTCATATATAATAATAATAGAACTTAATTGATCTCACAATGGAGAAATTCACTTCTGCATCTTAAGCCATCCCCTGGGGGAGCAGTGGGCTGCCACTATGCGGCGCCTGGGGAGCAATCTGGGGTTAGGGGTCTTGCTTCTGCTTCAGGACATTCACGTGGGTTCACTTGTTTTGAGGTCAGGAGCTGCAGCATTTATAAAGGTTCTACCAGCGATCATCATTCCTGATAAATAACCAGAGAGAAGCTGTTCATTCAGCTAATAACACACTTTAGCACCGATAAACACAGAGAGACCATCAGAATGTTGCATCGCTGTGTTTTCAGGGGTCTGGATGAGATTAATTCCTTTCAATGAGGAAAGGAGCCACATAATGAATAACTAAATAGTGGAATTTTCATAAGACAGCGGCCCAGTCTAGAAGTAATTTAGAATCACACTAATATAGGAAATGTTGCAGCAGTTTTCGTTGCATGTTAATTGCAATGAAAAATCGCATGTTTTCATAATTTCAAACATTTAAAATCAGGAAACTGATATACTTTGATTTTCTGAAATCTTAGTCAAATGGTAAGATTTATCCTAATGTATCTTAATAATGCTGGGAGTTTTGTAATCAATTGTATTAAATTGATTCTCTAAATATGTTCCTTCATTTACATCGACATTGTAAAAGAGAGCTGGCATTTGAAAAATAAAATATTGCTAAATAAAACACAGAATAATAAAACACTGTCAACGAAAAAAGAAACTGTGACAATGAAAAACTTAAGATACTCTCATTTTATGCTGCAGCTTTTTTCAACGAGACAAGTTTATGGTATGAAACACCAGCAGGCCTCTTTAACTCGTGTGATGTAATAATCCCTAAAGATAACATCCTGTAATCAAATAGTGCAAACAAGGATTCATGAATTTTGCAAAAGATTTTAACTGTTATTTTTAAACTAGCAGTTAAAAACACATGTTTTTTGGTTTAAATTTATTTAAAGTTTTTTTGTGTTACTGTCACTATGAAATTTCAGGAAACCCTGAGTATGAGGGGGCACAAACCAGAGGCTCAAAAATTAACTTGAATTGGAGCTTACCTGAACTGAACAACTTTAATTGCCAAAGTTACCCAAAGATCATCTTAAATTTGGTTGGCTTTGAACTAGGAAGGGCTGGCAATGGACGAAAGGTAAAGAAATTACAAGTTGATTCTGTAAGGGAGCTGAAGGAAAAGGTTGGCAAAGCAGACTCTACATTTTACCACGAGCAGATGTATTGCAGGTATGAATATTTTGTACACATGAAATTGCCCTATGTAGTATTGTATGCAGAGTATTGTGTGCCATTATAGTTTAAATATATCCTCGCCAAATCTAGGAACCTCAGCAATACCCAGGAGTCAATTTCCAGATTCCTCCTCAGCACCAACAGCAGCAATCTCTCCAGGGGCTGAGAGTACAAATTCTCAACATTATGTGGTAGAGCACCTCCTCCCTTTTCAGACTAAAGTTTTGCCTTTTTTTGTTATTTGAAGTCTAATATAATGACTACCGTGTTGTATTTACTATAGACACTACTAGACTGGAGATTTCCATGTACCCAGCAAGACCAAGAGTACGAAGAATCTTTGTTAGCAGACCAAGAAAAGGTAGATTGACATTTTTACTGATCTTTTACTATGGTTGTTGTTGTTTTTTTTCATTTTGCATTGTAATAGGAGAGGAGAAATCTAGGAGGAAAGACGCAACAAGGTAAGAACTAATGGATTCTTATGATAACAGTGCTTGATGGATTTATTTAGTGCTCATGTTTTAGGCAATTGAAGACGGACATCAGCGAATAGCAGGACGTGAGGAACCTTCGGAGGGACTGTAGTTCAAATATACGAATGGATTTATCAGAATAAGAAAATTCAATGTGTCTGACCCAAATCAGGTAGTAATTTTAATCGCGATTAATCGCATAATTTCAATAGTTAACTCAAGATTAATCGCATATTTTATCTTTTTATTTCTGAAAGTGTAAAAGCCTATTTGGGCATTTTAATATGCAATTTTGCAATAAATGACACTAGTAAAAAACATGCTTGTACAAAAAATATTTTCATTTTTTATTTTCAAGCACTTTTCAGAATTGGAATGAAAACATCCTGGTGCCATAAAATGTTAAACTCTGGCCAATAATGGCTAAATCACTCATCATAACGCCCTGATGTTCACACAATGTGTAAATAAATCAATATTTCATGCCAAAATATTTTTCTTGCCTCTTAAACAAAGACAGACATGGTATTAAGCATTTACATATAAAGTAATACTAATTTTACATTTTAGAGACAAAATAAGACAACAAATTAATAAGCATTAAAGTACGGTTTATGGGTTGGTTTCTGCAACGTTATCAGCATGTAAAAACTCATCTTCAGAACCAATCTCTGCTCAAAATGGTGATCTGCACCATGTAATCCACTTTCAGCTGCTGCACCGTAAACTGCAGAAAATAAGGGCAGAGCGGCTCCTTCTGCCTTTACTCCCTCGGCTCCCATGTCAGGATGCGCTCCAGCGCGTTATGAGGCGGAGGGATATTTCAGCTGGTCATACTGAGTGTCTGTAGTGCGGCAGCGCCACTTATTTTAGAGCCCAAATAAGCGATTTTACTTTCAGAAACAAGCCCAAAAAAACTGCAACCCGCAACTCATGAAATTTACAAGCAACTTTAGAAAAAAGAAGCCCAAAGTCGCATGAAGTAAGCGGGCTTGGCAACAGTGAGCGCGGGTCTGTTTTGCTACAGTGTCTAGCTTTCTTGGAGCTACGGAAAGCGCCAAGGTTAAAAAAAAAAACACAGTCCGGAGAGCGCTGCAGGGAAAAAAACATTAACGCGATTAACGCGCGTTAAAAAAAATGTCGCCATTATGGTCTAACAAAGTTAATGCGTTAAAACTGACAGCCCTAGTATACATATTTTTTTATTTTAAGTGACTGAAATTGGATTTGCCTATTTTTCAGGTCTTGTTTGACTTTGTAGGACAAGGTGTAATGGGCAGTGAAATATCATCGTCCACACCAACTGAGAGTACCTCATCAGGATCACTTATGGATCGTGGCATAAAAACATGGGCAACTCTGTATGTGCTTTGGATTTCAACTCTTGATATTCAGGTGGATGCAATAAAGTTATTTAAGCCAGAAATGCCATATATAATTTTAGTCTAAAATATATTTTCACTGACAATATTTTGGTTGTATAGTTTCTTTTATAGGAAAGCTTCATTGATCAGGTGAATAATAACCAGCTAATGTCCTCGGTCCAGTTGCTACAGAACCACTACAGCACCGCTGTCCCTGTCTTCCATCCAAGGGCTACAGACCATGCAGTCTGACCAAGCTCTGCCCACCTTACTCACCGCCCAGGTACCGCTGGCCCCGACATCCGCCCAGGTACTGTCGACCCTGCCCTGTGCCCCAGCACCATCAGCTGGGCTCTCCTCCTAGGTACTTGTGTGGCAGTCCTTCACTCGGGAACCGTCAACTTTTCTGTCCTCTGAGGTTTGTCTGGCCACAGCCTCAGGGCTACATCCCTCCACCCGCATTTACTGAGCAACCTATAGTTATCCGGGAAGACAAAAAGGGTCCACCCCAGTCTCTGCAATATCCACTACATTTGCCTTTGGATGAGTAAGTCAAAATTACATTTTTTTAGGGAAACATTGATGGTAATTTACCGCAATACACAAACATTATTTAGATTTTCTTTTGTTACAGGACCGATCTACAGACTGTATTAAAAAAAACTGGCCAGCAAGGTTAATGTGAGCATTTGTCCAACAAGAAACCAAATAAACATGTGCAGGGACAGAGATTTAGAAGGTAGCCTGCATGGCTTCAAAAGACGGCGGTTTGACACAGCTGCAAAGCTGGATGTTGTTTGTGGATGAGAATGAAAACTGTGGAGGGGCTGTTGATGAAAGTGGTCCAATACCAGAATACCTAAGGCTGTTAATGAGGGCCATTAATCAGTCAGATATCTTTGAGAGACATGAGAAGCACCGTCGTCTGGCTTTGAACACCAATGGTCAGGAAACAGCTTTGTGACATTCTGCAAGTTGGGAAATTGTAGAATAACTAATTGTTCCTATTTGTTTAAGCGCTGGAGTCCAAACGATACACACGGATTGGTAAAATGATCTCCGTTTGTTTAGTGCATGGAAGCAGTGGACCACATTTCTTCTCAGAAAGGCTTTAGCAGCAGATTTGTGGCATATTGTCACATCCCACCCTGGCGGAGGAAGTTCGTTCAGGGAGCAGCTGATCAAAGTTAGTAGCAATCCAAAAAACTTTGGATATTGATGACACAGCTTAATTTCAGTCTTGGTTTTTCTTAGATACAGGACACAAAAACAGTCATGGAGGCAAATGGCGGTGCATTAAGACATGCCTCCAATGGGGACGAGAAGGATTCACTTGTGCAATCTGCAGCAGATTTCTTTGTAAATGGAAGAGTTCACACTGCGTTGGAACAGTGAGCAATATCCTCATGGTTCAATTATAAATTTGATAATTATCTAAAAGTATAAGTCCTTATTCTCTTTTTTTACAGCTTTGTTGAAGGCTTAAGGACTCTCGGTTTGCTGGATGAGAAGCAGAAAAACTCTGGACTCTAGGATTTGTCTCTGAGGAGAGACCACTCCTTACACGGGATTTCTTTGTTTTTCTACGCAAGACAGCAACAGAAGAGCAAAGGGAAAATCAAACGATATGCAGCTGGAAAGACTGACTGATCAATACTGAAGGTAAATTTTACTGCAATACAGGCAGCACCATTGGTTTTATTGTATTCTGTGATAACCAATAATATCGCTGTCCAAAATAAGCACACATTCATTTACAGCAGCAGGCTTTACATTTTGTGAATGGGATAAAATAAATGTTATAAATTGTTAGGGATAAAATATCTTTTTCCTGGAAGGATTTTTTTTATGCTGGCATTATAGAGATACTTGTCTGTATTTTAGAAAATATACATTGGTAATGTCTGTTGCACAAATGCATTAACATCTCCTTTACGGTAAACGTACTAAAATATGGTACCTTTTGAAAATGTTTCTTTTGATTTGCTAATTAATATATTAAAGAAGACATCAGCTCCGTTTGTCATGATCATCAAATGCATCAACAGGATTAACTTAACCAAATTAGAAAGGGACAAAAATGAATTTGTCTTCAACACAAATTGCTTACCCATGTCTTAGATGTCTTTATTTAAGAGTGCACACTGTATGCATTACATCCAAGGTCACATTTTCTATATTTGGTCTTTCAGAAGGAGAATATAGTCCGATTACACTCCAAATGATACTGGAGTTGCTTCTGGAGCATCCACTGTGCCTCCACTGGGATTTCCCCTTCATCCACAAATTGAGTTCCTCAAGAAGCAAATACTTGCCTGATAGTAACTTTAATTTGGCAAATATTGCATGGCTATTTTCAAATTGAAAATGTTAACTGGGATCCTTTATTTCTCCAGGGCAGTATATTTAATTTGTCATTTAACTCTATGCATTAACAGTTTATTGTTAAATCTAAATGTTTTCTTGTTGAAATCAATTTTAAAAGTTTAATTTGCAGTTATTTTAACAACAATGCATTTAGCCGAGGGTTATTTGACAGAAAATGTTTATTCACTCCTTTACAAACATTTTTAAATGTAGTTAAGACAATAAAGGATTTGAAATTTCTGCCCAACATGCCTGGTTCTTCATTTTGAGATGTGAAATGTGATTGATTGCCAGATTGACTCAAGTTGTTGCAGACTGACACTGATTTCCGGTGATTCTACAACTACACTAGGACCTGCTCAGCATCAGTAGCGGCTCATGCTGTTCCAGAAGTTCAACCAGATTCTCTGCTGTGGGGCAATTTTCACCAAACATGTTGTTTGTAGCTCTGCTGTTGACACCCATGTTTGCCAGCATCCCTTCTGTCCTGGTTGCTGTTCTGTTGTTTTCTGTACACAAAGAACGGTGATTCCAGACCTTTCTGAATTGTTCCAGTCTGTTATGAATCTCAGGAAGAAAAACTGTTGGAAGTGAAAGTTTGAGCACATCTTCTCATGCTATAAAATGGCTCCAGAACGTGTAAAAACACATTTCTCCAAAGACGCTCTATTCTCTGATTATGGTTTGACTCCCCAGTAATGTGACTCCGACGTTGAAGTCCTTGAAGAAGGTTCATTACCAGGACCACCAGCACATTCTCACCACCACGGTCTGACCTCACTCTAGATGGTAACCCGTAGAGGCCTGTTGCTTTGAGAAAACCAAACAGCACTGTTGAGGCACGATTATTTGTGCTACAGTTCAAGTAAGAGATCAAGCAGGAACATCCATCGAGGCCACCGTGGACAACACAGCCCCACCTAAAAGGGAATACAAAAATGTCTAATACATAATGTAAGCAAATGGTGAGTTTAGTTCCCCAAAAATGTACGCTACAATGCAGCCTCTTCACTTACTGTCTGAGACGCATGTTTCCGTCAATATGCCATAAACTGTTGGGGTTATGGGACATGATAGACCCGGCGGGACACTGCACTGCTCCCCCTCCTTGCATTTGGGTTTATTCGAGCCTTTATCTCAAGTCCTCGTGCACACAGTAAGGATACAAGGTCCTAGTGTTTCAAACCACCACAGGACTGTTGTAAATTTGAAATGTAAACATATTTTATAAAAACAAGGTTTCAGATTTGAAATCTGGTCATAGAATAAGGAGCAAACTTCCATATAAGCCAAAAAAAAATAATTTACTTGTGAAGGTCAAGGTGAAATATCAAAGAATTTGCATTGCAAGCATTTCAGTTTAAAGTTCTTCCAGCATCGAATATGACAGAAACAAGTTAGTTGTAACCACTGCCAAGTTAAACTTTCTTATCACCGGAGCACCTTGAGCTTAACATATCACTTAAATGCCAAACACACTGTAGACGTCACCAAACAATCCAATGACTCAGAGAAGCTAACCAATGTAATGGTGAAGTGGATAACTACTGTAGACCTTTTTTTGTGCTTCACACTTTGGTATTGAACATAAAATGGTAATGCTGCTCCCTGCTGTTACCTCAGAAATTGCCTGTTTTTGGTAGATTTTTTCCCCATAAAGAGAATTCCCTGTCAGTGGCAATAAGCTTTAATTTATTATTATTACTATTTTTTGTTTTACATGTTTAAGTTCAGCTTTACACTAAATATGTGTTACTGATAAGTGCTACAAATGTTACAACACTTTTGTTCATATGGCAGCAGAACATTAAAATAAAAGTGCTCTTTACACTACTTTTGAATTCATTCTTGGAGTTTGTAAATACAATGCGATTAATCATGATTAATCAGGCAAATTATGCGATTAATCGCGATTAAATATTTTAATCGTTGCCCAGCCCTAATATATATATATATATATATATATTATATGTGTGTGTGTGTGTGTGTGTGTATTGAGGCTCACCCACCTGCACAGATGCAGTTGCAGTAACTGACTCGCTGGTATTAGGTCTGGAAATTAAAGTGTCGGTCAGGTCAGATAAGAGACCTATTTTTACTTGTAGCTTTGAGGATTTACTTTATTTTATATATTTATTTTTATTACGATAAAACAAAAGAAGTCTATGAATAGATATAATTAAGCCTGCTTTATTTTACTTCTAGTTGGACAAATCTACCCTAGATCAGAAATCCCCAAGGACTTACCTAGTTTATTTTTTGTTATGAATAGAAACAATTAATACTGTGATTCTATGCTTTATGATGCTATCTGCATGTTGCTTTGTTATTACAATGAAACAACTGCTTTATTTTAGTGTTGAAGCTTGTTAATGTATGAATAAAAAATTAAGCTTTGAATGTTAGTGATGAAGCCTGTTACTTACAATGAAGCTAAAGAATAATGCATTTTATTGGAAAAGCGCTTTTCAAAACACTCAAGGACGTTTAAAACAAAACAGATAGCAATACAACAACAAATCATCAAAAATAAAGTAAATCATTTATGGAGAGTAGGAAGTGTAGTAATGTTTTTGTGTTCATGTACAGCACTTTGAATGGTGTTGTTACTGAAAAGTGCTACATTAATACATTTACCTGGTCTCCATGTTAAGATGGTAGAAGGGTGGCAATTCAAGCTCTTCTTGGAGTAAGCTTTCCACAAAAGCTTTCATTGACTCAGCACCATTTTCCTCTTTTACTCCGTGCAATGAATGTTGTCCCTCCTGGCCCTTCCTTCTCGGTCAGTTTGTTTCGCCTGTAACTTTCTTTGGAGTTTGATGAGTTCACATGCAACTTCCTCGATGCCAGGGGGCAGAACAGGCGACATAGAATCCTACCTGAAACTGCTGGCTAAGGATAAGCGTAAATACAGTAAGATTGTTATTCACGCTGGCGGTAATGACACCCGGTCACGCCGATCGGAGGTCACTAAAGTTGGTGTTGCTTCGGTGTGTGAGTTTGCTAAAACAATATCGGACTCTGTAATTTTCTCTGGTCCCCTGCCTGATCTGACCAGTGATGACAAGTTTAGCCGCATGTCATCATTCAACCGCTGGTTGTCTAGGTGGTGTCCAGAAAACGACGTGGGCTACATTGATAACTGGCAAACTTTCTGGGGAAAACCTGGTCTGATCAGGAGAGACGGCATCCATCCCACTTTGGATGGTGCAGCTCTTCTTTCTAGGAATCTGGCCGGATTTATTAGTTCTCCTAAATGCTGACAACCCAGGGTCCAGACCAGGAAGCAGAGCCGTAGTTTAACACACCTCTCTGCAGCTTCTGTACTGTTACCCACCCATTATCCTATAGACCAGTTCATTGTTATTGTTTTGATTTGGCCATGCCTTATGATCAGAGTGCCCGAGTTTCAAGCCGATCGCTCGATATCTCTAGGAGGAATTCCTGACTTCCTGTTTGCGGTAAGGCGTATTGTGTCACTTCCTGTTGTTGCTGTGTGAACGACGGATTTTTGCTCCAGGCTCTCTCGCTTTTTATCTTTAAACCTCTTTGCTGTAACACCTGTTTCCAAACATAAGCACTTTTAAAACATTTTCTGTGGCTGCTCATCACGTTTGGGAACTCCTCGTGTTTCACACGGTTTGTTCTTTGGCGTGATAACAGGGCGCTAGCCTAGCTTTAGCCTAGCGTTAGCCTAGCGCTAGCCAAGCCTTAGCCTCATAATGGCTTCTCCGTCTCTGACTAAGTCTCCTATCTGCTGCTCTCTGTGTCAGATGTTCAGTTATTCCTCTGCCTCCTTTAGTGATAATGGTACATGTAATAAATGTAGTATTTTTGTAGCTTTGGAGGCGAGGGTGTCAGAACTGGAGATCCGGCTCCGTGCTGTTGAAAAACCAGCTGATAGCCGCTCCTTTGCTAGCGCGGAGCCACAAAGAGTAACTTCACGTAGCGAACCAACAGCCGCACTCGAACAACCGGTTAAGCAGGCCGGCTGGGTGACGGTTCGTAGTAAGCATAGCTCTAGATTTCAGCCCCCAGATCACCACCAACCCATCTGCGTTTCTAATAAATTTTCCCCTCTGAGCGACAGTCTCGCCGAGGAGCCGACCTTAATTATTGGCAGCTCTGTAATAAGAAACGTGGCACTAAAGAAACCAGGAACCATAGTTAAATGCCTACCAGGGGCCAGAACGGGCGACATAGAATCCTACCTAAAACTGCTGGCTAAGGATAAGCGTAAATACAGTAAGATTGTTATTCACGCTGGCGGTAATGACACCCGGTCACGCCGATCAGAGGTCACCAAAGTTGGTGTTGCTTCGGTGTGTGAGTTTGCTAAAACAATATCGGACTCTGTAATTTTCTCTGGTCCCCTGCCTGATCTGACCAGTGATGACAAGTTTAGCCGCATGTCATCATTCAACCGCTGGTTGTCTAGGTGGTGTCCAGAAAACGACGTGGGCTACATTGATAACTGGCAAACTTTCTGGGGAAAACCTGGTCTGATCAGGAGAGACGGCATTCATCCCACTTTGGATGGTGCAGCTCTTCTTTCTAGGAATCTGGTCGGATTTATTAGTTCTCCTAAATGCTGACAACCCAGGGTCCAGACCAGGAAGCAGAGCCGTAGTTTAACACACCTCTCTGCAGCTTCTGTACTGTTACCCACCCATTACCCTATTGAGACGGTGTCTTTCCCACGGCCAAAACTTAACAGATCAAAAACTAATCTAAAGGGAACAAACCATAAAAATCTAATAAAAATCAATACGACTCACCTTGAACCAAAAAATAAAAGAATTAAATGTGGTCTATTAAATATAAGGTCTCTCCCTCCAAAGACTTTGTTAGTTAATGAATTGATTTCTGATAATCAGATTGATTTGTTTTGTCTCACAGAAACCTGGCTACAAGAGGACTACGTTAGTATAAATGAGTCAACTCCCTCCAGTTATTCAAATTTCCACATTCCCAGATCTGTGGGAAGAGGAGGAGGAGTGGCAACCATCTTTCAGTCTGATTTATTAATTAGTCCCAGGCCAATTAATAATTACAGTTCTTTTGAACATTTAACCCTCAGTTTCCCTCATCCAAACTGCAAAGCAATAAAACCTCTTCTGTTTATTGTTTTGTATCGTCCACCAGGCCCTTACACTCAGTTTTTGGATCAACTGTCAGACTTCTTATCTGATTTGGTGTTAAATACTGACAAGGTTATTATAGTGGGTGATTTTAACATCCATGTTGACACTGAATGTGATAACCTTAGTATAGCCTTTAAAACTATCCTAGATTCAATTGGTTTTGCTCAAAATGTGCATAAGCCAACGCACTCTCGGCTCCATACTTTGGACCTTGTGCTGACATATGGCATTGATTGTGAAGAACTAACAGTATTCTCTCACAACCCTGTCCTATCTGATCATTTTTTAATAACATTTGAGTTTAATCTAACCGATTTCTCCACCCCCAAAAGAGGGTTCCATTATAGTAGATCTTTATCGGATAATGCTGTATCAAAACTTAAAGAGTCTGTCCCCCTCTTAATATCCTCAGTATTGCAGAAATGCCCTGTAGATGGCAGCAATGCTGTTTCTTCCCATTCAAAAAATAGATACATTTGCTAACAGTGTGACTTCCTCATTGCGTTCTGCATTAGATAATGTAGCTCCCTTGAAAAAGAAGGTGATAATTCACAGGAAGCTAGCTCCCTGGTTTAATTCAGAGCTGCGTTCCTTGAAGCACAATGTTAGGAAATTGGAGAGAAAATGGCGCTCTACACACCAAGAGGAATCCTACTTAATCTGGAGGGACAGTCTATTGTTGTATAACAAGACCCTTCGCAGAGTTAGAGCAGCATATTTTTCATCATTAATTGAAGAGAATAAAAATAATCCTAGATTTCTCTTTAGTACAGTTGCCAAACTTACTCAGAGCTGCAGCTCTGTTGATCCATCCATTCCCTTAGCTCTTAGTAGTAATGATTTTATGGGATTCTTCATAAATAAAATTGATGCCATTAAAAATAAAATAATTGGCATCCTCCCAAACATGATTACCTCATCCCCAGTAAGTAAGGCAGCATTGGAGGAATCTTTAGAACCTGCGCTGTGTCTGAACTGTTTAGAAGCAGTAGAGCTTTCTGAGCTATCTAAAATCTTAGCTTCATCTAAACCTTCTACCTGTTTGTTAGACCCAATCCCAACCAAGTTGTTTAAGGAGGTATTTCCTTTGATCAGTGGTCCTATTTTAGACATGATTAATCTATCCTTAGTAAATGGATATGTACCACAGGTTTTTAAAGTAGCTGTTATTAAACCTTTACTTAAGAAACCATCTCTTGATCAAGATGAGCTAGTAAACTACAGACCTATATCTAATCTTCTTTTCTTATCTAAAATTCTTGAGAAAGTAGTTGCTAATCAACTTTGTGAACATTTACAAAGCAATGACCTACTTGAGGAGTTTCAGTCAGGCTTCAGAGCTCATCATAGCACTGAAACGGCTCTGGTGAAGGTCACTAATGATATTCTCATGGCCTCAGATAATGGACTTGTGTCTGTACTTGTCCTGTTAGATCTTAGTGCTGCATTTGATACAGTTGATCACAATATTCTCCTACAAAGACTTGAACATACTGTAGGGATTAAGGGGAAAGCATTAGGCTGGTTTAAATCTTATCTGTCGGACAGATTCCAGTTTGTTCATGTTAATAATAAATCTTCCTCAAACTCTAGGGTCACCTGTGGAGTACCACAGGGTTCAGTCCTTGGACCAATTCTCTTTACTATATATATGCTTCCGATCGGCAAAATTATCAGACAGCATGGGATTAATTTCCACTGTTATGCTGATGACACTCAGCTATATCTATCCATAAATCCTGATGAATCCAATCAATTACTTCGACTGCAGTCATGTCTTGATGACATCAAAAGCTGGATGACTTTAAATTTCCTGCATCTAAATTCTGACAAGACCGAAGTTGTAATCTTTGGGCCAGAGTCCTCAAAAAATAAACTTCTTAACCAATCACTTAATCTGGGTGGCATTAACTTGGCCTCTGGTAATAAAGTTAAAAATCTTGGTGTTATTTTTGACCAAGACATGTCATTTAAATCCCATATTAAACAGGTTTCCAGAGTTTCCTTTTTTCACCTCCGGAATATCGCCAAAATTAGAAACATTCTGTCCAGGAGTGATGCTAAAAAACTAGTCCATGCATTTGTTACTTCAAGGCTGGACTATTGTAATACTTTACTATCAGGAAGTCCACAAAATGCAATTCAAAGTCTTCAGCTGATCCAAAATGCTGCAGCAAGAGTTCTGATGAAAATCAACAAGAGGGATCATATTTCTCCAATTTTAGCTTCCCTTCATTGGCTTCCTGTTAAATCAAGAATAGAATTTAAAATTCTTCTTCTAACGTATAAAGCCCTTAATAATCAAGCTCCATCATATATCAGAGCTCTGATTACTCCGTATGTTCCTAACAGAGCACTTCGCTCTCAGACTGCAGGTCTGCTGGTGGTTCCTAGAGTCTCTAAAAGTAGAATGGGAGGCAGATCCTTTAGCTATCAGGCTCCTCTCCTGTGGAACCAACTCCCAGTTTTGGTCTGTGAAGCAGACACCCTGTCTACTTTTAAGACTAATCTTAAAACCTTCCTTTTTGACAAAGCTTATAACTAGAGTGGCTCATGTTACTCTGAGCTACCTTTATAGTTTTGCTGCTATAGGCTTAGGCTACTGGAGGACATCAGGGCCTATTTTTCTCACTCTACTGATTTCTACTGTTCTCCAGTCTACTGTTCTCCAGATTTGCATTGCATTACATTGAAATGACTGTTGTCATTTCAGCTTTTAACTTTTTGTTCTCTCTCTTTTTTCTTCATAGTAGGTACACCCGGTCTGACGTTCTGTTGACTGTGAAATCATCCAGGGAGGACAGATCACCGACTATTACCATATAATGTAGAACAGATTACTAGATCAATGTGTGCTTCTGTGCGTTTTTGTCTCTCTTGTTGTGTCTCTGCTCTGTCTTCTGTAACCCCAGTCGGTCGAGGCAGATGACCGTTCATACTGAGCCCGGTTCTGCCGGAGGTTTTTTTTCCCCGTTAATGGATGGTTTTTCTTCCCACTGTCGCTTCATGCTTGCTCAGTATGAGGGATTGCAGCAAAGCCATGTACAATGCAGACGACTCTCCCTGTGGCTCTACGGTTCCTCAGGAGTGAATGCTGCTTGTCGGGACTTTGATGCAATCAACTGGTTTCCTTATATAGGACATTTTGACCAATCTGTATAATCTGACCCAATCTGTATAATATGATTGAACTTGATTTTGTAAAGTGCCTTGAGATGACATGTTTCATGATTTGGCGCTATATAAATAAAATTGAATGAATGAATTGAATTGATTCGGGTTTTCGCGCATGCGCGTTGGACTGGTTGGCAAAAGACGAACACAATGGCGGACGCAAACAGAGAAACTGACGAGTTCTCCACGTATTTTTCTTCTTTAGATAATGTATCACAAGATCGTTTTAAGACTAAGTTGATGGTTGATGGTATCAGACTGCCAGATCCACACAGCAAAAGCCTGAAGGGACGGAGCGAGTCTGTGAAATGCTGCCAAGTGTTCAGTACCGCGACATATGCAGCTACCTTATAAACACGCAGGCCAGTACACACGAGAGAGCATGGAAGCATGAAACCACTGGACGGCTACAATTATATCATATCTGGACATAGGCTCCAGCAACGCCCGCGACGCCATGAGGGATTAAGCGGGTCAGAACATGGATGGATGGATGTTCAGACATGTTTGTGTAACATACGAACGCGGAGTCGGACAGGAAGACCCGCCCGGTAGGTTAAAAAAAACATAGTTCACTACGGATTATTTTGGTGTTTTTGTCTTGTTAAAATTAGTGGGGGTGTCGGCGACATTGCAGCGTAAACACAGACGTACTAACGCCCGCTTCTCCCGGCTCTGTCTAGCGATCGCCACCTCCCCTCCGCCGCTATTTAAGTAGAACAATGACTAGAGCAGAATTAAGTTGTATTTACCGGAGATGAAGTGTAGACTGCATATTCTGTCGCAGTATGATGGCTCCCACAGTCCATTGGGAGTGTCTGCCTGCGCTCTTTTCATTGAAATTATCCATTTCTTTCTTCTTTCTTCGTCCTTCGGTAAACGACAGAAACATACATCCAACGATTTGGAATGCCTCTGTGTGCAACCGGGAGCACAACAAGTCGTAGGCATTGTTTAGATTCCAAAAGTAAACGAACTAAAAATACGCTCTAAATCACCCGTTTTGTCATGTAGTAGACGAGAACAGTACTGTTTTTGCCAACCACCGTGACCCGGATGTAGCGCTGACGTCACGCGTGATGTCACGCCGTGAACTGGTCTATTGAGACGGTGTCTTTCCCACGGCCAGAACTTAACAGATCAAAAACTGATCTAAAAGGAACAAATCATAAATATCTCATAAAAATCAATACGACTCAACTTGAACCAAAAAATAAAACAATTAAATGTGGTTTATTAAATATAAGGTCTATCTTCAAAGATGTTAATTATTCTGCAAGTCAGTGACTCAAAGCAATCTGCTGGGTTTCCTTAGAAAACATTTGACCAATCTATGATTTAATAGAATTGACTCTGTAAAGTGCCTTGAGATGACACGTGTTGTAAATTGGTGCAATATAAACTAATTTTATTTTATTTAAATAAAAGTTATGTGAATCGAGCTGCGCATGCCATCATCTTGACAGAAATACTTGATTTATTATTTTTTAACCGACATTCAGTAGACCAGTTTGTTGTAACTTGACAGAGTTCATACTGTAACATCAATGTCATCATTATAGTGGTAGCTATTAATTTATTACTATTTCAAGTGTGTCATGCTAAAAGCTCTTGACTACAGCATGAAAATGCTAGGTCTGAACAAGTTGAATGCACGAGACCTCAAAATGACAACACAGATCTAACACAATACGATACAATTATTCAAGGTCTTTCTTTTATTAACATTCAGTTTGCCCTAAGCAAAGGCCTCTAAGATTAGTGAAGCAACCTAAATTAAAAATTGCTCATTTGTGTGAAGTTCTAATGGGGTATTTTGAGTTCTTCAATGAACAATGAAGAATTACAACTACAACCAACACCTTTACCACAAGTACAACATGGGAAAGGTTTCTATTTTGAATGGTTTCTAACATTGTAAGTCAAACTACTTTTATAAATGATACCTTTTCCACAAGGTATACGTGTGAAAGGCATCTCTCCTTTATGAGTCATGAGACTATTCAATGTCTTGACAAACATATTTCTCACAAGGTATACACGAGAAAGGCTTCATTCCTGTATGAGTTCTCATGTGCCTGTTCAATTTACTTTTGTGACTGAAACCTTTTCCACATGTGATACATGAGAAAGGCTTCTCTCCTGTATGATTTTTCATGTGGGTATTTAAATTACTTTTTTTACTGAAACCTTTTCCACAACGGATACAAGAGAAAGGCCTCTCCCCTGTATGAGTTCTCGTGTGGCTGCTCAATTTACTTTTGTGACTGAAACCTTTTCCACAAGTGATACATGTGAAAGGCTTCTCTCCTGTATGATCTTTCATGTGGGTATTCAAATTACTTTTTTGACTGAAACCTTTTCCACATTTGATACACAAGAAAGGCTTTTCACCTGTATGAGTTCTTATGTGGTTGTTCAATTTAAATTTTTGATTGAAACTTTTTCCACAGGTGACACACGAAAAAGGCTTCTCTCCTGTATGCGTTGTCATGTGGTTGTTCAAATTAAATCTTTGATTGAATCCTTTTCCACAGGTGACACACGAGAAAGGCTTCTCTCCAGTATGAGTTCTCATGTGTCTATTCAAATTACTTTTGTGATTAAAACCTTTTCCACAGGCAATACA
Organism: Fundulus diaphanus; assembly: GCA_037039145.1. NCBI lineage: Eukaryota > Metazoa > Chordata > Actinopteri > Cyprinodontiformes > Fundulidae > Fundulus > Fundulus diaphanus. Next base: position 1,249,692 of record CM073128.1, read on the forward strand.
CAACAAAGGTTTTACACCTGTATGAATTCTCTGGTGAATAAATAAGTCACTTTTTCGAATGAAACTTTTCCCACAGCTTATACAAAAGAAAGGCTTATCTCCTGTATGATTCCTTATGTGGTTATTCAGTTTACATTTTTGATTAAACCCTTTTCCACAGGTGGTACACAAGAAAGGCTTGTCTCCAGTATGAGTTCTCATGTGGCTATTCAAATTGCATTTTTCATTGAAACTTTTTCCACAGGTGATACATGAGTAAGGCTTCTCTCCTGTATGAGTTCTCAGGTGTCTATTTAAGTTACTTTTTTGATTGAAAGCTTTTCCACAGGTAATACACGACAACAGCTTCACACCTGTATGGGTTCTCTGGTGAATAGATAACTGACTTTTTTGAAAGAAACTCTTCCCACAGCTTGTACACAGGAAAGGTTTCTCTCCTGTATGCGTTCTCATATGACTATTCAACTTACATTTTTGATTGAAACCTTTTCCACAGGTGATACATGAGAAAAACTTCTCACCTGTATGAGTTGTCATGTGGTTATTTAATTTAAATTTCTGATTGAAACTTTTTCCACAAGTGATACAGGAAAAAGGCTTCTCTCCTGTATGAGTTCTCATGTGTCTATTCAAGTTACTTCTTTGACTGAAACCTTTTCCACAGGCAATACACAACAACAGCTTCACACCTGTATGAGTTCTCTGGTGAATGGATAAGTCACTTTTTTGATCGAAATGTTTTCCACAGGTGATACATGAAAATAGCTTCTCACCTGTGTGAGTTCTCATGTGGTTATTCAATTTACATTTTTGATTGAAACTTTTTCCACAAGTGATACAGGAAAAAGGCTTTTCTCCTGTATGAGTACTCATGTGGCAATTCAGAGTAAATTTTTGATTGAAATCCTTTCCACATGTGATACATGAGAAAGGCTTCTCTCCTGTATGAGTTCTCATGTGGCTATTCAAACTACATTTATAACTGAAACCTTTCCCACAGGTTATACACAAAAATGGCTTCTCTCCGGTGTGAGTTCTCTGGTGAGTGGATAAGCTACTTTTTTGACTAAAACTCTTTCCACAGGTTTTACAGGAGAACGGTCTCTCACCTGTATGAGTTCTCATATGAGTTGTTAAATCAAAAGTGAATTGGAAATATTTACCACAGACTTCACACTGTTTAGATTTTTTACCATTGTCCGTCATTCCTTTCTCCACATCATCACTTTGACTTCTGGTTTTCTGAGTTCTCTTTTGTTCCGGTTGAGCTCTGCTGGATTCTGAGGCTTCGTAAGTCTTTATTTCCTGATGATTCTCCATTTTAATAAAGTTCTGAAGAAGGATTTGGTTTCCATTTAGCTCAGGTTGTTGATGGTCTGTTTCATCACTAGAAGTTGTCAGGGTCAAGGCATCAGTCTCTTGCTTCAGTACATCTTGGTTTTTATCCTGTCTAATTCCACCAGCCTCATTCTTCACCATCTGCTGCGGTCCTGATCCATGCTCCTCTTCCTTCACTTGTTTAGGTTCTAGTTCTTCTAGGTCCTTTTTGATCTCAAGTGATTTAGAGTCTGTTCTCATTAATGTATCAGTTTCCTGCTTCAGTACATCCTGGTTTTCATCGTGACTGATACCTTCAACCTCAGTCTTTACCATCATCTGAGATTCTGATTCATGATCATCTTCCTTCATTTGGTTAAATTCAAATTTCTCCGATTCTTCTTTGATTTCTGTTCCCATTAAGGCACCGGTCTCTTGTTTCAGTTCTATGTGGTCTTCTTTGTTCACAATCTGAAAAGGTTCTGATCCACACTCTTCTTCTTTTACTTGTGAAGATTCTGGTTCATCTTTCATCCCTTTGGTTTTTAGAGATTCTGTTTCCCTCTGGTACAGAACAGAGATCTCTTTTTGGTTGACTATAAATTGATGATCAAGAACATCTTGGTTAACGATAGACATCATGTTGTGGCAAATCTGAAAAATAAAAAACAAACAGAAAATATTAAAACTTTGGCTTAATATTTTCAACAGTAGGTTTTCTGTTCGTCTTCCATTCCATTCATCTTTCAGTGGAACTTATGGAGCCTTCTGGACACACCAGGGCCAGTAGAGATGACTGCACTCTCTATTGTGCCAGTGTGTGTTAAAGCTGTTAAAGGTTCTAAAGTGTTGGTTACCTATGCATGAAGTGACAGTGGAGAGTAAAATTGCATTGGGTCACTGACCAGCAGAATAATTCAGTTAAATTAAATTTTATTTTTATAGCGCCAATTCACATCACATCATCTCAAGGCTCTTTCCAAAGTCAGACTCCATCAGATCCTCCAGGTTGGTCAGAAAGTTTCCTCTCTAAGGAAACCCAGCAGGTTGCATCAAGTCTCTCCAAGCAGCATTCACTCCTCCTGAAAGAGCGTAGAGCCACAGTGGACAGTCGTCTGCATTGTTGATGGCTTTGCAGCAATCCCTCATACTGAGCATGCATGAAGCGACAGTGGAGAGGAAAACTCCCCTTTAACAGGGAGGAGAACCTCCAGCAGAACCAGAACCAGGCTCAGTGTGAACGCTCATCTGCCTCGACCCACTGGGGCTTAGAGAAGACAGAGCAGAGACACAGAAAGCACAGAAGCTCACATTGATCCAGGAGTACTTTCTATGTTAGATGGTAATAGAGGATGATCTGCCTCCCCTGATGATGTCAGAGCTAACAGAACGCCAGACCAGGTGTACCTTCTATGAAGAGAACAATGACAGAGAACAAAAAGTTAAAAGATGAAATAACAACAAACAATGCAGATTGGAGAGCAGTAGGAGAACTCAGCAGAGTGAGAGAAATAGACCCTGATGTCCTCCAGCAGTCTAAGCCTATAGCAGCATAACTATAGAGGTAGCTCAGGGTAACATGAGCCACTCTGACTATAAGCTTTGTCACAAAGGAAAGTTTTAAGATTAGTCTTAAAAGTAGACGGGGTGGCTGCCTCACGGACCAAAACTGGGAGTTGGTTCCACAGAACAGAGAGGAGCCTGATTTTTTTTCCTTCTCTGGTCTCAGGGAAAGGCGGACACTTTTCTTCACCTCTCCTCCTCGGACCTCTCTTGCTTGACTCTCTGTCTACATGCTGTGTAACTCTCACAGAGCCTTTTTCTGCAAATCATCCGAATTGAAAACTATGGATCTGATCAGCTGTTCGCTCAATGCAATTGATAAAATTTTCTCAACGAGAGGAGCAGGCACAGGGGAGCCGAGCTGGCCTGCAGGGACATATGCTGCCGGATACATCATGGAAACATGGGGAGTTTGGAAGATGATGTGCCTGTCTATTTTGTCAATCGAGGACGTGGAAGATGCTTACATAATTGGATTTATGATAACAGAATTTCTGTTTATTGGAGTTGGCGGTTACCTGATATATCGGCAAATAAAGAAGATCTTGGTGGCAGTTTTGGCCATGGTAAGGCTCCTGGGAATGTGTGATGGATTAAACCGAGCTTTGAACACACAGACTCAGTTGCTTTATGATCAAAACCGCAAACTGGGTGCGATCCTTGCATAGTATCGCATGCCAACTGTGGTTTGAACTGAATGGTGGAATGGAAAGACCTTGGGGGAAGTTTCGAGCTTGATTTACAGCAGAAAGTCCAACAAATTCGGCTGTTTGGGACTTGCCATGAAGACGAACTAGCAGAAACTTAAAGGTATACTATGCAACCGGGGTTGATTTTCCAGCGAGGCTCCCCCCAGAGGGTGAAAGTAAAAGTGCACTGTCGTAAAGATGCTCAGCTGTTCTGGTTTCTCCGTCAAGACAGGCGCGGTTGTTTTGAGCTTAGCAGACAGGCGAACGCAACGAAAAGTGGAAAAAACGGCAGTACAAACAATGACTAACACAGTGAAGGTATGAACATCAAGCTTCCCGCAGCGCTATCTTGGCGAGGCGGCCGCCGCCACCGTCGCCTCGCCAAGCCGCGGCTGCCGCCGCCGCCGCCGCCTCACCAAGCCGCGGCTGCCGCCGCGCCAGTTTTATTATTATTATTATTATTTTTTTTTTTTTTTTTTTTTTTTTTATGTTGGCGAGACGCTACCGCCGCCGCCTAGCCAAGCCGCAGCCGCCGCCTCGCCAAGCCGCAGCCGCCACCTCGCCGCGGCCGCCGCGGTAGCGTCTCGCCAACATAAAAAAAAAAAAATAATAATAATAATAATAATAAAACTCGATATGCTTGCATGTTTATTTGACGTTAACACGCGGTTCTTTGTTGTTGCTTTCGCGCGTGCATATAGTGAATGGCAGGGCAAAAACACATGGAGTTCTCGCCGTAAAGCGAGACTTCTGTGTGTGCGAGCCGAGGGCTCTTGCATTGCAAGTGCGGTATTTCCCCCACAGACCCCCAGGGCGGCCGAGAAAACCTTTGTTCGACCTGAAATGAGTCATTTAATCATCCAAAACGGTATGGAACACATTAATTAACTGAAAAATGTTGCATAGTATGCCTTTAAGGTTGACACAAATTTCACAGTCAGTCGGACACAAAACAATCTCCTTGTTATTGAATCTGGCACCCTGATGGCTAGCCTTGGAGGCTGGCTTATCTGAAATTCTCCTGGATGTTATGCAAACAAGAGGCTCTACCCCCACCTGGATCCGCTCATGACACCTGTGACCTCGGACAGCACCCTTCTTGAACTGCTGATAATACCATCTAAGACTAAGGCTAGAGGGGGGTTGAATGGAGCATCATGGGCCCATACCGACATGCACACACACACTCACATGAATATGGTGATAAATACATCCCCCTGTGAATCACCACATTCGCTGTGCCTGATTGTTTTTTTCCCCTGGGAAAGAAACCTAGGTTGGATGCGCGCATAAGTGCTGCTCACTTGGGGTACTGAGCTTGGATGCCCTCCACCCAAAAACACTCCCACCTGAAATTTGTCTGCTTATGATGTACAGTATGTATTTCTTGCATTTCTCTGACTTTCAGAAAGACAGTGTGATTAATGCCATTTTCTCCTCTCAACCATCCTAATGTATTCCTTTTTTGACTCTGGCGCCTGGCAAGGCTGCGGCCGCAGTCTCCTGTCTGCCCATGTCTCTCTTTCACTTGATGGGTTGTACCGAAAAAAAATTTCCCCCAATGGGGGAGAAATAACTAAATTAAATTCAATAATAACTAAAGGATCTGCCTCCCATTCTACTTTTAGAGACTCTAGGAACCACCAGCAGACCTGCAGTCTGAGAGCGAAGTGCTCTGTTAGGAACATACGGGGTAATCAGAGCTCTGATATATGATGGAGCTTGATTATTAAGGGCTTTATACGTTAGAAGAAGAATTTTAAATTCTATTCTTGATTTAACAGGAAGCCAATGAAGGGAAGCTAAAATTGGAGAAATATGATCCCTCTTGTTGATTTTCATCAGAACTCTTGCTGCAGCATTTTGGATCAGCTGAAGACTTTGAACTGCATTTCGTGGACTTCCTGATAGTAAAGAATTACAATAGTCCAGCCTTGAAGTAACAAATGAATGGACTAGTTTTTCAGCATCACTCCTGGACAGAATGTTTCTAATGTTGGCGATATTCCGGAGGTGAAAAAAGGAAAATCTGGAAACCTGTTTAATATGGGATTTAAATGACATGTCTTGGTCAAAAATAACACCAAGTTTTTTTACTTTAATATGTCACGGCTGTTGCCGTCACATTTGTGTTTCCCCCTTTTTCTTTCTCATTTCTACTAAGTAGGCTGCTTGTCCCTGTGAAAAGACCCGCCTACTTCCTGGTTTCTGGGGTGCTGACCTCAGTCCCATCCATTGGTTCCCTCGGTTCCACCTCAACCAATGGTTGATCACCACCTACAATCACCTCCTGCTCATAAGGAGAGCCAACCCGTTGATTGAGGCAGCTTATCACAGCCAGTTGACTTGTGTGCCTCGTGTGAATAAGAAATTGTTAGTTAGCTGATGCATTCGTGCTTAGTGGAGTGGCTCGTTTAAGTTTATGGTTATCCATTTTGGTTTGTGTTTAGTAGCCTGTGTCAGTGTCTTTTGTTGTGTTTGGTTGATGTGCCTTTATTAACTTGAGGCCAGAAAGAGGGTGGAATTAGGGCCAGAGTCCTCACTGACTGCCACACTGAGTTTTCGTATGTTAGTTTCATTAGGTGTAGTGGGTGCTGTGCTCTCTGTGTTTTTTTTTTAGTAAGAATCGCCTCTGTTTAAATGTAGAGTTAGGTACAATCCTCCTTTTGAGGATCTCTTTTATTTAACTTGGTTTGTTATTTTCACAGCACCCTCATCCACCCTTCTTTTTGTTTGTGTATTGCCTGAAACTCTTGTTACCAAATAAATTATCATTTTATAAGAAATTACCGGTTTTTGCCTATATGTTTATGACCCCACTCCCCTAGACCAACAGGGAGTCGTAACAAATACCAGAGGCCAAGTTAATGCCATCCAGATTAAGTGACTGATTAAGAAGTTTATTTTTTGAGGACTCTGGTCCAAAGATTACAACTTCTGTCTTTATAAAAGCAGGAAATTTAAAGTCATCCAGCTTTTGATGTCATCAAGACATGACTGCAGTCGAAGTAATTGATTGGATTCATCAGGATTTATGGATAAATATAGCTGAGTGTCATCAGCATAACAGTGGAAATTAATCCCATGCTGTCTGATAATTTATCCAATCGGAAGCATATATATAGTAAAGAGAATTGGTCCAAGGACTGAACCCTGTGGTACTCCACAGGTGACCCTAGAGTTTGAAGAAGATTTATTATTAACATGAACAAACTGGAATCTGTCCGACAGATAAGATTTAAACCAGCCTAATGCTTTCCCCTTAATCCCTACAGTATGTTCAAGTCTTTGTAGGAGAATATTGTGATCAACTGTATCAAATGCAGCACTGAGATCTAACAGGACAAGTACAGACACAAGTCCATTATCTGAGGCCATGAGAATATCATTGGTGACCTTCACCAGAGCAGTGTTGTATAAAGTACTGAAATCTCGTAGTCAAGTAAAAGTATATGTAACTCTCCAAAATATGACTTTGGTAAAAGTCCAAGCCGCTGCGCTGCGACTGCACGGGTCTTTTGTTTAGAGGCGTCATGTGTTCTGAGGTAAGAAAGTTATAAATACATAAGTTAGCCCATGTTCTATCACTAAAGCATAAATTATAGTGGATACTCAAAGTAGCAGGTGAACGAGAGCACACAGTGAGTCACGCCCAGAGGATTTGGCCTGAATGGCGCTCTCATTAACTGACTAATCCAGCCTATAGAGGCAGCTGCGATAAACGGAGGAAAACTCATTTTACACGTTGGGCATGTTTGGGAAAGAAAATAAGGAATATTCAACTTCAAAACTTGCACTATACACCTTTAAAAAAAGAATTCATAATTTGATCAAATCATAAAAGACAAGCGAACAATGATCACGCAGAACAGCAGCTGGGCATAAACAAGTACTGTGTTCTGATCCATCAAGGTGCCATGAAGCAGATGACCTGAGATTTATTAATCCCTCTGAATCCATCAGGTCCCACAGAGAACGATTTTATTTTTATTCCTCCTTTTTCATATTAACCCCTTAACTGGCGCCCCCAAAATTCCAAAAACGCCTAAAAAATATCCAAATTAAATTAGATGCTGCTCGTGAACCCTTTGGAGTAGTAGAGGCGAAAGCTTGGCGTCTCTGGAAAGGTAACACTTTAAATCTTTAAACTAAGAAGTTCAGTTTGGTATTCTGGTAACCAGTTTTTAATTACAGACTTTTTCCTGTGTCTCTGCTCTGTCTTCTCTAAGCCCCAGTGGGTCGAGGCAGATGAGCGTTCACACTGAGCCTGGTTCTGGTTCTGCTGGAGGTTCTCCTCCCTGTTAAAGGGGAGTTTTCCTCTCCACTGTCGCTTCATGCATGCTCAGTATGAGGGATTGCTGCAAAGCCATCAACAATGCAGACGACTGTCCACTGTGGCTCTACGCTCTTTCAGGAGGAGTGAATGCTGCTTGGAGAGACTTGATGCAACCTGCTGGGTTTCCTTAGAGAGGAAACTTTCTGACCAACATGGAGGATCTGATGGAAGCTGACTTTGGAAAGAGCCTTGAGACGACGTGATGTGAACTAGAGCTATAGAAATGAAACTGAATTGAATATATGTTGGAACACACAAAAAAAATCTCCATTTATTTTGCTTGTTTTCTTGTTTCTTTCTTCAACATGCAGCTGCAGGCTGATGCAAGGAGATTCTAGCTGAAAAATAAGGGCATCAAAAGAGAAAAGTCTTCTGTCAGACAGGTTCAGAGTTGAATGCAATATATAAATATAAAATATATATTTTTTTTGTGTAGCTATGTCTAGGCGCTCTCCAAAACGTTTCTGATATGTAACCAGAAAAAACATCGTCACTCCTGTGACAAACTCCAACGCTTCTTCTGTTGCTATTTAGGTCTTTCCACACAGAGAAAATGTACGTTTAACACCAAAAGCTTGGGGATACATCCACATGATGGTAATTTCACTGGCTACAGTGTCCACATGTCGCAGTGAGCGTCTAAACTGAGAGGATAATAAATAAAATAAACAATTTCCCTCTGGGATTATTAAAGTATTTCTGATTCTGAGGAGGGAGGGTTTGGAGAAATGAGCTATGGTGAATAATAATAGCTCAGGAGAGACTGGATCAACACAGTTGGTCAATGGAGGCGTTCATCAAAGGAGGAGGGCCTAGACGACCATCTTGAAACAAGAGTTTTTAAAATACTACATGACTTTGTCAAAAATACGTTCAGATGGGTCAGTTCATGTTTTACAAACGCTAAACGTGACCTCAGCCATGCTTGTCTGCCTTTAAACTGTAAGGAACGGAGGCTGGAGTTACATGAACTGAATGACTTAGTGAACGAATCATTTTAATGAACTGATTCTAGTGATTCAGTTCTCTCAAAAGAACCGCCGCTTCCATAGTAACCACTCTACTGAAGCCGCCGCATCCTAAACTCGATGTTTAACGGATGACGTCACATTCGAGACCTCTACTGGGCTTTGATGAGGGTCAGAACCGGTTCTACCGGGTCAGAACCGGTCAGAACCGGTCCCATGAGAGCAGCCGGTCCGGTTCATGTAATCCAGCCTGAAGCGTCGCTCCAACTGAGCGCAGTTAGCGGACAGGATGCCGCTGAGGGGCCCTGTGTGCAGCAGAGGGACTCACCGAGCGGGGCCCCTGTCTGGCCCCCTGTCTCTGGGTCCTCAGCGGCTCCTGAACGCTGCTGGCTCCGTCTCTGGGAGGAAAAAGCAGCCGAGCTCAGCTTCAGCAGCTCGGCTTCATTCATCACACTTTACGGTCCAAGGTCCGCTTCCAGCTCGGTGTTCCGCCCGCTCTTCTTCTTCTTCTTCTTCTTCTTCTTGAGTTTAATGGCGGTTGGCAAACATCTTTTCAGTGCGCATTACCGCCACCAACTGGTGAGGAGTGTGGGTCAGAATGGCACTACTGTTCACGGACCTACACTAACACACATGTCAACACGCACAACCTTTGCCGTGCTTTCCCCTACTCTGCTTGCTTTCTATTTTAGCTGTAGTTTCAGATCAGAGACCTATTTTTAGTTCTAGCTTTAAGGATTTACTTTATTTTTACTACAATGAAACAAAGGGAGTGTATGAATAGAAACAATCAAGCTTTCAATGTTAGTAATGAAGCCCATTGCAATGAAACAAAAGAAGTCTAGTAATGTTTTCTCTCATGTTCTGTTCCTCTGTAATTTTTTTCTGTTCATGTACAGCAGGATTGTCCAAAATCCGGCTTGGGGGCCAAATGTGGCCCGCGGCTGCGGTCTCTGATAAAATGAATAGTAATGTACAGAACACCTGTGATTAAAAAAGGAATGTAATTTGCCAGCAGAGGACAGCAGACTGTGGCCCAATGCTCCAAACCACCTGCGATCGGAGCTCATTGAGCTGCAGTGTAATGCTGAGCGTCACGGTCAACACCAACACCTGCTTCCTGTCGACTTTTACCGCCGGCTGGATAAAGGCAGCTTCCAAAAGATTCAAACATTCACTAAGAAAATGCTGAGCTTGTTTGGATCTGTGCGAGAAGACATGCTTGGTTATGAACCTTAACAAGATCCGGGTGAGAACAAGAATGACTCTCACCTACATGACACCCTGCTCATCAAAACTATCGTCGTTGAGCCAGACCCGGCCTGTATTGTGGGGCTCAACGCCACTGTTTTCAATAAATGTATTTGTGATATAAATTCAATGTCAAACAAACACTTTTTTAATTGTCATTTGAAAAACAAGTGCTACAAAATTGCACATGGCCCTCTGTGTTTTGTAGTTCTACATAACAGACATTCCTGATGTACATTGTCACGTTACTGAAAAGTGCTGTATAAATAAACTGGCCTTGCCTCGAGCAGCAAAACGTTGTCTATCAGGCTGTTGTACAACAATAGTGACTTCATTCAAAGGTTCTCCAGATCCGCTGTAAGAGACCGCTACAGGACCGCTGCAGCCATTAGCATCTACAACTCATTGAAGAAACCCCTATGAGTTACACCAGGATTTAATTTTCTTTTGGAATGGAGAAAGTATTGTTGAATTGAATATTGGGCATCTGAGAATAAAAACCCTCGCATTAGAACTCTATGTGTATCTATCCGCCCTGCGATAGACTGGTGACTTGTCCAGGGTGAACCCCCCCCCCCCCCTCGCCCATTGACAGCTGGAGATAGACACCAGCACCCCTCAGGACCCCACAAGGGATAAGCTTGTTGAAAAATGGATAGATGGATGGATGTGTATCTACCCTTTATTTTCAGATGTGTTATTGTCCAAAATAATGTGAAATGTCCCAGTTTCTAAGGAGAATAGTTTAGGTTTACATGCACTTTATTGTTTATACAGAACTGCCATGTTTTCACTTTTCCACTCCATATTGATATTTAATTGCTCAAAAATATTAATATATGCTGCACTATGTCTTGGACATTCATAGCAACAAGAAAATATCTGAGATTTATCAGCAGGTACACTAAAAACGGTGTAGGCCTACTGTCGGTGTGATTCTAATATTCACCTTACTGAAAGACGACAGACCTGCTGAGACACACAGGTCTTCTGTCTTGGCCAAGCAATTAAACAAAGTTAAATTAAAACGCAAAGCCTCTTCCAGGTGGAGCCAAGTTGAATGAACTAATACAATGTTTCAGTATTTATTGTCAGCACTCCAACAGTTTCCCAAGGTTCTTCTTTTGTCAGACTCCATGTTCAGCAGGGGATTCTCCTTCTTCCTTCTCATAACAGCTGCAGAGAATCAGCGCCTGTTTGCTGTGAATGTCACAAAGTCCTGTGAGCTGAACAGCTGCACGTTAGGTTTACACTAAGTTCAGCTAATAGAGCAATAAACTTTAATGCTTTATGATTACAAAGCATAAAAGATCTTAACATTGGTCCAACAGTTCCCTCCTGTTTAAAATCTTTTATAACGATAAGTGCTGAGATGCCTTCACATGCGACGGAAACCTCCCGGATCAGATGACCGTGTTTTTTATTCAGTGTATCTTGTGGGAGGAAACGACGCATCACCCTGCCTATCCTAAGCGATGGCCCCACTGGGTCGTCCATCAGCATCTCAGGAGGTTTATACAGAGTAAAATCAGAGAAAACAAAAATCTTATTAGCAATCATAGAAAAATCTATACTCAAACACTGATCATACAAATGCACTGTACATCATATTACACTTCTTTTCCATCTGCAAGGTTTTGGCTAAGTGCTTTTGCCCCTGTCATGGCATCTGGGTGTGAACATGGGAATATGTCAACCCATTTTGAGATCAATGGAAATGGGTAATTTGGTTGTGGAAATGTTCCTGCTAAAAATAATCCCTCCTATTGACACAAGTTTAGCCATGTTTCACAACTACAGTATGTTTATACAGTGATTTAAGTAAGTTTGGTGTATTTTCAGTCTAATCACTGAGTCCACTTCAGTGATCCTCTGTCAGCTTGATTGATTATATTTGTTCCCAATTTAATTATCAAACATATTAACTATTCATTTCTATTGAAATATTTGTCAATGATTTAACAGCTCATGAAGCAATGTATTATTTGGCTACAGGGACAACTCATCATTTGATATACATCACTTGAGGGGTGGGACTGCCCCCCCTAGGCTAACTTATAGATAAAATGCTGAAAGTGAGCGGGAAGTGGTATGTTCGACCGCTAAAACCACCGTAGTTGAACTGCGTGACTGCCCAACTACAGTGTTAAATTCAACAGATGTGAAACATTTTCACTTTTCCAGCCTGAACACGGCCACCTAAATCCTGTCCAATCAGACTACAGTAGTTGGACTACCTGTGAGAAAAAGTTCTGCCCGGACGTTGTGTCGAGAACAAACAGGGAGACTCTCAAAACAGTGTTGAGAGAACAGGACTGACCAGTGATGACATGTTTAGCCGCATGTCATCATTCAGGACCCAGGGTCCAGACCAGGAAGCAGAGTCGTAGTTTAACACACCTCTCTGCAGCTTCTGTACTGTCACCCACCCATTACCCCATTGAGACGGTGTCTTTCCCACGGCCAAAACTGAATAGATCAAAAACTGATCTAAAAGGAGCAAATCAGAAATATCTAATAAAAATCAATACGACTCAACTTGAAGAACACAATTAAATGTGGTTGGTTGAACATAAGGTCTCTTCAAATTTGTTAGTAGAATGGGAGGCAGATCCTTTAGCTATCAGGCTCCTCTCCTGTGGAACCAACTCCCAGTTTTGGTCCGTGAGGCAGACACCCCGTCTACTTTTAAGACTAATCTTAAAACTTTCCTTTGTGACAAAGCTTCTAGTTAGAGTGGCTCATGTTACCCTGAGCTACCTCTATAGTTATGCTGTTATAGGCTTAGGCTGCTGAAGGACATCAGGGTCTATTTCTCTCACTCTGCTGAGTTCCCCTACTGCTCTCCAATCTGCATTGTTTGTTGTCATTTCAGCTTTTAACTTTTTGTTCTCTGTCATTTTTTTCTGCATGCATGTTCAGTATGAGGAATTGCTGCAAAGCCATCAACAATGCAGACGACTGTCCACTGTGGCTCTACGCTCTTTCAGGAGGAGTGAATGCTGCTTGGAGAGACTTGATGCAACCTGCTGGGTTTCCTTAGAGAGGAAACTTTCTGACCAACCTGGAGGATCTGATGGAGTCTGACTTTGGAAAGAGCCTTGAGATGACATGTATCGTGAATTAGCACTATATAAATAACATTTTATTTAACTGAATTAGTTATTCTGCTGGTCAGTGACCCAATGCAATCTGCTGGGTTTCCTGTGCTCTTGTGTACCTCAACAACAAAAAGTAAAAGTATTTCTCCTGAACAAGTTCCCATGTAGCATGTCAAATTACTTTTCTAAATAAAACCTTTACCGTACGTGATACACAACAAAGGCTTCTCTCATGTATGAGTTCTCGTGTGGCTGTTCAATTTACTTTTGTGACTGAAACCTTTTCCACAAGTGATACATGTGAAAGGCTTCTCTCCTGTATGATTTTTCATGTGGGTATTCAAATTGCTTTTTTGACTGAAACCTTTTCCACATTTGATACACAAGAAAGGCTTTTCACCTGTATGAGTTCTTATGTGGTTATTCAATTTAAACTTTTGATTGAAACTTTTTCCACAGGTGATACACAAGAAAGGCTTCTCTCCTGTATGAGTTGTCATGTGGTTGTTCAAATTAAATTTTTGATTGAATCCTTTTCCACAGGTGACACACGAGAAAGGCTTCTCTCCGGTATGAGTTCTCATGTGTCTATTCAAATTACTTCTTTGACTGAAACCTTTTCCACATGCAACACACAACAAAGGCTTTACGCCTGTATGAATTCTCTGGTGAATAGACAAGTCACTTTTTTGAATGAAACTTTTTCCACAGCTTATACAAAAGAAAGGCTTATCTCCTGTATGATTCCTTATGTGGTTATTCAGTTTACATTTTTGATTGAAACTTTTTCCACATGTGATACACAAGAAAGGCTTCTCTCCTGTATGAGTTCTCATGTGGCTATTCAAGTTAAATTTTTGATTGAAACCTTTTCCACAGGTGATACATGAATAAGGCTTCTCTCCTGTATGAGTTCTCAGGTGTCTATTTAAGTTACTTTTTTGATTGAAAGCTTTTCCACAGGCCATACATGACAACGGCTTCACACCTGTATGGGTTCTCTGGTGAATAGATAACTGACTTTTTTGAAAGAAACTCTTCCCACAGCTTATGCATGAGAAAGGTTTCTCTCCTGTATGAGTTCTCATGTGGCTAATCAAATGACTTTTTTGATGGAAACCTTTTCCACAGGTATTACACGAGAAAGGCTTTTCTCCTGTATGAGTTCTCAGGTGTCTTTTCAAGTTGCTTCTTTGACTGAAACCTTTTCCACAGACAATGCATGACAGTGGCTTCACACCTGTATGAGTTCTCTGGTGAACAGACAAGTCACTTTTTTGACTGAAACCTTTTCCACATGTGATACATGTGAATGGCTTCTCACCTGTGTGAGTTCTCATGTGGTTATTCAATTTACATTTTTGATTGAAACCTTTTCCACAAGTGACACAGGAGAAAGGCTTCTCTCCTGTATGAGTACTCATGTGATTATTCAAATTAAATTTTTGATTGAAGACTTTTCCACACGTGATACACGAGAAAGGTTTCTCTCCAGTATGAGTTCTCTGGTGTATGGATAACTGACTTTTTTGAAAGAAACTCTTTCCACAGCTTAAACATGAGAAAGGCTTCTCTCCTGTATGAGTTCTCATGTGGCTATTCAGACTACTTTTGTTACTGAAACCTTTTCCACAAGTTATACATAAAAAAGGCTTCTCTCCTGTATGAGTTCTCTGATGAGTAGATAAGCTACTTTTTTGACTAAAACTCTTTCCACAAGTTATACAGGAGAAAGGTCTCTCACCTGTATGCGTTCTCATATGAGTTGTTAAATCACTAGTGAATTGGAAGCTTTTACTACAGACTTCACACTGTTTACATTTTTTACCATTGTGAAAGTTTTTGTCCTTCATCCCTTTCTCTACACTTTGACTTCTGATTTTCTGAGTTCTCTTCTGTTGCAGCTGAGCTCTGCTGGATTCTGAGACTTCGTAAGTCTTTATTTCCTGATGATTCTTCACATTAAGGAAGTTCTGAAAGAGGATTTTGTTTCCATTTAGTTCAGGTTGTTTATCTGTTTCATCACTAGAATTTGTCAGGGTCGAGGTATTTGTCTCCTGCTTCAGTACATCCAGGTTTTCATCCTGACTGATTCCATCAGCCTCATTCTTTACTATCTGCAGAGGTCCTGATCCATGCTCCTCTTCCTTCACTTGTTTAGGTTCTAGTTCTTCTGATTCCTTTTTGATTTCAAGAGATCCAGAATCTATTCCCATTAATGTATCAGTTTCCTGCTTCAGTACATCCTGATTTTCATCGTTACTGATACCTTCAACCTCAGTCTTTACCGCCGGCTGAGATTCTGATTCATGATCATCTTTCTTAATTTCGATCAGTTCTAGTTCCTCTGATTCTTCTTTGATTTCAAGAGGTCCAGAAACTGTCCATCTATCCCCCTCTTGCCTCAGTTCTATGTGGTCTTCTTTCATCACAATCTGCAGAGGCTCTGATCCATACTCTTCTTCTTTTACTTGTGTAGGTTCTAGTTCCTCTTCGGTCCCTTTGGTTTTTAGAGATTCTGTTTCCCTCTGGTACAGAACAGAGATCTCATTTTGGTTCACAGTAAAATGATGACCAAGAACTTCTTGCTTAACAAAAGACATCATGTTGAGGAAAAATCTGGAAAATAAAAAACAAACAGAAAATATTAAAATTTTGTCTTAACATCTCCAACAGTAGGTTTTCTGTTCTTCTTCCATTGACCAGTTTCTGGACGTTGTGCCTCACAGCTGTAGGCATCAAGATTTTGATGATACAAACGAGGGCCGGAGCTCACTGTTCAATTGGAAGGTTTTTGGTGCAAACGTTAAGGCAGACCAAAGTTTCTGCACACACCTTCTTTAGAGTCACACTGTAACCAGCACTAAGGCTACTATTGATACACAACCTGATAATTAACATGGATACTTGAAGGCAGAAATGATTTGATGGCAATCTTTGATAAACAATGCCTTGTTATCATGAATACCACAATTAGAGCCCCAGAAGGCAGATTTATAATAATGTAAAACAACTATTTTTTCTTAGTCACTTAATTTGAACATTGTATTTTTGTCTGAATATTCCTTATTATATTAGTATAGCATATATCTTGGATCAGTCACCAAGAGACTGATCCCTTGGTGATCAGTCTCTCTCTTCTGCTGTACAGCTCAGTTTTGAATGTAGCTTTTTTCATATTTATTCATCTTTTATTAAAGTCTGGTGTCTTCTGTTATCCGGACTTTGCCATCGTCGTATCTTAAAGGGGAAGTCCGGTCAACAAGGAAAAATCAGGGTATCATTAGCTATAACTAAAACTAATACGTTTGTGGTTATTTAATGAACTTATCTTTAATCAATAAGAAAATAAAAACATAAATTGTCGTCTGAATCACTGTGTATGGGGGCTGACATTACTGCCCATATTTGGGCAGTAAGGGGCGTTTGACATCACATCCTGTGACGTGGAAGAGCGGAAGCGGCGACAGCATTTCTCCGCTCTTTCCATGCAAAGTCAATAGGAGCCGTTCTACACAGCTGCGATCATCAATATTTTTTTCGGATTTTGAGAGGACTTCACCGCTGACATTCCCAAGAGCTATTGCTAAAGCAACAATGCCCACGTGCATGGCCATCGGATGTTCCAACACTACCGGTAAAAGTGGAAAAAACATAGCTTATTTCAACTTCCCGATTCATGAGCCACCACGGGCTCGTCGCTGGATTGCCAACTTAAAGAGAGCGGATTTGCCATCTAACTTCTGGCCAGAGAAAAAACACATCATTTGCAGCGACCATTTCGAGGAAGAATGTTTTGAACATGATATTAGAGCGAGGATTTTCGGTAAGTTATTTTTAAATTTTTAATTTTTAATCTAGAATTTGTGGGGATGGTTACCGACCAGAGGGGCGGAGGGATACCAGATGTGATGGGCCCATCGTCTGGGCAGAGCTGGTCGGTGTATTTTATTCTTTAGCCTAAAACAATATATGTTAGAACTAGGGCTGTCACTTTTAACGCGTTATTAATGCATAGCCTTTGTTTGACCATTACGGTGCCTTTTTTTAAAGCGCGGTAACAACTTTGTTGTGGTTTCCCCCCACTACTCCCTCCCGATGTTTTTTTTTTTTTTTTTTTTCCCGACCGTCCACACGGAATCCCCCCCCACAGCACTACCTCCGGACTTTTTTTTCCCCCGACCGTCCGCCTGGAATGTTTTTTGTTTTGTTTTGTTTTTTTCCCGGCGAAAAATAAATAAAGGAAGAGGGAAAGGGAGATGGCATGTCAAGGGATGCAACAGCAGTTAAACAAGTGGATGGTGAAAGGCAACAGGTAGGAATTAAAGTTTGACGGCTGTGCTTGGAGGCTTGCAAATAACGTTATTCACGTTAAGAGACTAGCTAGCGATTACTAACGTAGCAGCCAAATGGGGGTTCACAGCTTGCTTAGAATGTGCAAAACCGAGGTTGCTGAGTTGAAAACTGGAAAATATAAGGCAGGAATTTGCTTAAGCGAGGCGGTGAATTGGCGGGGCGACAAGTTTTGCGCGGATCGACTGGGGGGGGGGGGGGGGGAGGCGGTAGCGTGAGTATAGCGCTGCGGGAAACCCTGTAAGGTAGCAGGTACAATACAGGACAAGAATCTGGAAAACAGATACATAAACTGGTTTATCATGGAATCATTAATATATTTTGTTTTACCATTAGCTGTTGATGTATATAACTAATGCAATGACTTTGGTTTGCCATGGAATCATGCATAGATTTGCTCCCGTTACTTAGGCTTGTATATTCATACAATATGAATATATATGAACAGACTAGCTTGTGTTTGCTAACAGTGGGAATGTAGCAGGCAAATGGGGGTTTACAGCTAGCTTCTAGCTTAATGCAAAACCAATGTTGCTGCGCTGACATAGTGGAAAATATAAGGTAGCATGTACAATAAATGACCAGAATCCAGAAAACATAACTTATGCAGTAACTCATGCATAAATAATATGCAATAAAGATGTTGTTTTACCATTAGCTGTTCATGTTAGCTGTGCTATCAGACATGTAGGCTGCTTTACATTTGTTGGGTGACATGGAAGCTGTAATTACAGGGTCACATCTCTCTCTCTAAAGGTCTGTGCTAAGGCTATCCATATTTCTACTTTTTAAAATCCAAAATGTGAATGTAATTTCAACAGCAGCAAAACCTTACTGCATAATAGTTGTCTTATCTGATGCCATCACTAGGCTGATTTAGAAAGGCTGCATTAAGTTGCATTGGTTATAATGATAATGTTAATGTTTGTCAATTTGCAACTGTTTATTATGTGTTAACATTGTTAATAATATACCATCTAATTATTATTATGGCCGGCCTACAGTGGCTGATATACTTTAAAATAAACCTTTATTATTTAAAGACCATACATGATGATGTCTGGCACTTATTTATTTATTTTAATCCAGGTGGGGGGCGCCAAAACTTATGCTGCATACCCCTCTTATACTGGGTAGTTGCGCCCCTGCTTAGAAGCAATTGTAGTATTATTTTAATCAAATGTGTGTGAATTGATTTTGTACATGAATATGAGCAGTACACCTAACTTTTTTTAATTTCATGTTGTAGCTGAAGTCCATGGAGAGGAAAACCAACAGTCAATTCTACGAAGGAGACTCACACCCACTGCCGTCCCCACAGTATTTTGTTATAGAAAAGAAAAAAGAAAAAGAACGTTGTCAACGAATCGGAGCCTCTTACGCCAACAACAGGAAATGGTAATGATTTAGTTTTATTATTCAAGCTATTCTAGGCAATCACACGGTCTTCTTTTTTGTTAATGCCTACTTCAAGTCACATGATTTTAATACGTACATGTGTCTATTTGTTTAAGGTTTCTGAAGTTCTTGGAAGTACAGGTGCTACTGGACAGGTGCTACTGGACAGCGACAGGAAAAGTGTTACTGTTCAAGAAAGGAGCAGCCCAGTGTCCACCCAAAGAAGACCAGAAACAAAAAGACGGAGTTTCTGTGATTCAGCAACACAGTGTGTTATAAAAGAGACATGTGACAAAGGTGTACAGTGTGAGCTACTGTCCCCTTATGATGGAACACCAGTCTGGACAGGAACAGTCAGTCGACAGGCAATCGAACGTGACCACTGTTACAACCGAGAAACACCAGAGATTATGCCTCTCACGTCCACCCCAAGAAAGCGTCAGATGATTGAATCTCCAGACCTTGACACTAGTGGACTTATGTCACCAGAATCGGATGAAGAAGGGGATATACCGATGTATGAACCTCCGGTGGAGGAGATCAGTGATATAAGTTTTGTGGAGGCAGAACAGTCATGTGTGTCAAGTGAAAAGAAGTATTTGATATTTAGATCATCACTGATGTTCCTCGCCTCACTGATAACCTGCTCCAAATGTAAGTTGCCTCTGATGCTGATGAAAGAGTGGGTGTTTGGTACTCTACTAAGACTTTCATTCCTGTGTGCCAAAGGCCATGAAATGACATGGAATTCTCAACCTTACATTGGAAGGTTTCCAGCTGGGAATGTGTTAGTGAGTGGTGCCATTCTATTTACGGGTAACGCATATACCAGGCTTGCAGAATTTGCATCTTTGCTGCACATACCATTTGTGTCCAAGAGTTCATATTTTACCCACCAGTCTAAAACCCTGTTTCCCTTAGTAAATGGTATCTGGATAAAAGAAAGCGAGCATATCTGCAAGAAACTACGAAAGAAAGGTAAACTCACATTGGTAGGCGATGGTCGGTGTGACTCCCCTGGGCACAGTGCCAAATATCTGACATATTCTCTTATGGACATGGGCACGTCCAAGATTGTGACCTCCAGTATAGTTCAAGTGACTGAAGTTGGGGCCTCTCAACGTATGGAGAAAGAAGGCTTTATTAGGAGCATGGATAGTGTTATTGAAAAGTTGGATGTAGCAGTTGTTGCCACTGACCGACACCCACAGATTGCCGCTCTCATGAAAACAGATAAATATAAAGTGGAGCACCAATTTGATATCTGGCACTTTGTGAAATCAGTGCGGAAAAAGCTGACTGCTAAAGCCAAGGTGAGAGGTTGCGAAGGTCTTGGTATGTGGATTAAATCCATCACACTCCATATATGGTGGTGTGCCGCCAAGTGTGACGGAAACTCACAAAAAATTAAGGAGATGTGGCTGTCAATGCAGCACCACATTGCAAACCATTCATGGGACACAGCTGAAATCTTTCATTGTTGTGACCATGGTGAACTAAGTAATAGTGACAAAGAGGAAATTGTTTGGTTAGAAGTGGACAGTCCTGCTCATGATGCATTACGCTCTGTGCTAAATGATAAGCGACTTCTCAAAGACTTGGAGCATCTCACGCAGTTTTGCCACACAGGGATGCTTGAAGTGTACCATGCCCTCCTAACCAAGTATTGTCCCAAACGGCAGCATTTCGGTTATGAGGGAATGGTCGCTAGAACACAGTTGGCAGCGATGGACTTCAATGAAAATGTTGGTCGTGCACAGGCAGTGCACAAAAAAACTGGAAAATTAAGGTTTAAGTCCATCTGTCGGAAACAGGACAAAAGGTGGCATGTGCAACCAATCCTCGAGGCCAAAACTCTGGACCATGCTCACAGGATGATGAAATCCTTAGCTGAGTCAGAGGAGCATGACCTAGTTAGTATAGACTGTCCTGATTTGCCTGCCAACATAGCACCAGTTGCAAGGCCCCCAACAAATGAACTCTTGAAGAGCCAGCACACTAGATTTATCAAGGACCATTAAGACAGTGAATGCATATGAACAAAATAAATCATATTTTGCATTGATGACCTTTTCTTCCTGTTGCTTTTTTGTCTTAGAAATGTACCTATACATTTGAGTATTTGTCCTTTGTTTGACAGTCAATCATTAAAAGGGAATGAAAAAAAAAAACTAAGTAGATCTGACTAAATAAAAAGGTTCAGATACATTGTTCAGATAAGTAAAAACGGCCAAAACTTTTTATAGGCCTTATTTTTGTGTTGATTTATAGATCCATCTGGTCAAAAAAAATTGATAAGTGGAGAATAAATTTCTGAAGAAATTCCTAGTTTTTTTCCATTGTATTGTACATTTCTGTTTGTTTTGTAAGCTAAGTACATAGTAAGGTATGTAATTTGTGGTTACATAAATAATACAGAGCAGTCAGTGCCTTCCAGGCAGTTTTCTAGTTATAGTTAAAATTTGTATCAGCGTGGTAAATAATACATGCTTGGGTGAAAATTTAAACTGAATATAGACTTAAGGGCCAATTCAAAATATGACATTGGACACTTTTGACTTTAGGGTTACCATTTGAAAATTGTTCACCATGCTAGGATTAAAAACTTACACTTTATATACATTTCACATGTATTTTTTGTTAGTTCAACATACAAAAAACAACTAGCTATCATTGTCAGCTTCTTTAAACCCGAGATAAACTCCATCATCACTAGGATATTTATTCCTAATGGCAAGAACTACACACGATGGTATGACCCGTCTATTTTTCTTGCCAAGCTTGTCGTACAGCCATAGAGTGAATTGTCTATACGCTGCCAGCCGCATAAGTCTGTTTGGTGCTGGATTTGGTGGCATTTCACTGTTATAGAAATTACACATAGTTAGTAAAGCAAGCCGTAACACAGCATCATTCAGACAAATTGTTTGCACTTCCTCCATCATCATGATGCAAGCCTGGTGCGAGTAGTTATCAGTTTTTTCCAGAATCCGGTCTATTTCACGACAGCAGCATGATTCATCTACAGTCGTCATCAAGTTGCAGCTTCCACACAAACACCAAAACAAGTCCAAAAGCCGGTTTTGTTCGGTTGGTGGCTCCTCGGTTGACATATTGCTCTTGTCTTTATCAGATTCATCAGAAGGGTGAGGCTCGGCCTGAAAAAACAGAAATAAAATAAATAAGTTGGACCGTCTTGTAACAGCTAAATGGAAACAAGAGTTATAAAAATAAAAATTTAATTAGGTTGTAGGATTAAATGTGTAGGGCCAACAATTTAATTATCATTGTTAGGGTAATAAGATCTATGTAGTCTGTTATAAAGTATTATAATTACGGTAGTGCTGTAAAACGAATTTTTTTTATCGCAATTAATTGCATAATTCCAAAGGTTAACTCTAGATTAATCCTAAATTAATCACTTTTTTCTTTTTATTTCTGAAAGGGTAAAAGCCAAATAGGGCATTTTAATATGTGATTTTGCCATTAATGGCATTATTAAAATGTGTGTACAAAAGTTCTCTCTTTTTTCTTATTTCAAGTGCTTAAGAATTTGAATGAAAACATCCTGGTGCCATAAAATGTTAAATTCTGGCCAATAATGGCTAAATCACTGATCAAATGTTATCATGGAGTAAAAGCTCATCTTTAGAACCAATCTCTGCTCAAAATGGTGATCTGCACCGTTAGCAGTAATCATAATTTATTACAACCGTAAACTGCCGAAAATACAGGCAGCGCTGCACTATATGACTTTACGCACTCCATGGCACTATGAGCTACGTTACGTTATGATGCGGAGGGATATTTCCGTTGTCGGCTGTAATGCGGCAGCGTCACGTAGTTTAGAACCGATACAATCCACTTCACTTTCTCAAACAAGCCCAAAAAACTGCAACTAATTTTAATTTATATTGACGCTGAGATATTACATCGACAGGAAGAACAAACTGAGAAGAATAACACAAAAATAAGGAGACGGCTGTGGTGCCACAGCAGACAGATTCAACTCACATCATCCCGTTGTGGTCTCCTTGGCTCAAACTGGTACGGCTGGATTCCGTCAAAAGTCCGGTTTCGGTCAAGAAACTCTTCTAAAAAAATCCATATCGCTATCAGATGATGATAGGTCCACGGAACTCTCATCACTGTCACTAAGTACTTCATCACTCTCTGCTTCGTACAGAGCACCAGTCGTCGCCATCTTGAAAAATAGTGCGTCGTGAAAAACAACAGAGCGTTGAAACTTGCTCAACAGCGGGTCCGCTGAGTGACGTCACAAAATGGGAGGTGACAGTACTATTCTTGACCAAGATGGGTTCCTCCACATAAACATGATTAAATGAAAATTATTCTTAATTAAAAAAACGTATAATTTTTTGAACAGTATGTAGTAGTTTTATATTTAAAGTACTTTCAGCAGTTTGAATTCTGATTTTGACCGGACTTTTCCTTTAATTTCCCCATTGTGGGACACTAGAAGGGTTCCATTTGAGCCGATCTGTTTGAGGGTTATGTAAATGTGGCTATTAAATTCAAAATTAGAATTTTTTTATAGGTTTTTATATGTTTTTGTTAGTTCGGCTGTGGGCTCAGCAGCTCTTGCTTTCCTCACAGTTGTATGTTCCGCTTTAAATCACAATGCTGCAGCGTGATTTGCCTGAACTGTTTTAGGTTTGGACACAAACGGATTAAGCCGGAGCGGTACAAGATGGATGCTTATGTGTTTGTAAACATACAAACCAGCCAGGAGAGACAAAATCAGACTGTTTCTGAAATGTGAGAAGCTGCAGACTCCCCTTCTTAAGGAACTGCCCCAACACAGCGGGGTGCCAACACTGCTATGGGCCAAGCCCCCCCCCCCCACAGATTTATCTTGCTCTTAGCCCGTGGACAGTGAAAGCATCCGCACGGGAGAGACCGGCAAACATGGATACAGTCCAGAATTGCAGCTAAGTACAGCCTGCTGTTCAACGTCGGAACCTAACCAGCCGACTGCCTTGGAAAGAGGCTGCTTGTAACCTTTCCTCACCTTTTGCAGGTGAAAAGCTGATCAGGTTTCACAAGGAGTGAGAGCCGCTTGCTCGCTGCTCAGACAACCAGCCTTCACGCTGGCCCAACTTCTTCTAACTGGATACCTAAAGTCAACCGAACAGACACAAAGGCAGCGGTTCGGCAAAGTTTGTCAAGGAAAGTTTAAAATAGTTTATTTTTAATGTGTTTTAAGGTTTGACAGAGCTGGACCGAGCTAACAGGCTAGCTCTCGCTAGCTTTCTTGAAACCATGCTATGCTGATATGAGTGAGTTTTTACGGTTATAACAAACTTTATTTTCATAAAGGTTTTATATACCGATGGGATATTAATGTTTGTGGTATCCAGTCAGGATAACACAAACTGATTTGCTCCATAAAAATCAAGTGTCCTAAAGGTTATTGATTTTTATGAAGCAAATCATTTTTAAAAATTTTATTCCCTCGAATAACGTTTTATATAACTCAGGATTTGCATTGTGAATGGGTTGAAACACATACCAGTGTTGTTCTAAATTAGTCAAGCTAATTTAACCTAATTTTATATTCTTTAAGATGAACTTTGGTTCTTTAACTCAGATCTGCAATGAACCAGGATTCACTGAATCATTCTGATGATGGTTTTCAACTATTTTATTTTATCTTTTTGTTTCTTTTGTGTGTAAATAGTTCCGTAGCTTCATTTTATCTTAATTTTGCTTAGTAGTTTAGTTAAGTTGGAGTTGCTTTGGTGTGTGAGTTTGCTAAAACAATGTCAGACTTCGTAATTTTCTCTGGTCCCCTGCCCGATCTGACCAGTGATGACATGTTTAGCTGCATGTCATCATTCAACCGCTGGTTGTCTAGGTGGTGTCCTGAAAACGACGTGGGCTACATTGATAACTGGCGAACTTTCTGGGGAAAACCTGGTCTGATCAGGAGAGACGGTATTCATCCCACTTTGGATGGTGCAGCTCTTCTTTCTAGGAATCTGGCCGGATTTATTAGTTCTCCTAAATGCTGACAACCCAGGGTCCAGACCAGGAAGCAGAGCCGTAGTTTAACACACCTCTCTGCAGCTTCTGTACTGTTACCCACCCATTACCCTATTGAGACGGTGTCTTTCCCACAGCCAAAACTTAACAGATCAAAAACTGATCTAAAAGGAACAAATCATAAAAATCTAATAAAAATCAATACGGCTCACCTTGAACCAAAAAATAAAACAATTAAATGTGGTATATTAAATATATCTCCCTCCCTCCTCCAAAGACTTTGTTAGATAATGAATTGATTTCTGATAAACAGATTGATTTGTTTTGTCTCACAGAAACCTGGCTACAAGAGGACTACGTTAGTATAAATGAGTCAACTCCCTCCAGTTATTCAAATTTCCACATTCCCAGATCTGTGGGAAGAGAAGGAGGAGTGGCAACCATCTTTCAGTCTGATTTATTAATTAGTCCCAGGCCAATTAATAACTACAGTTCTTTTGAACATTTAACACTCAGTTTCCCTCATCCAAACTGCAAAGCAATAAAACCCTCTTCTGTTTATTGTTTTGTATCATCCACCAGGCCCTTACACTCAGTTTTTGGATCATTCGTCAGACTTCTTATTTGATTTGGTGTTAAACACTGACAAGGTTATTACAGTGGGGGATTTTAACATTCATGTTGACACTGAATGTGATAACCTTAGTGTAGCCTTTAAAACTATCCTAGATTCAATTGACTTTGCTCAAAATGTGCATAAACCGAAGCACTCTTGACTACATACTTTAGACCTTGTGCTGACATATGGCATTGATTGTGAAGAATTAACAGTATTTCCTCACAACCCTGTCCTATCTGATCATTTTTTAATAACCTTTGAGTTTAATCTAACTGAATTCTCCACCCCCAAAAGAGGGTTCCATTATTGTAGATCTTTATCGGATAATGCTGCATCAAACTTTAAAAAGTCTGTCCCCCTTTTAATATCCTCAGTATTGCAGAAATGCCCTGCAGAAAGCAGCAATGTTGTTTCTTCCCATTCACAAATAGATGTCTTTGTTAACGGTATGACTTCGCCATTGCGTTCTGCATTAGACAATGTAGCTCCCTTGAAAAAGAAGGTGATAATTCACAGGAAGCTGGCTCCCTGGTTTAATTCAGAGCTGCGTTCCTTGAAGCACAATGTTAGGAAATTGGAGAGAAAATGGCGCTCTACACACCAAGAGGAATCCTACCTAATCTGGAGGGACAGTCTCTTGTTGTATAGAAAGACCCTTCGCAGAGTTAGAGCAGCATATTTTTCATCATTAATTGAGGAGAACAAAAATAATCCTAGATTTCTCTTTAGTACAGTTGCCAAACTTACTCAGAACTGCAGCTCTGCTGATCCATCCATTCCCTTAGCTCTTAGTAGTAATGATTTTATGGGATTCTTCATAAATAAAATTGATTCCATTAAAAATAAAATAAATGGCATCCTCCCAAACATGATTACCTCGTCCTCAGTAAGTGAGGCAGCATTGGAGGAATCTTTAGAACCTGCGCAGTGTCTGAACTGTTTAGAAGCAGTAGAGCTTTCTGAGCTATCTAAAATCTTAGCTTCATCTAAACCTTCTACCTGTATGTTAGACCCAATCCCAACCAAGTTGTTTAAGGAGGTATTCCCTTTGATCAGTGGTTCTATTTTAGACATGATTAATCTAGCCTTAGTAAATGGATATGTACCACAGGCTTTTAAAGTAGATGTTATTAAACCTTTACTTAAGAAACCTTCTCTTGATCAAAATGAGTTAGTAAATTACAGACCTATATCTAATCTTCTTTTCTTATCTAAAATTCTTGAGAAAGTAGTTGCTAATCAACTTTGTGAACATTTACAAAGCAATGACCTACTTGAGGAGTTTCAGTCAGGCTTCAGAGCTCATCATAGCACTGAAACGGCTCTGGTGAAGGTCACTAATGATATTCTCATGGCCTCAGATAATGGACTTGTGTCTGTACTTGTCCTGTTAGATCTCAGTGCTGCATTTGATACAGTTGATCACAATATTCTCCTACAAAGACTTGAACATACTGTAGGGATTAAGGGGAAAGCATTAGGCTGGTTTAAATCTTATCTGTCGGACAGATTCCAGTTTGTTCATGTTAATAATAAATCTTCCTCAAACTCTAGGGTCACCTGTGGAGTACCACAGGGTTCAGTCCTTGGACCAATTCTCTTTACTATATATATGCTTCCGATCGGCAAAATTATCAGACAGCATGGGATTAATTTCCACTGTTATGCTGATGACACTCAGCTATATTTATCCATAAATCCTGATGAATCCAATCAGTTACTTCGACTGCAGTCATGTCTTGATGACATTAAAAGCTGGATGACTTTAAATTTCCTGCACTTAAATTCTGACAAGACAGAAGTTGTAATCTTTGGACCAGAGTCCTCAAAAAATAAACTTCTTAATCAATCACTTAATCTGGATGGCATTAACTTGGCCTCTGGTAATAAAGTAAAAAAAATCTTGGTGTTATTTTCGACCAAGACATGTCATTTAAATCCCATATTAAACAGGTTTCCAGAGTTTCCTTTTTTCACCTCAGGAATATCGCCAAAATTAGAAACATTCTGTCCAGGAGTGATGCTGAAAAACTAGTCCATGCATTTGTTACTTCAAGGCTGGACTATTGTAATTCTTTACTATCAGGAAATCCACAAAATACAGTTCAAAGTCTTCAGCTGATCCAAAATGCTGCAGCAAGAGTTCTGATGAAAATCAACAAGAGGGATCATATTTCTCCTATTTTAGCTTCCCTTCATTGGCTTACTGTTAAATCAAGAATAGAATTTAAAATTCTTCTTCTAACGTATAAAGCCCTTAATAATCAAGCTCCATCATATATCAGAGCTCTGATTACCCCGTATGTTCCTAACAGAGCACTTCGCTCTCAGACTGCAGGTCTGCTGGTGGTTCCTAGAGTCTCTAAAAGTAGAATGGGAGGCAGATCCTTTAGCTATCAGGCTCCTCTCCTGTGGAACCAACTCCCAGTTTTGGTCTGTGAGGCAGACACCCCGTCTACTTTTAAGACTAATCTTAAAACTTTCCTTTCTGACAAAGCTTCTAGTTAGAGTGGCTCATGTTACCCTGAGCTACCTCTATAGTTATGCTGCTATAGGCTTAGACTGCTGGAGGACATCAGGGCCTATTTTTCTCACTCTACTGATTTCTACTGTTCTCCAGATTTGCATTGCATTGCATTGAAATGACTGTTGTCATTTCAGCTTTTAACTTTTTGCTCTCTCTCTTTTTTCTTCATAGTAGGTACACCTGGTTTGACGTTCTGTTAGATGTGACATCATCCAGGGAAGACAGATCACCAACTATTACCATCTAATGGGGGGAGTGTTGGCCTAGTGGTTAGAGCAGCGCGCTTGCACTCACAGAGGGATGCAAGTACCCGGTTCGATCCCCAGCGACTGCACTCTGGGTCCCTGAGCAAGACCCTTAACCCCAGATTGCTCCCTGGGCGCCACACATGGCAGCCCACTGCTCCCCAAGGGGATGGGTTAAAAGCAGAGAACACATTTTGTTGTAATGTATGTTTCAATGACAATAAAGATGATATTACTATTACTATTATAATGTAGAACAGATTACTGGATCAATGTTTGCTTCTGTGCTTTTTGTCTCTCTTGTTGTGTCTCTGCTCTGTCTTCTGTAACCCCCAGTGGGTCGAGGCAGATGACCGTTCATACTGAGCCTGGTTCTGGTTCTGCTGGAGGTTTTCCTTCCCGTTAATGGGTGGTTTTTCTTTCCGCTGTCGCTTCATGCTTGCTCAGTATGAGGGATTGCAGCAAAGCCATGGACAATGCAGACGACTCTCCCTGTAGCTCTATGCTTCTCCAGGAGTGAATGCTGCTTGTCGGGACTTTGATGCAATCAACTGGTTCCCTTATATAGGAAATATTTGACCAATCTGTATAATATGATTGATTTTGACTTTGTAAAGTGCCTCAAGATGACATGTTTCATGAATTGTCGCTATATAAATAAAATTGAATTGAATTGAACTAGCCCAGTAGAGAAGATTTGTTAATCGAAATATTGTGTTAATTCAGATAAACAGCATTATATAGTGATGTTCTCTGGATGTTAATTTTATTTTTGTTAATAAATTCTTGAACTTGAAGAGAAGTTTTCACTCATTTATTTTATTCTATGTGTGCAGAGTTTGCTGTTGAAAGATCGCCAGAGCTCGAATCATTCCTTTCAACTATAGTCCTGATATCAGCTGTTTGGGCTGATATTCACCAGACAAAACCTAACAGACAGAGAGTTATTTATTAAACATTAAATAACTTAAAACCGTGAGTAACGGCACAACAACAGGCTGGTTAGCGCTAGCCTAGCCAGCTAAGGGTAGCAGACAAAGTGAAATTAAAGGAGATCCTTTGTGAACATTCCCCGCTTCATAACTAAATTAAACAATGAGCCCCAAGATATTTCCAACATAAATGCAATAATTTTAACCGGCAGGTCAAGGTGTGCCGTTCACGTTCCTCTTAAATTATGAGTTTTCTCTTTAAGATGAAAGAATTTGGAGATCCAAGACGCTCCCAAAGCTGCTTTGTCTATGAGCGTTTCTAAATCATTTGCAGGTATAAAAACAAACTCTATTGATGAGATAGAAAGCAAGCCCGTCACCTATCACGTTTGTACGGTTCATTTTTCAGGCACTTTGTCTCTCTATCTCTCCCAGCACGGCATCAGAGTCAGCAATTTAAACAAAAACCTTTGCCATCGCATCCCACAATGCATTGCAAAATCACATGCCCTATCGAGCCACATACTAACACCAATTGTTCGGTAACTCAAATTGGTCTTAGGTATTAACCTTTTGGAGAAATGTCCTGTGGTCTGATGTGGTAAAAGTATAATTTTCCTGCCATAATAGCCATTGTTCTAAAAAGTTGGAGCAGATAAAGTAGAAAGAGGGTAGCTTTCACACCTCAAAGGACTATCCCAACTGAAGTATGGGGTAACAGCATCACCTTTGTTTTGCTGCAGGAGGTACTGGTGCACAAATTTTCACTTTTGAGAGTTTAGTTTACAGTTTAAAATGAAACTGTCAAACTTACAAGTATGCACTTTATGTTTACTACGATGATGAAGAGAAAAAAAAAGCACATTTGTATTTTGTAACAGATGAGCCATGTTAATTATATAGGAGCAGACTGAAATGAATAAACTTTGGTTTCTTGATTTTTATATTTTGTTTTGTTTTTCTTTTTGTTGACATTTACCTTTATTTTTTAATGTAGGTCACGCAGAGCTTTAAGTTTGTATGTTGGCATTTCTTATTCTTGATTTAATATTTGACATGGTGTCACCTTTATTAATGATTTTTCTAAATTAATTTCTGTTGACATTATGTTTAGCATTTGTGAATTTTATCTCCTTAAGATACTTTATTTGACATTGTTTTATTTAACTGGGAACTGTGCGCCTCCTAGGCTCCTGTTCCTCCTCACAGCGGCTCTGTCTCAGCCCAGGGGCTGCATCCTTCGAAGGACGTATTTGTAGGCCGATTCTTATGACCAAGGCTGTCCCAATTCACGAATAAGACTAAGGCTGCGTTCACACTGCAGGTCTTGATGCTCAATTCCGATTTTTTTTTTTTAGGTGGCTGTTCATACTACTATTAAATGCGACTGCCATCAGACTTCTGTCTGAACGGTTCCAGACCTCAAAGCGACTCACATGTGCAGATAACAGAAGACGTCACAGAGCAGCGCTCTGTTTATGGAAGTAATGGTGAATGTAATTGTTTCTAAAAGTGTTCAATAAAGTTTTGTTAAAAAAATAAGGCAGATACCAGCCGGCGTTACTCAATATTAGAAAGCTGTTGAGAAATGGGAGCCGACAATATTGAGTCCACATCGTAGCAAAACGAAGGAGAGAAGAAAGGAAGTGGAAGTGGCTCAAATCGGATTATTGGGGGTGAAAAGATCGGAATTAATGGAGAGTATTTCTTTCCACTGTCGCTTCATGCTTGCTCAGTATGAGGGATTGCTGCAAAGCCATGGACAATGCAGACGACTCTCCCTGTAGCTCTACGCTTCTCCAGGAGTGAATGCTGCTTGTCGGGACTTTGAAGCAATCAACTGGTTCCCTTATATAGGAAATATTTGACCAATCTGTATAATATGATTGAACTTGACTTTGTAAAGTGCCTCGAGATGACATGTTTCATGAATTGGCGCTATATGAATTGAATTGGGCCATTCACACTGCCGTGAAAAAGACGAGTCGCATATTGACAAAAAGATCTGTTCATACTCTTACAAGCATAGCAATTGAAGTTGTGCCACATTAAACATATTTGGGTATAAGTATTGATCAGTTGCCATCTTTACTTTGTATATTCAAAATCTGATAAAAAGGTTTAAGTTAAGGCAGGCTTGTTTAAGAATTAAGTCTTGCTTGTCATTTGAAGCAACAAAAAAACTCGTAAGTGCTACATTTTTATCTGTTTTGGATCAGGGTGACATTTATATAACAGGACTTATTTTTAATGACTGAGCCTAGGGTCAACACTAAAATTGTGACAGAAACATTTCATTCTGCAGCACCATCGGCCTGGACTCTGCTTCTGGATGAACTTCATCTGACAGAGCTGGTCTCTTTTTATTCCTGTAAGGGTCTTAGAAATGATTTGGCAGAAACAAAATCCATATGCTGCTGTTTAAATGGATTATAGGGTTTTACTTTACGATGTTATTGATATTTTACAGTTTTTTGTAACTGTTTAACTATCGACACTCTTGTAAAATAGATCTTTGATCTCAGGGAGTCTTATCCTGGTTAAATAAAGATTTTGACTGTAAGGAACGGAGGCTGGAGTTACATGAACTGAATGACTTAGTGAACGAATCATTTTAATGAACTGATTCTAGTGATTCAGTTCTCTCAAAAGAAGCGCTGTTTCCATAGTAACCACTCTACTGAAGCCTCCACGTCCTAAACCGCGATGTTTTAAGGATGACGTCACATTCCAGACCTCTATTGGGCTTTGATTAGGGCCAGAACCGGTCAGAACGGGGTCAGAACGGGTCTGAACGGGTCTGAACCGGTCCCATGAGAGTAGCCGGTCCGGTTCATGTAATCCAGCCTGAAGCGTCGCTCCAACTGAGCGCAGTTAGCGGACAGGATGCCGCTGAGGGGCCCTGTGTGCAGCAGAGGGACTCACCGAGCGGGGCCCCTGTCTGGCCCCCTGTCTCTGGGTCCTCAGCGGCTCCTGAACGCTGCTGGCTCCGTCTCTGGGAGGAAAAAGCAGCCGAGCTCAGCTTCAGCAGCTCGGCTTCATTCATCACACTTTACGGTCCAAGGTCCGCTTCCAGCTCGGTGTTCCGCTGCTCTGCTTTCTCTTAAAGGTTCTGAACGGATCCAACTGCGTCCCACACATCAGCACACATCACACTTCCGCTTCCTGCTCCTCCTCTTCCGGTTGGTTAACCACCAGTAGCGCCACCTTCTGCTGCGGAGGATTAATCAGAGAAAATAATTAAACCCCTTTTTACAAAGGGTTTTAAAGGATATTCTCTGAAATAAAAACTCTTCCTTTAGCTGAACAGTTCCCGCAGCTGTTTGCTGTGAAGTATACATATTAATCCTTTAACTCTGAATTTCTAGACACCTAGCTCATAATTCTAACAGTTATTGTTAAAAAACTTTAATAATAGCTGTTTATGTTACAAATAATTTCACAAATCAGGAGGAATAAGTTCAGGTTTAAGTTTAATCCTGTAAATGTCCATCACTACTCCCAGATTTCAGGCTTGATCGGTGGTTCCTAGCTGTCAAGTTTAAGTCAAATTAAAACATACATACCCTTTTGTGCATTCAGTTATCAATAACAGTAATATTATCACTTATAACAAAACAACAGAGTCCAAGAAAGGTCCAGGCATAAGCTCTATGTTATATTCTGAACACATCAAGTTAAAACCTTTTTCTCTACAAAAAGATTTTAGCCTCAGGACTGGAACACTTTGATAGAAGTGTCAGATTTAAAAAATAAACAGATTTTTCATCAATCGTAAACATTTTCTTGTTATCCTTCACTTCAACTACTAACCAAAAAGGCGGAACAAGTAAAATTCAGTTAACAGTTTTATTTCCTAGAATAATACATGCAATGTAATATTTTATAAACTACTCATTAAACAAGTATACAGTTTACCTCAAGTTAAAAAATACATACCATTTTATGTATTTAGTTATTAATAACTGTAATAGTACTTATAATAGACAAAAGATGAGAGTTCAAGAAAGGTCCAGGAAGAGGCTCTGCGTTATATTTCAAACACATCAAGTTAAAATCTTTTTCTCCACAGAAAGTGTTTAATAGTAAAGCTTACATGAAAGACTCAAATTAAAATTAAAGCAAATTAAACTAGTTTCTTGCTAAGAAGGTGAAGGGCTGGAAAGATGCAGAACAGCTTCACAAAGGAAGGAAAATATTTAAAGAATCAAATAATTAAAAAAAATGTTTTTAAAGAATCAATTATCATCAAATGACTGCAAAGTTCTCAACAGAATAAAGAGAAATTAAGATAAGTCTTACCATTTGACTAATATTCAAGAAAAGCAACTTATTGTTATCTTTTGGGATGGATTGACTTTATCGAAGTGTGAGCAGGAGCTGTCAAAATGATTCTAAACTTTTATGAAAAATCAAAGCACTTTCAAGGACGCTGAACAGGGAAGTCTACTTTTGTTTTTACCTGGTTTTGTTTCCTCAGAAGGTCCAGCCGGCCCTCCAGCCTGTGACACTGTGTGTTTTTTATGTTTCTTTGCCAAAAAATGGCCGATCAGACTAATGGCTCCTCCGCAGCAGAAGGTGGCGCTACTGCGCCATCAGCTGGGAGCTACTGGTGGTTAACCAACCGGAAGAGGAGGAGCAGGAAGCGGAAGTGTGATGTGTGCTGATGTGTGGGACGCAGTTGGATCCGTTCAGAACCTTTAAGAGAAAGCAGAGCAGCGGAACACCGAGCTGGAAGCGGACCTTGGACCGTAAAGTGTGATGAATGAAGCCGAGCTGCTGAAGCTGAGCTCGGCTGCTTTTTCCTCCCAGAGACGGAGCCAGCAGCGTTCAGGAGCCGCTGAGGACCCAGAGACAGGGGGCCAGACAGGGGCCCCGCTCGGTGAGTCCCTCTGCTGCACACAGGGCCCCTCAGCGGCATCCTGTCCGCTAACTGCGCTCAGTTGGAGCGACGCTTCAGGCTGGATTACATGAACCGGACCGGCTGCTCTCATGGGACCGGTTCTGACCCGTTCTGACCGGTTCTGACCCTCATCAGCAGCTCTATAGTGTAGAAACACCTGGACTACATTATTCTATACCAATAGAGAATCTGTGTGATTCATGAAAGCTTTTAACTGACCAGTAAAGGTTCATAAATGTTAAATTGGTAGTTTGGATTTCGCAGATGATAAAAAGCACCAGTAACATTTTATCAGATCAGTTTTTCTTGTCATCTGGTTGCAAACTTACCTGCGTTTCTTTCCCTCAGCCACATCCTGTCCCAGTTGAACTGGACCAGCTGGTCTAACGGGCCGGTTCCGACCCATTTAAAAAAAAAAACACTTTATTACAACTTCTGTAGAGAAAATCACAAACGCGGCACTTATGCAAGATTAACAAAAGGTCAGATGCAGCTAAAAAATTGTAGCTAATAATTTACAGGTTCAAAAATTTTTTGCAGCATCAATGGTTTAACGTTTTTTTTTTTACATCTCATAGTGGACAAAAACATTTTACACTCATTTTTGAAACAGATTAAATTAGGTAGTTCTTTCCATTTATTTTAATTATATTTGCACATAATTATAATTCTATTAATAAAAAGTGAAATTTTATTTGGAACATTTATAGAAAATTATATCCTGGCTTGTAAATTGTCCAATTTAAAACTAACTTTATTGCTCAACCAGTTGTGGACCTCTTGCCAGAAATTCTTACTTATTGAGCAATAAAAGAATAATCGTCCCGTTTGTTCACAACTAAATCTTGACCTCAATGTTTCCCCTGTTGGATAATAAGTTAGCTATTAAGAATTTTAAATTGCATTTATTTCGCCTTGGCAATTGGCCATTTCAAAAATGTCACGTGTTTTTTTTTTTTAATCGTTGGATTGTTTAGTATTTTATATTTGACCTTTTTATTATAATCATGATAAATGAGTCCTTTAAAAATATTTGTTATCACATTTCTTGTTTATAATCTTCAATGTTCCGATCATCAGGTGTAGTGTGAACGTTAGAAAAGGTAATTAAATTTTTTATCAGCCTTATCAGGGCCAGAGGGACAGTTTACATATTTTCTTATAATGGATGGAAACAAAACATCTACTTGTTACACCCACTAATGATTAGACACGATAATCTGACAATTTTACAAAGTACTTGTTGTATCAGGGCTCTGCAAAACCACTGTTGGCTCTTTAGATCCTCCTAAATGACCCTTTACAACTTAAAAATATTATATACAAAAAATGATTAAAGAGTAAGAATTTCAAACTGACTAGGAGGTAGTCTCAAAAATAGTGGCTGCTAAGTGATCATGAATTATAAGCTAATCATGAGATGTTCATATGGTGCAGAATTTAAAGCTGTTCTTTAAGTAATAGTTTAAATGTGAGTATTGTACGGTAGGGTTACAACGACAACATTGATAACGGCTTGAAAGAAATTCTGATTCTTTCATTCAGCCTTGATGCAGTCTTCCTATGGGGGGGGTCTTAGAAGGAGACGCCCCAACAACATCAGCTTCTAAAGAGTTTGGGACTCTATTTCATCCATTTCTGTCGCTGGTAATCCAGTGACCACTTCTCCAATTTGTGGTGAGTCTTTGATTTTGGGGGGGGGGGGGGGGTAACGTTTTACCTGACGCAGTATTTTTAGGAGGCGGTTGTTAGACGGTTAAAAAAAAGGCAGTAATGTGGTAAAGATAAGAAAGCCAATGTCTCAAAATGGCCGCTAGCATCTGGTCATCTAAGTCGGTCATAGGATGCATGTCTTAGAGTCATAAATAGTAGTCATGGTAATGGTAGTCATAGGTCATAGGCCTTGGAAATGATTTTATAGTCTGTGTTTAGCAATGAGAGATGCTGGTATGAAGAGCATTTCAACAGATCTCTATTGTTCTGGTGAATTACAGTAATTATGGCTGTAGAAAGGGATTCAGGGAATGTCGTAGAGGCCAAGTTGATGATGTCCATGAGGAGTAAGTCTTTAAAGTCCCTGTAAAATTCTGGATTCTGCTGATTTATTTGCTTGTAATGAGCCCAGAGCTCTTTCAGTTTCTTTCTGTCTAAAGGGTAAATCAAGACTTCTTTTTGTTCCTGGCCAAGTTTGGGCAGTTCAGTCTTTGACAAAAATTCATCAATATTATTCAAATTTTCTGGCGGTTCTGATGTGTATATATTAGGGCTGTCAGTTTTAACGCATTATTAACGTGTTAACTTTGTTAGACCAAAACACCGACATTTTTTTTAGCGCTGCGGGGGAAAAAGCTAGAAACTGTAGCAAAACAGACCCGCGCTCACTGTTGCCAAATCCGCTTATTTCATGCGACCTTGGGGGAGTGTTAGAGCAGCTTACACTCAGAGAAGGATGCAAGTACCCGGTTCGATCCCCAGCGCCTGCACTCTGGGTCCCTGAGCAAGACCCTTAACCCCAGATTGCTCCCCGGGCGCCGCACATGGCAGCCCACTGCTCCCCAAGGGTGATGGGTTAAAAGCAGAGAACACATTTCATTGTAATGTATGTTTCAATGACAATAAAGATCATATTACTATTACTATTCTTTTTTCTAAAGTCGCTTGTAAATTTCATGAGTCGCGGGTTGGAGTTTTTTTGGGCTTGTTTCTGAAAGTGAAGTCGCTTATTTGGGCTCTAAGATAAGTGACACTGCCGCACTACAGACACAGTGAGTAAATATCCCTCCGCCTCATAAGGCAGAGGGAGCAACTCTGCATTTTCTGCAGTTTACGGAGCAACAACCTGTGATAACTGCCTTTTTCCAGGCTTTAAACTGTATGAATGTGGATAGAAACAGCATGCAAAAATATGCAAATAAATTATTGTTGTTGGTGTGAAAGCTCAGAATTAGATGTGTGAGAGTGTGAAAAAAATGAACAATAAAACTTATGTCTTTATTAAAATGTAAAATTAGTATTTATGAAATATTTATTTGTTTACACATTATGTAAACATCAGGGCGTTATTAGTGATTTAGCCATTATTGGCCAGAGTTTAACATTTTATGGCACCATCATGTTTTCATTCCAAATCTGAAAAGTGCCTGAAAATAAAAAAATAAAAATATTTTTGTACAAGCATGTTTTTATTAGTCATTTATTGCAAAATTGCATATTAAAATGCCCAAATAGGCTTTTACACTTTCAGAAATAAAAAGATAAAATATGCGATTAATTTGCGATTAATCTCGAGTTAACTATTGAAATTATGCAATTAATCGCGATTAAAATTTGTAATCATTTGACAGCCCTATCATAAATGTATATAAAACGGTTTGAACACATCATTTATTTTAGTTGGGTTATATGTTACAGAACCTGTTTCAGTTTGAATTGAATTAATTGTCCATGAGCTTTCTTCTTTTCTCTGCTGCCTAGACAGAATTTTGTGCGCCTTCTCTCCCAATTCATAGTATCTTTTCTTGCTTCTGATAATATTTTTCTCAATTTTATGAGTATGCAAAGTGTTGTATTTAGGTTCTTTCATTTACCAACAACTGGTGTACTTCTTTAGACCTTGATTGTTGAATCCCCATTTCCAGTTTCAAAATATCTGCTTCCAATTCTGCTATTTCTGCCAAGTAATTATTTTTAATCCGCCTTTTCCTCTTCCAGGGTTTTGTTGGCCGGTCGAAACAAAAAACAATGCAGAGTAAAACAGGGCGGGTCAAAGCGAGTAGGGTCGGTAGAAATGAGGCTTTTCATATAGGGGTGAGTTCTTTTGGTTTTTTCCGTGTTTGTCACCTCGCTTTCAGGTTTGCTACATTCAACAGGTTGAGGCGGTCCCGTCGTCATTTCGAGCTGACTAGATCACTTCTGACACAACACACACAGCAGGAATGTCATGCAAGATAATAATTAGACCCATAACAATAACGTGGCGTCCTTAAGTTTTTTGCCAGGGGAAGGTCGGGGTTAAAATCAGCATAATTATCTTGCTGTGTGAACCTGGTATCAGACACAGTATCAGAGTTTCTGTATTAACAGAAACTGAAAAATAAGCAGCTTTTCTGGATAGTGGAACGGGAGCTCCTTTTAGCCCTTTAAAACCAGCAGCACCCCCACAGTACACTCCTCTAGAACCTTAGCTCCGGCCCTGGAGCAAATGCCTAGAAGACTTACAATTCCAATTTAATCAAGTTGCTTTTGAACATGGCACAGTTGTGCTCAGTTTGACAAATCAGGCTCCAAAATGAATTTCGTTAATAGGTATTTATTATGTGGCAGTTTCTCCAGACATGGACCTAAATACTTCTCCTTTCTCTCCATGACCACAACTATCTTCCTATTGTCTCTCAATAAGGTCTTTTTTTATCTTCCAAATTACAGATGTTTACATTTTTATGAACTCATTTATAATTTTAACCAATAAAAACTGTACGAAACCAGGTAATCTGGTACAGTATAAATCCACTAGATGGCGCTACTGAGCCGTAGTTAATATCTTTATTGCCTTTATCTGAGCCACATAATTACTCAATGCTTTTGGCTGCCAGACTACCTTTTAGACCTGTTGTCATACTACATCTCTTGGCTCGTCTATTTATTTAACCGCAAAAATGTTATAGGGCTGGGTGATGTGGTCTGAAATCGATATCGGGATATATTTAGCAGGTCACCTTGACAACGATAAATGGAGGATAACACTAACCCATCCACCCGCCACCCCCACCCCAGGCTACTTCACAGCCAGTTGTATTTATAGTATAATTCCCATGGACAATAACAGCTAAATTATCTTTACAGATGCAACTAACACCAACACAAATTTCCCTGACATATAGGTTAAAGATTAATGGATCATAATAACGCTATGGAGCGGCTGCCCCTTTATGCATAGATAACTCCATTAAGATCTGCACAATTAGCGACGCCAGGTGCAGCCTGTGCCCAAAACACTGTACTCACATCCATCGATTGAGCCCGGCAGCTTAATGTTTACGCCGTTGTCAGTAGTAATATGGACATGGGTCTCTTCCTTTATGTCCCATGCAGACAGGATCAGGCTTAAACCTGGTCCAACTTCTCTCCAGTATCAGCTAGAAAATATGCCGTGTCGAGCATATATCCATTCATCGTTGATTTAATGTACAGTCAGACTAATGTACGGATCCACCGTGCAGCTGCTCCTCTTCCTCTTCAAGCAGCTCTACCGCCACCACAGCTAAAACATTTGAACTTTCCTCCATTTTCTCAACCTCTTCTTCGCTCCTTCTTTCAGATAGAATGGGGTGGAGTCACGTGGCTATAGACCAGTGGTCGCCAACCCGTCGATCTCAATGCGGTACCGCGCACGTGACGTCACGGCCTTAAGAGTAACGCCCCTTTTGCCGCACCGGTAGGGCAAACAGTCGTAGAACGCACATACAAACCAGCCATTACAAGCGCAACAGAACCAGCGATATGACCGACTTTGCAGCCATTAAACTTACCCAAGACGATGTCCCAGGCGCACGGTTTACTGGTCGCACTGTGGAAGAGCACACCAACCTTCAGCTGAAACGGTGGCTTGAGTGTCGAGGGCTCAAAAAAACCGGAAGACGGGCCGAGTTGATTCAACGGTAAGCTTTGTTTTTTTCCCTGCTCGGCGTTCATGCCTTTGTTATGATTTCCACCGTGCTCCGTTCACGTCGGCCTTTTTTGTTTGTTTGCAATCAACGTCCAGGAATCTGTATATCTTGCCAATAGGTAGCTACAAAACGATTGTTCACATCTCAGAATCTTTCGCTTAAGAGATTCAGGGCGTTTGTTTTTGAGTAAACTATCCCGGTAGCAGGGTACCATGTTAGCGCCTGCTAACATGCTAGCCTATATGCTATCATCACCCTTTCCACCGACAAAATGCTTGCTACATATGTAGGTGAATTTGGTAACTTTTTCCGGGTTGAAATGTTGTGTAGGCCGCCCGCACAAGTGTATCCAACGCACACATTTCTCCTTGGCACTCTTGAGTTTCGGG
This sequence comes from Fundulus diaphanus, assembly GCA_037039145.1. Lineage (NCBI taxonomy): Eukaryota > Metazoa > Chordata > Actinopteri > Cyprinodontiformes > Fundulidae > Fundulus > Fundulus diaphanus. The sequence continues at coordinate 1,289,955 of CM073128.1, forward strand.
AAATTAATGAAGAAAACATCCTTCATATGCGGCCGATCAGCGTACCTCGAGTCTCTGTTGCACGTCCCATAGCAACAATGTTTATAAACCATGGTCTTAGATGTTGGAAAAAGCAGTCGTTTACCGAGTAAAACCTAGGCTAACGCACGTCTCTTCCACACCAAAACAGCGGCGCGTTTGGGAGTTTGCCCTACTGCGTACCACGTGATGTGACGTCATCGTGACGTTGTGTTTCTAAAAATAGCTCGCGCGCGGTACCGCATTGACTGCTAGATGTTTGAAAAATTCCCTGTAGATCCTGAAAATGATAGAACGATGCTGACAACTGTCGCAAAATGACAATATACGGCACTAGCCGTACAGCTGAAGGCGGTGATGTCAACTGGCATGGCGGCAGCTCCGAGAAAGAAGTCGAAAACGTATAATTTCCATGAGGAATGGGAAGAGGAGTTTATTTTCACCAGTGTGTTTGTATCCTGTGCCACCTAACTCTTGTGCCGTCTAAAAGAGGAAATCTGGAGTGACACCACAACACCAACCACGTAAAAGGTTTCCTTACCAAGACCGCAATCCGTGCTAGGAAAGTTGCTGAGCTGAAAGCGAGTTTGAAAACCCAGCAGTCGCTTTTCACCAAACCTGCTGCTCAACATAAGGCTGCGACTGAAGCTTCATTCCTTATTAGTGACCTTTTGGCTAAACACTCCTGGCCCCATTATTGTGGTGAGGAGGGTCGAGGAAATGTCGGGGGACGTGGATCAACAAGTGCTAAAAGACTTGTAGCACTGAATATTTTTCACTCCAGTTTGATGAATCCCTGGACGTAATGGACACAGCTCAGCTTGTTTTATTTGTCAGGATGGCGTTCCCAGACTCCACAACAAAAGAGGATCTCCTCACTCGTTTGCACTTAAAGGAGAGAACAAGAGGTGAGGATATTTACAACGCATTTAAAAAATATGTCTGCGATAATGACATCCTGATTCACCAACTGGCGCCAGTTACCACTAATGGAGCTCCAGCCATGCGCGGCGTGCCACAATGACCGTGACTTTCCTGACTTTGTGAATTACCACTGTGTCATTCACCTGCAGGCCTTGGCGGGGAAGGTCATGAACTTTTGTCATGTTATGACTCTGGTGGTCAAACGGATCAACTCGATTATAGCAAAAGACCTGACTGAAAAACTGAACGCACTGAACAACGAGCTCCAGGGAAAAGACCAACACCTCCCCACATGATCAGCGCAGTGAATGCGTTCTAGACCAAGCTGGGTGTTTGGAACACACAGCGTTCCAAACACCCAATTGGTGAATTGGACGTCGTGGAAGATGTTGCTGCATTCGTCTTAAACCTGTTCCTGACCACTGACGTGGAACAGGTAGCAACCAAACTTCAGCAGGTATTTGCTCTGCCTAGTGGGGTTGACATGGAGATGGAGGATTTGCTAAATGACATTGAACTGAAAGTAAGATCACAGGACAGTAACTTTTGGGGAGAAGTTACTCTCCTCACCTCATGTGCACTAAGAGTGACTGCCTACTTTGGATCCACTTACCTCTGTGAAATGGTGTTTTCACAGATATAAATAATTAAATCAAAGTACAGGAGCCGCCTTACTGACGATCACCGAACAGACTGTCTCAGACTAGCTGTCAGTAGCTATGAGCCAAACTACAAAGCAGCATTCGGTCAAAGCCATCTCACTAACCTGGTTGAGTAACATGCCAGTTTTGACATGTGATGGCAATGAGAAAAGTAATGATAACAAGGTACATAACTGCACTGAGCTCATTTACACTGAGAATTTTGTTAGACACAATTACAGTTCTATTTTGATAATACATTTTATTTCTAAAATACCAATGTTGTGTAACTTGCATGAAGCTTCAGTGAATAATAGTAATAGTAATATCATCATTGAAACATACATTACAATGAAATGTGTTCTCTGCTTTTAACCCATCCCCTTGGGCAGCAGTGGGCTGCCATGTGTGGCGCCCGGGGAGCAATCTGGGGTTAAGGGTCTTGCTCAGGGACCCAGAGTGCAGGCAGTGGGGATCGAACTGGGTACTTGCATCCTTCTCTGAGTGCAAGCTGCTCTAACCACTAGGCCAACACTCCCCTAAAAAAAATCTGGAAGCTGTCGGCGTCGAACCCAGGAACTCACGCTTGCCGGCACAGCGGCTCTACCGGGTGAGCTAAACTTCCAGCCACTCCCAGAATGGGTTTGGAGGCTTAGGATTCTATACACACAGGGCATGTTCAATAAGAACTTCCAGTGTGGATCCTCTTCACCTTAATAAGCATAGCATTTTTTAATAAGCAGAGAATTTTGTTAACATGTTGATATTAAGCAAATGTTGATATTAATGTGACTTGAATGAAGCTTCAGTAGATATAACACTTGATATGACATTCCTTTACTTTTTGTGTTGGAACGAAATTGAATAACCTAGATTTGAAGTTGATGTGAAGCTATGGCCAGTTTGATATGATAGGTACAAAGTTTTCTTTGTTGTATTAATTTGAACATTGGACCAAAACATTTTATGTAATTGAAAGACAATTGATGATTCATTAATTCATTCATGAATAAAAGGCGTCGAGTTGGAAGTACAATCTGGGCTGTATTTTTCTTTCAATGCTTCAATAGGTAGAGCTTGCCTCTCGCCAAGGTGGAGTTTGGGGATCTTGGGCTTAAAGGGGAAGTCCGGTCAACAAGGAAAAATCAGGGTATCATTAGCTATAACTAAAACTAATACGTTCGTGGTTATTTAATGAACATATCTTTAATCAATAAGAAAATAAAAACATAAATTGTCGTCTGAATCACTGTGTATGGGGGCTGACATTACTGCCCATATTTGGGCAGTAAGGGGCGTTTGACATCACATCCTGCGACGTAGAAAAGCGGAAGCGGCGACAGCATTTCTCTCCGCTTTCCATGCAAAGTCAATAGGAGCCGTTCTACACAGCTGCGATCATCAATAATTATTTCGGATTTCCAGAGGACTTCACCGCTGACATTCCCAAGAGCTATTGCTGAAGCAACAATTCCCACGTGCATGGCCATCGGATGTTCCAACACAACTGGTAAAAGTGGAAAAAACATTGCTTATTTCAACTTCCCGATTCATGAGCCACCGGGCTCGGCGCTGGATTGCCAACTAGAAGAGCGGATTTGCCATCTAACTTCTGGCCAGAGAGAAAACACGTCATATGCAGTGACCATCTCGAAGAAGAATGTTTTGAACATGACATGAGGGCGAGGATTTTCAGTAAGTTATTTTTAAATTTTTAATTTTTAATTTAGAAGTTACAGGGATGGTTACCGACCAGAGGGGCGGAGGGATACCACATGGTATCCCTCCGCCCCAGCATGTGCTGGAATGCTTTTATATTTTAATACTTATACAATAATGACCACCTGCCCTATTTGCTAGGGGGCAAATATATAACTTAAGTCACTTCAGTGCGATCTCTCCTCCGCTGTGTGTGTGTGTCTGTGTGTGTGTGTGTGTGTGTGCGCTCTGCTGCAGCGCCAGCAAAGCCGTGCTCCGCCAAGCATGTGCTGGAATGCTTTTATATTTTAATACTTATACAATAATGACCACCTGCCCTATTTGCTAGGGGGCAAATATATAACTTAAGTCACTTCAGCGCGATCTCTCCTCCGCTGTGTGTGTGTGTCTGTGTGTGCGCGCGCTCTGCTGCAGCGCCGGCAAAGCCGTTCTGCGCGGAGCGCGCGCACACACACACACACACACACACACACACACACACACACTCTCACACACACACACACACACACACACACACACACACACACACACGCGTGTATATATATATATATATATATATATACTGTAGGACCCGACTGAGTTTGCAATGGAAATAGGTACGGCTGGATTCCATCAAAAGTCCGGTTTCTGTCAAGAAACTCTTCTAAAACATCCATATCGCTATCAGATGATGATGACTCCACGGAACTCGCATCACTGTCACTAAGTACTTCATCACTCTCTGCTTCGTCCAGAGCAACAGTCGTCGCCATCTTGGAAAATAGTGCGCTGTGACAAACAGAGCGTTGAAACTTGCTCAACAGCTGGTCCGCCGAGTGACGTCAAAAAATGGGAGGTGACAGTACTATTCTTGACCAAGATGGATTCCTCCACATAAACATGATTAAATGAGAATTATTCTTAATTAAAAAAACGTATAATTTTTTGCACAGTATGTAGTAGTTTTATATTTAAAGTACTTTCAGCAGTTTGAATTCTGATTTTGACCGGACTTCTCCTTTAAAATGGTTGGAGACCACTGCTATAGACCATAGCCTACCTATACATATAAAAATTACTTTCCTTACATTCTTAATACCGACATGGGCTAAATGACGTCTGTTATTGTCATAAATTTCGGTGTCTGTAAATTTTCAGTTTATCGCCTGGGCCTGTGTTATACACTCACCGGCCACTTTATTAGGTACCCCATGCTAGTAACGGGTTGGACCCCCTTTTGCCTTCAGAACTGCCTCAATTCTTCGTGGCATAGATTCAACAAGGTGCTGGAAGCATTTCTCAGGGAGTTTGGTCCATATTGACATGATGGCATCACACAGTTGCCGCAGATTTGTCGGCTGCACATCCATGATGCGAATCTCCCGTTCCACCACATCCCAAAGATGCTCTATTGGATTGAGATCTGGTGACTGTGGAGGCCATTTGAGTACAGCGAACTCATTGTCATGTTCAAGAAACCAGTCTGAGATGATTCCAGCTTTATGACATGGCGCATTATCCTGCTGAAAGTAGCCATCATGGGTTGGGTACATTGTGGTCATAAAAGGATGGACATGGTCAGCAACAATACTCAGGTAGGCTGTGGCGTTGCAACGATGCTCAATTGGTACCAAGGGGCACAAAGAGTGCCAAGAAAATATTCCCCACACCATGACACCACCACCACCAGCCTGAACCGTTGATACAAGGCAGGATGGATCCATGCTTTTATGTTGTAGACGCCAAATTCTGACCCTACCATCCGACTGTCGCAGCAGAAATCGAGACTCATCAGACCAGGCAACGTTTTTCCAATCTTCTATTGTCCAATTTCGATGAGCTTGTGCAAATTGTAGCCTCAGTTTCCTGTTCTTAGCTGAAAGGAGTGGCACCCGATGTGGTTTTCTGCTGCTGTAGCCCATCTGCCTCAAAGTTCGACGTACTGTGCGTTCAGAGATGCTCTTCTGCCCACCTTGGTTGTAACGGGTGGTTATTTGAGTCACTGTTGCCCTTCTATCAGCTCGAACCAGTCTGGTCATTCTCCTCTGACCTCTGGCATCAACAAGGCATTTCCGCCCACAGAACTGCCGCTCACTGGATGTTTTTTCTTTTTCGGACCATTCTCTGTAAACCCTAGAGATGGTTGTGCGTGAAAATCACAGTAGATTAGCAGTTTCTGAAATACTCAGACCAGCCCTTCTGGCACCAACAATCATGCCACGTTCAAAGTCACTCAAATCACCTTTCTTCCCCATACTGATGCTCGGTTTGAACTGCAGGAGATTCTCTTGACCATGTCTACATGCCTAAATGCACTGAGTTGCCGCCATGTGATTGGCTGCTTAGAAATTAAGTGTTAACGAGCAGTTGGACAGGTGTACCTAATAAAGTGGCCGGTGAGTGTATATAGACAATACAATTAGGCTATATTTCTATTGAGAACTGATTGATTTACTAACCAGAGACAGATGGAAAGGCGCTCTGCAGCGGAGATAGAGCACCTGTAGTTCATGACCCGGAGGGTGATCCTTCCCCTTAGGCGGGACAACAGGTCCTCATACTGGGTCCTGGACAGACAGAAGTATAGTTGGAGGATCTGATGGATCCAACAATGCCGTTGTTTGGCCTTCCACAGTCCATACAGTACTGTGACTTGCTTGGTGAAGTCGAGGTCCGCGACGTTGAGTTGAAATAGAGAACAGGAACCGGCAAGTGTATAGGAGCTCTTCCTATTTGATGAAGTCCCCTCTCAAGAGGAGTACGTTATCCAAGTGATCAAAGTGTTGTGAAAGAATGAGTTGTGATCAACATTGGAGTCCTATATAGTAAAAATGCATAAATTCTTGAATTGATAAATATTTATTTAAATATTAGAACTCTCCGTTTGGGGGCTCCAATCATGATAGTCACGATAACAATGCCTTTCTTGTTTTGATTGCCATCAAAACATTTCTGCCTTCAAGTATCCATGTTAATTGTCAAGTTGTGTATCAATAGTAGCCTTAATGCTGGGTTCAGTGTGACTCTAAAGAAGGTGTGTGCAGAAACTTTGGTCTGCCTTAACGTTTGCACCAAAAAGCTTCCAATTGAACAGTGAGCTCTGGCCCTCGTTTGTATCATCAAAATCTTGATGCCTACAGCTGTGAGGCACAACGTCCAGAAACTGGTCAATGGAAGAAGAACAGAAAACCTACTGTTGGAGATGTTAAGACAAAATTTTAATATTTTCTGTTTGTTTTTTATTTTCCAGATTTTTCCTCAACATGATGTCTTTTGTTAAGCAAGAAGTTCTTAGTCATCATTTTACTGTGAACCAAAATGAGATCTCTGTTCTGTACCAGAGGGAAACAGAATCTCTAAAAACCAAAGGGACCGAAGAGGAACTAGAACCTACACAAGTAAAAGAAGAAGAGTATGGATCAGAGCCTCTGCAGATTGTGATGAAAGAAGACCACATAGAACTGAGGCAAGAGGGGGATAGATGGACAGTTTCTGGACCTCTTGAAATCAAAGAAGAATCAGAGGAACTAGAACTGATCGAAATTAAGAAAGATGATCATGAATCAGAATCTCAGTCGGCGGTAAAGACTGAGGTTGAAGGTATCAGTAACGACGAAAATCAGGATGTACTGAAGCAAGAAACTGATACATTAATGGGAACAGATTCTGGATCTCCTGAAATCAAAAAGGTCCTAAAAGAACTAGACCCTAAACAAGTGAAGGAAGAGGAGCATGGATCAGGACCTCTGCAGATAGTAAAGAATGAGGCTGATGGAATCAGTCAGGGGGAAAACCAGGATGTACTGAAGCAAGAGACAAATACCTCGACCCTAACAAATTCTAGTGATGAAACAGATAAACAATCTGAACTAAATGAAAACAAAATCCTCTGTCAGAACTTCCTTAAAGTGGAGAATCATCAGGAAATAAAGACTTACGAAGCCTCGGAATCCAGCAGAGCTCAACTGGAACAGAAGAGAACCAGAAATCAAAGGGATGTGGAGAAAGGGATAAAGGACAAAAACATTCACAGCAGTAAAAAATGTAAACAGTGTGAAGTCTGTGGTAAATATTTCCAATTCACTTTTGATTTAACAACTCATATGAGAACGCATACAGGTGAGAGACCTTTCTCTTGTATAACCTGTGGAAAGAGTTTTAGTCAAAAAAGTAGCTTATCTACTCATCAGAGAACTCATACAGGAGAGAAGCCATTCTTATGTGTAACCTGTGGGAAAAGTTTCAGTTACAAAGGTAGTCTGAATAGCCACATGAGAACTCATACAGGAGAGAAGCCTTTCTCGTGCATCACATGTGGAAAGGATTTCAATCAAAAATTCACTTTGGATTGCCACATGAGCACTCATACAGGAAATAAGCCTTTCTCCTGTATCACTTGTGGGAAAAGTTTCAATCAAAAATGTAAATTGAACACCCACATGAAAACTCACAAAGGTGAGAAGCTATTCTCAAGTGTCACTCTTGAAAAAGGTTGCAATCAAAAAAGTGACTCATCTGGTCAGCAGACAACTAATACAGGTGTGAAGCAGTTGTTATGTATTGCCTGTGGAAAAGGTTTCAGTCAAAGAAGTAACTTGAATAGTCATATGAGAACTCATACAGGAGAGAAGCCTTTTTCCTGTATCACTTGTGGAAAAAGTTTCAATCAAAAATTTAAATTGAATCACCACATGACAACTCATACGGGAGAGAAGCCTTTCTCATGTGTCACCTGTGGAAAAGGTTTCATTCAGAAATGTAAATTGAATAGCCATATGAGAACTCATACAGGAGAGAAGCCTTTCTCATGCGTAAGCTGTGGGAAGAGTTTCTTTCAAAAAAGTCAGTTATCTATTCACCAGAAAACCCATACAGGTGTGAAGCCGTTGTCATGTATTACCTGTGGAAAAGCATTTGGTCGAAAAAGTACTTTGAATAGCCACATGAGAACTCATACAGGAGAGAAGCCTTTCTCATGTATTACCTGTGGAAAATGTTTCAGTGAAAAATGTAATTTGAATAGCCACATGGGAATTCATACGGGAGATAAGCCTTTCTTGTGCATCACCTGTGGAAAAGGGTTCAATCAAAAATTTAAACTGAATAACCACATAAGGAATCATACAGGAGATAAGCCTTTCTTTTGCGTAAGCTGTGGGAAAGGTTTTATTCGTAAAAGTGACTTGTCTATTCACCAGAGAATTCATACAGGCGTAAAGCCGTTGTTGTGTACTGCTTGTGGAAAATCTTTCAATCATAGAAGTAACTTGAATAGACACATGAGAACTCATACTGGAAAGAACCCTTTCTTGTGTATCACCTGTGGAAAAGGTTTCAATCAAAGATTTAATTTGAACAGACACATGAGAACTCATACAGGAGTAAAGCTGGTGCCGCGTTTGCTTGTGGGAAAGGTTTCAATTAAAAAAGTAGTTTGACTTGCTACATGGGAACTTGTTCAAGGGAAATGCTTTTCTTTTTTCTTTATGTAAAATTTTGTAATAGTCAATTCACTTCCCACATGAAAATGCAGGCAGTCAAACCATTCCATTGCATTACCTATGGAAAATCATTCATAGAAGTCTATCAACTTGACACATAGGAAGTCATACAGGTGAGAAGCCATTTCCATACATGACATGTGGAAATAGTTTTTTCTGGTGAAATTAGTTTGAAAAGAAACAAAAGCGCAAACATGTGGGAAACCTTTCCTATGTATAAAGTGTAAGAAATGTGTCAAAACATTGAATAGTCTCGTTACTCATGCCTTTGTCATGTCGTACCTGTGGTGAAGGTGTCAGATTTAATTGTAATTTACTTTTAGTGCCTTGTGGTATGAGTTTGATTCATTAAACCAAACTAATTATTGTTATGCATGTTGTTATGAATTCAGTGACAATTTAGGTTGTCTCACTGATGATAGTTGGATTTGCTTTGGGCAAATAAAAATTTAATAAAAAACCTTGAATAATTGCAATTTATCGTGTTACATCTGTGTGTTCATGTTTTGGTGAACTACAACAGCTCACCACCATCAAGGTGTGAATGTGTTTGTGAATGGAGGATTGACTGACTGCAGTGTAAAGTGCTTTGGGGTCATTGGACTAGTTAAAGCACAATACAAGTACAACCCATTTACCATGGCATTTAAATGTCATAGAAATTTAAGCATGACATGCTTAATATAGTAATTAGTTAATAGCCACCATGATAATAATGACATATTGATATTACAATATGGACAGTCAAGTAACAACAAGTCTACTCAGTCAGACCAAGATCAATGTTTAATACAAGCTTTTATTTTAATATACGGTGAACCAGGATCTGACTTGCTCTGCAATGTTAAGTCACGTTACCCCGGCATCGGGAAATGGGCTTCTGTTTGTTTATATAGCCTTCATTCACAATGCTGTCTGTTTTCTGGTTTTAAAAAAGTTTAAAACATATTGAGCCGGGGCATTAACTGTCACACTTATTCAAACAATTGCTTTTGGGAAAAGAACAATGAATTGGGATCTTTAAATTTACCAGCATGGAATCAAAGCCAATGAACACGGATCTCTGCACTAACAACTGGATGCCGAATGGACTGGATTGCAACATGAGATGACCAAACTTCACTTCCTATGCCATATCCTGATACATGTGTGTTTATAAGATTTTCAGACTGGTAAGTTTAAATCAAAGCTTGTTGTGCTGTTTAACACTGAGCTTAGCAGGCTACTAGCTTTAGCCTAGCCAGCTGAGACTAGTAAAAAAAATAGGTGGAAAGGAGACCCCCCATTTTCCCCATGGCATAGGAAATTAATTTAGACATTACATTATCATTTTTTTCACTCCTTGGAGTTTAGCTGTGATATTTCATCATAACTAATTTTCTCTGGTCCTCTACCTGATCTGACCAGTGATGACATGTTTAGCACCATCCCACTTTGGATGGTGCAGCTCTTCTTTCTAGGAATCTGGCCAGATTTATTAGTTCTCCTAAATGCTGACAACCCAGGGTCCAGACCAGGAAGCAGAGCCGTAGTTTAACACACCTCTCTGCAGCTTCTGTACTGTTACCCACCCATTATCCTATTGAGACGGTGTCTTTCCCACGGCCAAAACTAAACAAATTAAAAACAGATCTAAAAGGAACAAACCATAAAAATCTAATAAAAATCAATACGACTCAACTTGAACCAAAAAATTAAACAATTAAATGTGGTCTATTAAATATAAGGTCTCTCCCTCCAAAGACTTTGTTAGTTAATTAATTGATTTCTGATAATCAGATAGATTTATTTTGTCTCACAGAAACCTGGCTACAAGAGGACTACGTTAGTATAAATGAGTTAACTCCCTCCAGTTATTCAAATTTCCACATTCCCAGATCTGTGGGAAGAGGAGGAGGAGTAGCAACCACCTTTCAGTCTGATTTATTAATTAGCCAAAACTAAACAAATTAAAAACGGATCTAAAAGGAACAAATTATAAAAATCTGATAAAAATCAGTACGACCCATCTTGAACCAAAAAATAAAAGAATATGTGGTTTATTAAATATAAGCACTCTCCCTCCAAAGACTTTGTTAGTTATTGGTTAGTGGAAATCAGATTTATTGAGTTTGTCCCACAGAAACCTGGCTGCAAGAGGACTACGTTAGTATACATGAGTCAACTCCCTCCGATTATTCAAATTTCCACATTCCCAGATCTACGGGAAGAGGAGGAGGAGTAGCAACCATCTTTCAGTCTGATTTATTAATTAGTCCCAGGTCAATTAATAACTACAATTCTTTTGAACATTTAACCCTCAGTTTCCCTCATCCAAACTTGTCAGCTCTAAACACCTAGAACATCATACAAACAGGGAAAGAAAGACACAAAGGCAATTAGTTTGGTTTCGTTCTCGAGGAGAGTAGGGAGAGACCGCACAGTTACAATCTCCTGCCCACTCTGTCGGTCTCAACGTTCTCCTCGATTTTATTAAGAAAAGGGCGTGTCCCTAGTTACGATGACAGGCTGTACTGAGGGGTGGGGAACAGATAGTTTACAGCCTCAGTTGTCAACAAAGATACACAGCTGAGTAATCACGTTCAGTCAGCACATAATCTTGTAGCTGAGTCTTCTTGTTTCAGGAAGGGAAGAAACAGAGTCTCTTCTGTTTCTTCACAGGGACATGATTAAGCTATCATGTGAGTAATATGATTATATCAGAAGCTTACATTACTACATCATAACAAGATAAATCGGTTAATGAAGTATAAACATTAATCTCAACAAAACTGCAAAGCAATAAAACCTCTTCTGTTTGTTGTTTTGTATCGTCCACCAGGCCCTTACACTCAGTTTCTGGATCAACTGTCAGACTTCTTATCTGATTTGGTGTTAAACACTGACAAGGTTATTATAGTGGGGGATTTTAACATCCATGTTGACACTGAATGTGATAACCTTAGTGTAGCCTTTAAAACTATCCTAGATTCATTCATGTTGGCCACGGTATGGGGGGGTGGGGGTGAAGGCCTCTGGGGGGGGGGGGGGGGGGGCTTATGTTGTGTGGGCCTCGCCTCGGACGCCTCCCTTCACCCCCTCTCGCATTTAGACATTGAGGATTCTGGGTAGTTGCTTGGAGGGGGGCGCTGGCACCAGCTTCCGTCCAGAGGGGGGGTGGGCTGTGCCGTGCATCCCCTTCGGCGCTCCCAGTTTTAAACACACTTGAGAACAACGTGCAACAACACAACATCTGAGCGGGCGTAGGGAGGATCGGGGTCTTTTGCACACCCCCGATCTCCGATCGCGGCACGGAGTCTGGGGCCTGGAGGAGGTGCGGGCCACTGGGTCTGGGGTATTGGCGGGGGGCTACTGTGGGTAGCCAGCGGCTTGCCGGGTCTGGGGCTGACACCTCTGCTCTCCCCAAAAAGGGGTGGGGGGCAGGGGTGGCTAGGGTAAGGTCAGGGAGGGAGGGGGTTTATTAGGTATTTAGTGGGTGAGGGGGGTTCTGGTTGGGTGGCCCGTATGGGTCGTCTTGGCCCCCCCTCTTTTGGGGGCCTGGTCCGGGGGCGGGGCCGGGGGCGGGGCCGGGGGTCGGGCACAGGCAGTCGTATAGTTGAATTGTGGTGACCCCCCCACTTGGGATTTTTGGATGTGAGTATTATGTGGGAATGTGTGTACAGCGTCCTTTTTTTGTAAGTCTGTGTGTGGTGAGTGGGGCATTAGGGAGGGATGGTGTGAATGTTTTTTGGGGTTTTTTTTGTATTCTTTCTCAAGTTCGGGTCCGGTCCCTCTCCCAAGAACATCTCAAGTCTCCATCCCCCCACGTCCTGCCCTCCTCCGCTGCGCTGACAGGCGCCTTGGCCCGCTGGCGCATTGACGGTCCTCGGGTTTGGGGCGGGTTCCCGGATGGGTGCCGGCCCATTCCCGGTGGCGGCTTTGCGGGGTCTGGCCCCCCGGGGGTCGGGCGAGGCGCCCCTGGGGCCCATGGCCGGGACCACTTCAGCGCGGCTGGCTGCCGGCGGAGCCCACGGGCTCGTCCCCGCGGCTTCTGGGAGGCGTCGGCATTGCGGTGGCTGGGGGATTTCCTCGGGGTCGTCTCTCCTCTTTCCTCGGGGGGGGGGTTGCAGAGTTCCTGTGATGGCCCCTCTTGGGCGCCCTGCTTTGGGGGCCCCTTTGGGAGTCCGGGGTTATGGGTCCCCTGCCTCTGTGCTCGGGGAAGGCGGGTCTTTGGTTCTCCACAACCACTATCGAGCTATTTCCTTCTGGATAACTTTCACCTAAACTAGTGCAGTCTCACAAACTCCCACAGGTGCAGGGTTGCAGGTATTAGGTGTTCACTTATATACAGAAAGCCTATAATTTATTTATTTATTTATTTATTTATTTATTTCACTTTCTATTTTCAGGTATCACATTACACATGTCAGCTTAAATAATAATACATATGATTTAGCAATGGCATCAAGGTGTTACTCGATTGTATCTGTTGCTTTATGTCTGTTGGTTGTGCTGTTCTTTTTGCGTCTCTTTCCAGGTGATGGAGCAGACAGAGGACGTTTTATCATTCTCTACCTTTTATCTCTTCTTTCTTTCACCTCTTCTCTTTCTTTTTTTTCTCTTCTTGTTCTTCCTTTACTCTCCTACTTTCCCATTGTAGTGTCCATATAATTTGAAATTCTCCCTGCAGGAATCACAATAAAGCTATTTACAAGCATAAATCAAGTGGAGCACTATGGCGAAAGCTGTTTGCTCCACTTGTGAAAGCAAAATCTGTCGAGCTCTATTTGGCATTAAGACATCAATTCTTATTGCCACATTGCTAGACAGGACACTGAAAAAAATAATGAAATAAAACTATCCTAGATTCAATTGGTTTTGTTCCAAATGTACATCAACCGACGCACTCTTGCCTTCATACTTTGGACCTTGTGCTGACATACGGCATTGGTTGCGAAGAATTAACAGTATTTCTTCACAATTTTCAATTCAATTCAATTCAATTTTATTTATATAGCGCCAAATCATGAAACATGTCATCTCAAGGCACTTTACAAAATCAAGTTCAATCATATTATACAGATTGGGTCAGATTATACAGATTGGTCAAAATGTCCTATATAAGGAAACCAGTTGATTGCATCAAAGTCCCGACAAGCAGCATTCACTCCTGGGGAACCGTAGAGCCACAGGGAGAGTCGACTGCATTGTACATGGCTTTGCTGCAATCCCTCATACTGAGCAAGCATGAAGCGACAGTGGGAAGAAAAACCACCCATTAACGGGAAAAAAAAACCTCCGGCAGAACCGGGCTCAGTATGAACGGTCATCTGCCTCGACCGACTGGGGTTACAGAAGACAGAGCAGAGACACAACAAGAGAGACAAAAAAGCACAGAAGCACACATTGATCTAGTAATCTGTTCTACATTAGATGGTAATAGTCGGTGATCTGTCCTCCCTGGATGATTTCACAGTCAACAGAACGTCAGACCAGGTGTACCTACTATGAAGAAAAAAGAGAGAGAACAAAAAGTTAAAAGCTGAAATGACAACAGTCATTTCAATGTAATGCAATGCAAATCTGGAGAACAGTAGACTGGAGAACAGTAGAAATCAGTAGAGTGAGAAAAATAGGCCCTGATGTCCTCCAGTAGCCTAAGCCTATAGCAGCAAAACTATAAAGGTAGCTCAGAGTAACATGAGCCACTCTAGTTATAAGCTTTGTCAAAAAGGAAGGTTTTAAGATTAGTCTTAAAAGTAGACAGGGTGTCTGCTTCACGGACCAAAACTGGGAGTTGGTTCCACAGGAGAGGAGCCTGATAGCTAAAGGATCTGCCTCCCATTCTACTTTTAGAGACTCTAGGAACCACCAGCAGACCTGCAGTCTGAGAGCAAAGTGCTCTGTTAGGAACATACGGAGTAATCAGAGCTCTGATATATGATGGAGCTTGATTATTAAGGGCTTTATACGTTAGAAGAAGAATTTTAAATTCTATTCTTGATTTAACAGGAAGCCAATGAAGGGAAGCTAAAATTGGAGAAATATGATCCCTCTTGTTGATTTTCATCAGAACTCTTGCTGCAGCATTTTGGATAAGCTGAAGACTTTGAATTGCATTTTGTGGACTTCCTGATAGTAAAGAATTACAATAGTCCAGCCTTGAAGTAACAAATGCATGGACTAGTTTTTCAGCATCGCTCCTGGACAGAATGTTTCTAATTTTGGCGATATTCCGGAGGTGAAAAAAGGAAACTCTGGAAACCTGTTTAATATGGGATTTAAACGACATGTCTTGGTCAAAAATAACACCAAGGTTTTTTACTTTATTACCAGAGGCCAAGTTAATGTCATCCAGATTAAGTGATTGGTTAAGAAGTTTATTTTTTGAGGACTCTGGCCCAAAGATTACAACTTCGGTCTTGTCAGAATTTAGATGCAGGAAATTTAAAGTCATCCAGCTTTTGATGTCATCAAGACATGACTGCAGTCGAAGTAATTGATTGGATTCATCAGGATTTATGGATAGATATAGCTGAGTGTCATCAGCATAACAGTGGAAATTAATCCCATGCTGTCTGATAATTTTGCCGATCGGAAGCATATATATAGTAAAGAGAATTGGTCCAAGGACTGAACCCTGTGGTACTCCACAGGTGACCCTAGAGCTTGAGGAAGATTTATTATTAACATGAACAAACTGGAATCTGTCCGACAGATAAGATTTAAACCAGCCTAATGCTTTCCCCTTAATCCCTACAGTATGTTCAAGTCTTTGTAGGAGAATATTGTGATCAACTGTATCAAATGCAGCACTAAGATCTAACAGGACAAGTACAGACACAAGTCCATTATCTGAGGCCATGAGAATATCATTAGTGACCTTCACCAGAGCCGTTTCAGTGCTATGATGAGCTCTGAAGCCTGACTGAAACTCCTCAAGTAGGTCATTGCTTTGTAAATGTTCACAAAGTTGATTAGCAACTACTTTCTCAAGAATTTTAGATAAGAAAAGAAGATTAGATATAGGTCTGTAGTTTACTAGCTCATCTTGATCAAGAGAAGGTTTCTTAAGTAAAGGTTTAATAACAGCTACTTTAAAAACCTGTGGTACATATCCATTTACTAAGGATAGATTAATCATGTCCAAAATAGGACCACTGATCAAAGGGAATACCTCCTTAAACAACTTGGTTGGGATTGGGTCTAACATACAGGTAGAAGGTTTAGATGAAGCTAAGATTTTAGATAGCTCAGAAAGCTCTACTGCTTCTAAACAGTACAGACACAGCACAGGTTCTAAAGATTCCTCCAATGCTGCCTTACTTACTGGGGATGAGGTAATCATGTTTGGGAGGATGCCAATTATTTTATTTTTAATGGCATCAATTTTATTTATGAAGAATCCCGTAAAATCATTACTACTAAGAGCTAAGGGAATGGATGGATCAACAGAGCTGCAGCTCTGAGTAAGTTTGGCAACTGTACTAAAGAGAAATCTAGGATTATTTTTATTCTCTTCAATTAATGATGAAAAATATGCTGCTCTAACTCTGCGAAGGGTCTTGTTATACAACAATAGACTGTCCCTCCAGATTAAGTAGGATTCCTCTTGGTGTGTAGAGCGCCATTTTCTCTCCAATTTCCTAACATTGTGCTTCAAGGAACGCAGCTCTGAATTAAACCAGGGAGCCAGCTTCCTGTGAATTATCACCTTCTTTTTCAAGGGAGCTACATTATCTAATGCAGAACGCAATGAGGAAGTCACACTGTTAGCAAATGTATCTATTTGTGAATGGGAAGAAACAGCATTGCTGCCATCTACAGGGCATTTCTGCAATACTGAGGATATTAAGAGGGGGACAGACTCTTTAAGTTTTGATACAGCATTATCCGATAAAGATCTACTATAATGGAACCCTCTTTTGGGGGTGGAGAAATCGGTTAGATTAAACTCAAATGTTATTAAAAAATGATCAGATAGGACAGGGTTGTGAGAGAATACTGTTAGTTCTTCACAATCAATGCCATATGTCAGCACAAGGTCCAAAGTATGGAGCCGAGAGTGCGTTGGCTTATGCACATTTTGAGCAAAACCAATTGAATCTAGGATAGTTTTAAAGGCTACACTAAGGTTATCACATTCAGTGTCAACATGGATGTTAAAATCACCCACTATAATAACCTTGTCAGTATTTAACACCAAATCAGATAAGAAGTCTGACAGTTGATCCAAAAACTGAGTGTAAGGGCCTGGTGGACGATACAAAACAATAAACAGAAGAGGTTTTATTGCTTTGCAGTTTGGATGAGGGAAACTGAGGGTTAAATGTTCAAAAGAACTGTAATTATTAATTGGCCTGGGACTGATTAATAAATCAGACTGAAAGATGGTTGCCACTCCTCCTCCTCTTCCCACAGATCTGGGTATGTGGCAATTTGAATAACTGGAGGGAGTTGACTCATTTATACTAACGTAGTCCTCTTGTAGCCAGGTTTCTGTGAGACAAAACAAATCAATCTGATTATCAGAAATCAATTCATTAACTAACAAAGTCTTTGGAGGGAGAGACCTTATATTTAATAGACCACATTTAATTCTTTTATTTTTTGGTTCAAAGTGATCCGTATGTATTTTTATTAGATTTTTATGATTTGTTCCCTTTAGATCAGTTTTTGATCTGTTAAGTTTTGGCCGTGGGAAAGACACTGTCTCAATAGGGTAATGGGTGGGTAACAGTACAGAAGCTGCAGAGAGGTGTGTTAAACTACGGCTCTGCTTCCTGGTCTGGACCCTGGGTTGTCAGCATTTAGGAGAACTAATAAATCCGGCCAGATTCCTAGAAAGAAGAGCTGCACCATCCAAATTGGGATGAATGCCGTCTCTCCTGATCAGACCAGGTTTTCCCCAGAAAGTTTGCCAGTTATCAATGTAGCCCACGTCGTTTCCTGGACACCACCTAGACAACCAGCGGTTGAATGATGACATGCGGCTAAACTTGTCATCACTGGTCAGATCAGGCAGGGGACCAGAGAAAATTACAGAGTCCGATATTGTTTTAGCAAACTCACATACCGAAGCAACACCAACTTTGGTGACCTCTGATCGGCGTGACCGGGTGTCATTACCGCCAGCGTGAATAACAATTTTGCGGTATTTACGCTTATCCTTAGCCAGCAGTTTTAGGTAGGATTCTATGTCGCCCGTTCTGGCCCCTGGTAGGCATTTAACTATGGTTCCTGGTTTCTTTAGTGCCACGTTTCTTATTACAGAGCTGCCAATAATTAAGGTCGGCTCCTCGGCGAGACTGTCGCTCAGAGGGGAAAATTTATTAGAAACGCAGATGGGTTGGTGGTGATCTGGGGGCTGAAATCTAGAGCTATGCTTACTACGAACCGTCACCCAGCTGGCCTGCTTAACCGGTTGTTCGAGTGCGGCTGTTGGTTCGCTACGTGAAGTTACTCTTTGTGGCTCCGCGCTAGCAAAGGAGCGGCTATCAGCTGATTTTTCAACAGCACGGAGCCGGGTCTCCAGTTCTGACACCCTCGCCTTCAAAGCTACAAAAATACTACATTTATTACATGTACCATTATCACTAAAGGAGGCAGAGGAATAACTGAACATCTGACACAGAGAGCAGCAGATAGGAGACTTAGTCAGAGACGGAGAAGCCATTATGAGGCTAAGGCTTGGCTAACGCTAGGCTAAAGCTAGGCTAGCGCCCTGTTATCACGCCAAAGAACAAACCGTGTGAAACACGAGGAGTTCCCAAACGTGATGAGCAGCCACAGAAAATGTTTTAAAAGTGCTTATGTTTGGAAACAGGTGTTACAGCAAAGAGGTTTAAAGATAAAAAGCGAGAGAGCCTGGAGCAAAAATCCGTCGTTCACACAGCAACAACAGGAAGTGACACAATACGCCTTACCGCAAACAGGAAGTCAGCCTGGATCTTTGTCCTATCTGTTCATTTTTAATAACCTTTGAGTTTAATTTAACGGAGTTCTCCACCCCTAAAAGAAGGTTTCATTATAGTAGATCTTTATCAGATAATGCTGTATCAATCTTTAAACAGTTTGTCCCACTTTTAATATCCTCAGTATTGCAGAAATGCCCTGCAGATCGCATCAATGTTGTGTCTTCCCATTCACAAATGGACACTTTTGTTGACAGTGTAACTTCCTCATTGCGTTCTGCATTAGACAATGTAGCTCCCTGGAAAAAGAAGGTGATAATTCACAGGAAGCTGGCTCCCTGGTTTAATTTAGAGCTGCGTTCCTTGAAGCACAATGTTAGGAAATTGGAGAGAAAATGGCGCTCTACACAACAAGAGGAATCCTACTTATCTGGAAAAACAGTCTACTGTTGTATAAAAAGACCCTTCACAGAGTTAGAGCAGCATATTTTTCATCATTAATAGAGGAGGATAAAAATAATAGTAGATTTCTCTTTAGTACAGTTGCTAAACTTACCCAGATTCACAGCTCTCAGCAGTAATGACTTTATGGGATTCTTCATAAATAAAATTGATTCCATTAAAAATAAAACAATTGGCATCCTCCCAAACATGATTACTTCGTCCTCAGTAAGTGAGGCAGCGTTGGACGAATTTTTAGAACCTGATCGGTGTTTGAACTGTTTAGAAGCAGTAGAGCTTTCTGAGCTATCTAAAATCTTAGCTTCATCTAAACCTTCAACTTGTATGTTAGAAAATGGATATGTACCACAGGGTTTTAAAGTAGGTATTATTAAAACTTTACTTAAGAAACCTTCTGTTGATCAAGATGACTTAATAAATTACAGACCTACATCTAATCTAATCTTCTTTTCTTATCTAAACTTCTTGAGAAAGTAGTAGCTAATCAACTTTGTGAACATTTACAACGTAATGACCTACTTGAGGAGTTTCAGTCAGGCTTCAGAGCTCATCATAGCACTGAAACGGCTCTGGTGAAGGTCACTAATGATATTCTCATGGCCTCAGATAATGGACTTGTGTCTGTACTTGTCCTGTTAGATCTCAGTGCTGCATTTGATACAGTTGATCACAATATTCTCCTAGAAAGACTTGAGCATACTGTAGGGATTAAGGGGAAAGCATTAGGCTGGTTTAAATCTTATCTATCGGACAGATTCCAGTTTGTTCATGTTAATAATAAATCTTCTTTAAACTCTAGGGTCACTTGTGGAGTACCACAGGGTTCGGTCCTTGGACCAATTCTCTTTACTATATATATGCTTCCGATTGGTAAAATTATCAGACAGCATAGGATTATTTTCCACTGTTATACTGATGACACTCAGCTTTATTTATCCATAAATCCTGATAAATCCAATAAATTACTTCGACATGTCTTGATGAAATCAAAACCTGGATGACTTTAAATTTAAAATAAACTTCTTAATCAATCACTTAATCTGGATGACATTAACTTGGCCTCTGGTAATAAAGTAAAAACTCTTGGTGTTATTTTTGACCAAGACATGTCATTTAAATCCCATATTAAACAGGTTTCCAGAGTTTCCTTTTTTCACCTCAGGAATATCGCCAAAATTAGAAACATTCTGTCCAAGCTGAAAAACTAGTCCATGCATTTGTTACTTCAAGGCTGGACTATTGTAATTCTTTACTATCAGGAAGTCCACAAAATGCAGTTCAAAGTCTTCAGCTGATCCAAAATGCTGCAGCAAGAGTTCTGATGAAAATCAACAAGAGGAATCATATTTCTTCAATTTCCGCTTTCCTTCATTGGCTTCCTGTTAAATCAAGAATAAAATTTAAAATTCTCCTCACGTATAAAAGCCCTTAATAATCAAGCTCCATCATATATCAGAGCTCTGGTTACCCCGTATGTTCCGCTCTTGTGTCTTTTTAAATTAGTTTGAAAAGACACAAGAGCACTGTTGTAATGGTTGATGATGATGATGGTTGTAATGAGTGGTCCACTCATTACAACCATCTAGAGTTTAAAAGTCTTTTTTTTTTTAAGTTAGCGCCGAATGTACGCTAGCGTTAACACTATTAGCCTCTAATAATCCTAGTAAAACATGACTACGGGTTGTTTTAAACAGTGTTCTCGTTAGCTTCGCCATCGTTTCAATAGTATTTTTTTTTTATACGGTGATTTTGACCTAAATCACCGTATAAACAGGCTGTAGGTGTGACACATGGATAAACTCGTGTCAACATGAGGGATATTGAAATGTTTTACACATTATGACCAGTTGTCTGATATGCCTTAAGCACAATGCTGAAGGGAGAATAAAAACAGGAGCAGGAACATTTCCACAACCAAATTATCCATTTCCATTGATCTCAAAATGGGTTGACATATTCCCATGTTCACACCCAGATGCCATGATAGGGGCAACAGCACTTAACCAAAACCTTGCAGATGGAAAAGAAGTGTAATCTGATGTACAGTGCATTTGTATGATCAATGTTTGTGTATATATTCTCTCTAAGTTTCACTAAATATTAGAATCACACCGACAGTAACACCTTCTAGATTGCATAAAGTGGGATTAGCAGACTCTGAGTCCTGTTGGAAGTGCCAGCATGATAGTGGCACGCTTTTGCATATGCTCTGGGGATGTCCTAAAGTTCAAGTGTATTGGTCTTCTGTTCACACTGTTGTGGAGAAAGTCGTTGGTCAGGGCATTCCCTTTACCAACAAGCTTTATGTACTGGGAGATCCTTCAGTTTTGAGTTATTTGCCCTCTTTTCTTGCACAGTGGGTACAGACAGCTAGCCTGACATGGTCATACTCAATTCTAGTCAGAATTTGAGTCTGATACTGTTCCATAAAGCTGTGATTATGGGGCGTGTTTCGAACGAACCAGGAAAAAAAATTCCTCTGCACTCAATTGGATAGACCTACAACCAATAAGAGCAACGGAGCGTGTGACGTATGTTAAGCGACGCATAGTTGAATAGTCTGAATTAGCGAACGTACAACGTTACCTACTATGTTTACAACATGGGATTCATATCACGACACTGCGAGTTATTTACTAAGTCAGACAGTCAGATGATCTCTTACCATTTGTAAGTTAGATGAACTTCGTCCACGACGATACCCATAACGTTGGCTTGAAAAACATCGGAGCCTAGCATGTCCCTCCACTTGTTGTTCAGCAGCCAGGATTCCGGGCTTCCGAAAAGGAGCTGGCAACGACCGCTGGCTATATCCACCTCGTCGTTCACGCCGAGTTGCATCGCCGTGATGCCTATTTCAGTTGCTTCTTTCACGAAACGAATTCAACCCAAGCGCGCTTTGGTGACGTGGTTGATTACGTTACTGTTGATCATCTGTCCATCATCGTATAAAGCCCGCCCTGACAATTTGATTGGTCCGCCAGATATTGGGCGAGCATACTCGCGCTTCTATTGAGCAATGCCAGACCGAACTTCCCGACCTAAAACGTTGTGGGCGGGACTAAGTTCGGAATGGCACCCAGGCTAACAGACAGCCATCATGCTGGGGAGAAAACTTTTAGTAAGGAAGTGGAAGGCCCCATCAACACCTACTTTCACCCAGTGGCACACCTCACTTGGACAACTGGCAGCATTTGAAAGATTATCATACAGACTGTTAAATAGAGTAGATGATTATAATGATTATAATGACAAATGGGCCCCCTACTTTTCCTATACGGGTCAATAACGTTTCCAGCTCAGATCAACTTTAATCAGTAATGTCTGCTGTAACCTTGTATAAGTGTATTGTTGGCATCTTTTTTGTTCTTGTTCTTCTTTTATGGTTTGTTTTGTTATATATTGTCTATGTTTTGAGTGCTTGCATACCCAATTGGGCTAATGTGCAACATGGTATACTTTGTATGTTTTATTTTGTTAAAACCTAAATAAAGTTCAAGTCATAAAAAAAAGAATCACACCGACAGTAGGCCTATGCTATTTTTTTAGTGTACCTGATATTTTCTTGTCGCTATGAACGTCCAGGACATATGTCAATATTTTTGAGCAATTAAATATTAATACAGAGTGGAAAAGTGAAAACATGGCAGTCCTGCATAAACATTGAAGTGCTCATAAACCTAAATTATTCTCCTTAGAAACTGGGACAATTCCTTTGAACAATAACACAATCTGCAAATAAAGGATGGATGCACACAGAGTTCTAATGTGATGATTTTTATTCTCAAATGTCAAATATAATATTCAATTCAACAATACTTTCTCAATACCTAAAGGAAATTAAATCCTGGTGTAACTCATAGGGGTTTCTTCAACAAGTTGTAGATGCTGATGGTTGCAGGCAGGAAGGATCTCCTGTAGCGGTCTGTCTGACGGATCTGGAGAACCTCTGACTGAAGAGACTTTGTTGTTGTACACAATGTGAATCCTCTGATGAAGAGAATACTCAAGGTTGTCCACAATGTCCTTCACATTGGTAAATGATAAGTGGCTCGTAATTCTGTAGCTCTTTAACTAGTCCGACAACCCCAAAACTTTACACTAGTCATTCACACCCTGACAGTGGTGAGCTATGTTAGTTAGCCTCTAACATACTAAGGCGAAGGGTGAAGCATCTTGCCACAGACTGAAACAGTGGGAGCGGGGGATCGAACCGACAACCCGCCAGTTAACCGTAACCCCACCATTTTATGCAGAATCCCTCTTTGCAGCATCTCCAGAGGGTCTAGAAGGGTCCCCAGAACAGACCAGCCCTCTTCATAAGCTTTCTGAGGTTCATAAAGTCAGTTGCTCTGATGCTGCTACCCCAACAGATGATTGCAGAGGAGATTTTGGATCTAAAAACATTCAGAGTTAATTTTTTATTTATCTTAATAAGCGTTGTTTTTTTTAGCAGGAACTGCTTCCTGGGTTTCCTCTGCAGCAGCTGGAGCTGAACGGGGAAACGTCCATCAAAAAAACGCTTCAGGTTCATTTAAATCCTGGGTACGAGTCCAGAGTAGCAGAACTTTGGGGATCATCTCTGCAGCTCAGCAGACCTTCACAGCTCCAGCTCTGACAGGACCGGTTCTGCTGCGAGTGGAGGAACCTTCAGGCTTTATCAGAGAGGTTAAAAGCCAGGAACTCACAGAAAGAAGAACAAGCTGTTTAAAAATGTTCTTGTTCTACTTTATCTGTCTGACCAGCTGCAGTTTAATACACTTCACTGGACTTCAGGTGACAGAACCACCCTGACGCTTAGAGCCCGGCAGAACTGACACGCAGTGTGGCTCACAGCTTCGGGCCGGACTGGGCTTCTGCTGAACCCAACTACGGCTCCAGCGTCTGGTGCTGGGTTCTGAGGTGTTTGTTTAAGCTGCTTTTCTGCCTGAAGTATTTCCCACAGGTGGGGCAGGGGAATGGCTTCTCTCCGGTGTGGATCCTCATGTGGTCGGTGACGTGGATTTGCTGAGTGAAAACTTTCCCACAGATGAGACATGCGAAAGGCTTCATGCCGCTGTGGGTTTTCTTGTGATTAGCCAAGTAGCTGGTGTTGCTGAAGGCTTTCCCACACTGATCACAGACGAACGGCTTCTCACTCGTGTGGATCCGCTTGTGTTTGGTCAAGTAGCTGTTCTTGGCAAAACATTTCCCACAAATCGGACAAGGATGCGGGTTCTTCTCTGTGCTTTTTGAAAGGAGGTGCAGTCTGTCACTGGGGTTTCTGGTTTTCTCTGCTTTTTTCCTCGGCTGCAGCGCATCGTTAACTCTTCCCTCCTGATTTTGGTTCTCAGCTTCACAACGGTTCGGACAGAGAAGCTGGTCACTGCTCGGTTCTGGTTCGCTGTGCTCTCTTTCATCATAATCAACAGTCACCATGATGGCATCTGTTTCCTGCTTCAGCACGAGCTCTTCGTCCTGATTGGTGCAGACTTCTCCCAGCTCTCTGTTCACCTGCGCAGGTTCCGGTGCCTCCTGGACCGGACTGGAGCTCCTGCCCTGGTCAGCAGGAAGATCCTCACAGGTGAAGTGATGCTGGAGGCCTAGCAGGACACAGGAGAAAAGGTTTACCTGTGATTCTGTGATCTCAGTGACCATGACTGTAAAAAGCTTCATTTTACCACACTTTCTCAAATATAAACTTTAACAACTGGAACGTTTCAATAGTAGCTCTGGAGCCAAACTGGTGAAATCCTCCTTCATCAGCTCGGCTCAGTGAGGCCAAATTAAACTGAGGATAAATGACAACAGGGGCCTCAAATAGGGTGTTTTCACTGACGTCACTGGCCAACTTCCGGTCCGCCATATTGGGTGTCACACTTCCTTATCTCTAGTTGTCCTACACGTATTTTCGTATCGAGAATGGATAAGTACGCCAGCACGCTAGAGCGACCAGATAAGGACGTATATCTGAGGAAATGTTCCGTGATCGACCATATGGACCCCTATGCCCTCCACGGTGCCTTGTTTAGCCGTAATCCAGATGATTGGCCAAATGTAGAGCACGGCGACATCGTGCATTACCTGGTGTTCGGTGAAAACCCTCTGCACACTCTTGAGGAAATGAGAGCTTACAAGGGTCTAGAGGCTCACAACCAGTTCACATCTGGTTGGGTACGAGATGTCGAAGTTATGTACATCAAGGAAATTGCCATCATACGTGGACGGGTGAGTTTTAATAAGATGGTAAAAATGTAAACATTCCGACGCAAATGCGTCGCATGCTTCTGCGGTGGCTGACGGCCGGCGGTGCGCGAAGGCGCTTGGCTGCAGGGCTGATCGACGCCGCTCGCGGCTTTAATTATTTAAGCAGAACAATGACCAGTGCAAAATTAAGTTGTATTTACCGTATTTACGCCGGCGTAACCCGGAAGTAGCGCGGACGTCACTTTGCATATCGGACGTCTTCGGCTACCTTGTTTGTGGTGTGAGCGCCTATACTTCAGAACAGTTCTGAAGCTACAAGTCCTTGGAGTCTCATGTGCAGTTTACGAATGGATGGGTTCAGGAGCGGCAGATCATAAAGCCAGCAAACAGTGGGAACACAGTAACTCGTTCAAAGGTAAGCTGTGCTCAGACGGGCTCTGGCACATGCTAACCGTTAGTGCTAACAACCACTCACGCATGCAATGTACTTTTAACTAGCTGCTATGTGTTTCAAACGTTTAGAACACACTCTCATTGACATCGGGATACTGTGGAAAGTTATGTTCGGTCGTCTTACAGCCGCGATCCAAGCGAGCCGAAGACTCTTCGTTATCTCTGACACTTGTTCTCCGTGGTTGCGCCTCCAGGCAGGAAAGCGGTGGAAAATTAAACCGTTTCTATGTTTTTCCCATGGCGATCATGTGTTGCGCTGTTACAGCCCACAATACAGCAACGGTTTACATGTTTTACATACTTAACAGTTAATTACCTGTGACAAAGTGAGCACCGCAGACTCTGGCGTATTCCATCTTAACACCGTCCAAATCGGACCTGGATATCCGTGTCAGCCATAGGTGACGGCGTTGTTCAGAGAGCTGTTTTGTTTTTTCACACTGATTCACGATTACGGCTGGTAGGCGATAGAAAGAGCGTTGATCTCCACCTCCACGGGCCGTGCAACCAACCATTAAACACGTTTTCACCATTGTTCACTTCCAATACTGCCTAAGGCGTAATACAATGCGGGTCAACGGTGCGAAACGACTGCCACCCAATACGGCGGACGCGCAGAGTAGTCACGTGAGCGTGACGTCAGCTGAAAACCCCCTATTGTGATTAAAGTCCTGCTGAATCAGTTCAGTTCAAACCCAAACTGAAGGGAACATATCATGCTTTTAAGTCCTCCCTTTTCACATTGAAATGATCCAGTTGTGGTCTCTATAAGGTGGAACTGCGCCGCTTTGGTCTGAATTCCTCGTTATGGTTCCCCTACAGCCCCTCTTTCACCCCTGTACTGAGCTGCGTCTGAAAGCAACTTGTTTTGATGCTGTCTCTTTAAATCTAAAGCGCCTCCTTTAAATTTAAAGAGACGATGTCGCGGAGCGTTCCACGCCTCCCCGTTCAGCCATTTTTGTAGTCTGCTGGGGGACGGTGCGATGAATGTGGTTTAGCCATAGAAAAAATAGCAGACCTCAATCGACATCATGGCACATTATTTACCTCACTTTCTTATTGTGCAAAGTCAACTTTAACCAAATCTGCTAGTTCCATTGACAATTCCTGTATCTCTCCACCTTTTAGCTTCAGAGCCTTGGCCTCATGCTGGACAGCCTCTCCATCACTTTCCACATCCAGAACATCACCTGGTTAACTTTTATCTCTGCAGCATCAAGTTCTTCCTTCACACTTATACAAACACGTCTACAGTCCACTTTACAATTTCAGCTCCCTTCCCTCCGTGTCCTCCAGAAAACCTCCATAAACTGCAGCTAGAAGACAGCAGCTTCATCATGACAGCATCTACTTCACCTGAACATTAACTCCTCTGGCTCCCTGTCACATTAAATATAAACCAAGCCTATGATCATACAAGGCCAACCACAACCTTGTCCTTTCATAAATTTCTTACTTTCATATCTATCCAAGTGAATGCAAGTTCAAATTATTTGCTATGCTATTTATTTTTTTATTATTTTATTTAGTACCATGTTTATCCATAGGCGGATCTTAAGGGGCTTATAAATAAAAAGTTTATATTACAATAGAAGGGGAACCACACTACTGAAATACTGAAGACAGCAGGGAAGTGATTTAAAACTAAATCTGGGACTTTGTGGTTCCACACGGTTGGACATAGGAGCCTCGGTTCTGTAGCCGTTTCACAGGATGACCAGATCTCAAATGAACAAACGTGGGACAGTAGGATGCTTGTGAGGGACAACGAGGGACATAACCAACACCATGATGACGTCCTACATTTTAACTTAACACAGATCACACATTCCAATAATCAGCCTCCTCTTTGCCTGTTATTGCTCAACAATCAATTATCACAACTCACGAGTTTATAAAAAAGCATCATTTGTTCTAAGCTTTTAAAAATGAACACTTTCTAATTAGAAAATATGTTATTAAACCTTTGCGTAAAGATAAATATTGTTGAATTTAATCTTGGCTGCTGTACCTCGTCTGTCTGTCAGGTGGTTTTGGGTTGGAGTAAAATGAGTCCAGCTTTTTCTGCTGCGACTCGCTTCTACAGTGTCGCTTCACATCGCGCTCCACTCCGTGTAAAAATGAAAAATAACTTTGGCGAACTTCATAAAAAGCTCTCTGAGAATTTCCTTTCTCTGGATTCGCCCCGTTAGAAAGCGTTCTCTGTAGTTTGTTTCTCTTTTTGGATGTAGTTTCCTTAATAACCTGTATGCATCAGAATCCTTGTCATTTTATTTTATGAGCGTCTTGCTGCATAATTATTGACAGCGGGTGAGGCTCTCTCTGACCATGACTGCAGCTCTGCCTTCTTTGTTTCAGGAAAGTGTGAGTGGATTCACTTTTAACTTTTTCAATTCAATTCAATTCAATTTTATTTATATAGCGCCAATTCATGAAACATGTCATCTCAAGGCACTTTACAAAGTTAAGTTCAATCATATTATACAGATTGGGTCAGATTATACAGATTGATCAAAAATGTTCCTATATAAGGGAACCAGTTGATTGCATCAAAGTCCCAACAAGCAGCATTCTCTCCTGGAGAAGCGTAGAGCTACAGGGAGAGTCGTCTGCATTGTCCATGGCTTTGCTGCAATCCCTCATACTGAGCAAGCATGAAGCGACAGTGGAAAGAAAAACCACCCATTAGCGGGAAGGAAAAACCTCCAGCAGAACCAGAACCAGGCTCAGTATGAACGGTCATCTGCCTCGACCCACTGGGGTTACAGAAGACAGAGCAGAGACACAACAAGAGAGACAAACAAGCACAGAAGCACACATTGATCCAGTAATCTGTTCAATTCAATTCAATTCAATTTTATTTATATAGCGCCAAATCATGAAACATGTCATCTCAAGGCACTTTACAAAATCAAGTTCAATCATATTATACAGATTGGGTCAGATTATACAGATTGGTCAAAATGTCCTATATAAGGGAACCAGTTGATTGCATCAAAGTCCCAACAAGCAGCATTCACTCCTGGAGAAGCGTAGAGCTACAGGGAGAGTCGTCTGCATTGTACATGGCTTTGCTGCAATCCCTCATACTGAGCAAGCATGAAGCGACAGTGGGAAGAAAAACCACCCATTAACGGGGAAAAAAAACCTCCGGCAGAACCGGGCTCAGTATGAACGGTCATCTGCCTCGACCGACTGGGGTTACAGAAGACAGAGCAGAGACACAACAAGAGAGACAAAAAGCACAGAAGCACACATTGATCTAGTAATCTGTTCTACATTAGATGGTAATAGTCGGTGATCTGTCCTCCCTGGATGATGTCACAGTCAACAGAACGTCAGACCAGATGTACCTACTATGAAGAAAAAGAGAGAGAACAAAAAGTTAAAAGATGAAATAACAACAAACAATGCAGATTGGAGAGCAGTAGGAGAACTCAGCAGAGTGAGAAAAATAGATCCTGATGTCCTCCAGTAGTCTAAGCCCATAGAAGCACATCCCCATAGGTAGGTCAGGGCAACATAAGCCACTCTAGTTATAAGCTTTGTCAAAAAGGAAAGTTTTAAGATTAGTCTTAAAAGTAGACGGGGTGTCTGCCTCACGGACCAAAACTGGGAGTTGGTTCCACAGGAGAGGAGCCTGATAGCTAAAGGATCTGCCTCCCATTCTACTTTTAGAGACTCTAGGAACCACCAGCAGACCTGCAGTCTGAGAGCGAAGTGCTCTGTTAGGAACATACGGGGTAATCAGAGCTCTGATATATGATGGAGCTTGATTATTAAGGGCTTTATACGTTAGAAGAAGAATTTTAAATTCTATTCTTGATTTAACAGGAAGCCAATGAAGGGAAGCTAAAATTGGAGAAATATGATCCCTCTTGTTGAGTTCAGTGTTTTATTTAAAATATGCTGCCTTTTTTTTGTTTTTTTTAAAAACTGAAAATATGTAAAGTGTACTGAAAGTTTCTCTTTAAAACATCTGCCACTTTAGAGACTAAGTGTTCAGAGACATTTTTACACTGCAGAACAAAAGCGAGTCCCGTGTATTAGAAATAGTGTTATTTAGAATAACAATTTTATTTATGTGTTAAAGATGTGGGAAATTTAGTGTTTGGTAACTTTTCCACTATTTTGGATTACAGAACCTTTATTTTGGTATTATTGAAGATTTGAGAAAGGTTTTTTTTGTTGTTGAAACTGTTTTGCAATATATAAAAGCTTCTTGTCTACTTCTGTGTCCACTGTTGGCTGCAAACTAAATGCTCTAATATTTATATTATCTTTGCTTTTCATGATAATTTTCCACCGTTTATCCCGCATTAATGTTAAAGAATTGACCTGCTGAGGTCACCCTGGGTTCTTTTTCTGAATAATGTGTTTCTACTGTAGACTTCTGCAGTAATAAAAAGACTCTTTAAACCAAAAACTATATTTTACCATATCTAACCTAAAAGGCAGAGGAATGTTTACAGCTTCGGTACTGGACTCCCTAACAATATATATCATTAGTGTGAAGAGATTTGATTTATACCGTGATGTGAGCTTTAGATGAATGTCCAAGCATGAAGACTGATGATCCATTTCCCTGCTACTTCAGTAGCTCTTCATCCACTCAGAACCTCCATAATGCTCCAGCTTCCTGATTAATTCAGTGATCCTTCTGTCAAAGGCTTTTCATAGACCAGCAAACAGACTCTTTAATCCACGGAGCTGCGCATCTCTTTCCTCCATCCTCATCATGTTCTGCTCTCATAACCTTTAGACTCTCAACTCTGCAGCTGCTAAAGAATCATAACATCGCTTTGCACAAAGGACTCTTCTGCCAAGATGACTTTTGTGAATAAAGAACGAGTTTGTTTAAAAGGATAAAATAAAATCCAACATGAATGCTGGGCGAATAACACGTCATGGATGCAAATATAAACTGAGTTTATAAGCAGAGCGCAGATGTTCTTAATCAGTTCTGTTGTTTCCTAGTGTTAAATATTATAAAGACAGAAACGTGTCATTATCAGCGTGCATTTCTAACAACAGTTAAGTTATGGAAATCTCGCTGATTTCTGACTTTCAGACAGAAACTGATCATCAGTCGCGTTATTCACCCGATCAGACCCGGACTGGACCTACCTGCGGGCTTCTGGACGCTCTGCGGCTTCCAGGTGAGGTCCAGCAGTCTGCGCTGGCGGTCAATGACCTCCTCCAACCGGACGAAGGTTTTTTCCAGCTCCGTGAAGATTTCCTCCGCAGCAGCAGTTAGTCTCTCTCTGATAAACTCTCTCAGAGGCTCCACGGAACACATTGTTGCTGCGCAGACTCAGACAGTCACCCACACACCGACCACACGCAAGCTAACGAGGCTAACGGCTAAGCTAACGATGCTAACGCTGCTAGCACCGGAAGCCACCGATGCAACTAAGAGCTGCTTCTGCGCGCCACCGCCCCCTGCTGGAGAGAAGTGCAGTTCAGTATCTGAATGCGAATGAATGAATAAAAAAGCCTTTTCTACTTTCTATAATACAGAAATAAACTCTGATGCTCCATTTTATTTGCTATTTTTAGATAAATCTGGACAATCTGGACAACTAATTTCAATCTCCATGCCAGGAGCTCACACTGGAGCCGCAGACATATAACTCTAAATCATCCTGGGGGGACATTATGTTGTCAAAAGCTTCCAGGGTCTGGGGCCCCCACTGGAGCTCATTCCATTGTTTGCGTCAGATTTGGGCTTTGTTTGTACAATGATGAAAAAATATTGACGTCAGGATCCATGACTCTGCAAACACATCAATCTTTTTTAACTTTTTTAATGTCATAACATTTTAAATGTGCAATGTGTAAAACATTTTTTTAAATACACACACCATGATATTCTAGTGCATCAAAAAAAGTTAACATTATGTAAAAATGCAATATTCTTTGCAAGTCATCTCAGAAAGTAAAAGTCATATATAGAATTATTAATTCCTACTATTTGGTGCCTTTCAAGTCTTTTAGATGAGCAAAAGATTGTGGAGGTTTTTCAGTCAGGTTTTAAAACTCAGCACAGTACAGACTCTGTTTTAGTTTTTAATAACATATTAAGGGCAAATGATTATGGTGAATCTTTTTCACCATAATCGAATAGGTAAAAGAATAGGTACATCTGGTCTGATGTTCTGTTGACTGTGAAATCATCCAGAGAAGACAGATCACCGACTATTACCATCTAATGTAGAACAGATTACTGGATCAATGTGTGCTTCTGTGCTTTTTGTCTCTCTTGTTGTGTCTCTGCTCTGTCTTCTGTAACCCCCAGTCGGTCGAGGCAGATGACCGTTCATACTGAGCCTGGTTCTGGTTCTGCTGGAGGTTTTCCTTCTCGCTAATGGGTGTTTTTTCTTCCCACTGTCGCTTCATGCTTGCTCAGTATGAGGGATTGCAGCAAAGCCATGGACAATGCAGACGACTCTCCCTGTGGCTCTACGCTTCTCCAGGAGTGAATGCTGCTTGTCGGGACTTTGATGCAATCAACTGGTTCCCTTATATAGGAACATTTTTGACCAACCAGTATAATATGATTGAATTTGACTTTGTAAAGTGCCTCGAGACGACATGTTTCATGAATTGGCGCTATATAAATAAAATTGAATTGAATTGAATTGAATATGTTGTTCTTGTTTTGCTTGACCCAACTGCTGGTTTTGATACAGTGGACCACAATATTTTATTATCTCGTTTACAGACCCAACTTGGTTTTGGTGGCACCGCGTTAAAATGGTCTTATTTGTCAGACAGAACCATGTCTGTAACCTTAGCTGATTTTGAATCCTCATCCACTTCTCTACATTATGGGGTTCCTCATGGCTCAATTCTTGATCCACTGCTTTTTTCTTTCTCTTTATTTGCTTCTTTTGGGTTCAGTACTCAGAAAAAATGGGATCTCCTTTAATTTTTATGCTGACAAGTCAGATATACATGCCACTAAAAAACAAGCCTTTTCAATCAAGCCCCTACCATTCTGTCTTGAAGACATTAAAGCGTGGCTGGCTTTAAACTTTTTAACCCCAACTGACAAGAAAAGAAAGATGATGGTTTTTTATCCCAGCAGCTCATGTAAACCATCTCCTGTTGATTTGGGCCCCTTAGCGCCTTATTTAAAGCAAAACATTTCTAACTTAGCTTTTAAAATAGACTGTGATCTTAAACTAGATCAGAATCAGACATACTTTAATAATCCCCGAGGGAAATTGCTGTTTCAGTGCAACCGCCAAGACAAAACATCACAAACATTTCAGGGGGAGACGAGGCCTTGCTGCCTTTTTTTTTTATTTATTTATTTTTTTCCCCAGATCATCAGGTTGGAGCAGTGGTCAAGTCCAGTTTTTATCATCTTAGGCGGCTGGCAAAGATAAAGCTGATTCTCTTAAAACATTTTGAAACAGTAATGCATGCCTTCATGTTTGTCTGTACAAAGGCAACTCAGTTTTTGTTCATAATTGTTTGCTTAGTGGCTAAAGAAAATGCTTGGAGCAAGTTGTGCTGTGTTTTATGTTTGTTGTCTTCTTTTACACCATCTATTAAACACTCAGTGTTTTAGATAGGAAAAGAAGATTAGATATAGGTCTGTAGTTTACTAACTCATCTTGATCAAGAGAAGGTTTCTTAAGTAAAGGTTTAATAACAGCTACTTTAAAAACCTGTGGTACATATCCATTTACTAAGGATAGATTAATCATGTCTAAAATAGGACCACTGATCAGAGGGAATACCTCCTTAAACAACTTGGTTGGGATTGGGTCTAACATACAGGTAGAAGGTTTAGATGAAGGAATCGTGCCGTTGGACAGACCCGCGTCTGTCAGTTTGCCCTAGGGCAGCTCTGGCTACAAAGTACCTCACCACTGTCAGAGTATCAGTGTGAGTGAATGACTGTATAGTTAAATGCTTTGGGTTCTTCAGGACTTGATAAAGTGCTATAGAAGTACAGGCCATCTACTATATTAGGTCATTTAGCTTCATACCCAGAGCACATTGTGTTTAACTACAATCAAAATCTTATTCTTAGGTCAGAAATACGTAAAATATGAATGGGTGCATATTAAGGAAATAAAGCTTTTACAATAGTTCCTGAAAAGGTACAAATGAGACCAGACTGAAATTATAAGTTTATTATACAGTTCATTCACAAGGCAATCCAATGTGCTTTACAGATTACAGGAAAGAAAAAAAAAACAACAACAAAACTTTAAGAAATCAGTTAAAACAGATCTTAATATGACAAATGTATAACTGCATAACTTTAAACACACATAAAAAAAGATATTAAAGGCAAATCTAAGTTTAAAATGATGTTCCATTCAAATCTCATTTTCAGTCTCATCTAAAGCTGCAGTAAACGGCCATGGTTTCAGTCCTGATTTCAAGAAACAATTTTTTCTTCACATCTCAGGTTTTCAAGGCAGTTATTCCACAGGTAAGAAGCAATAGCCCGTTATTCCTGGAATTTTAATACCAGGGACATTTTTTACTTGGGTAAAAGGAATCCAGAGTAATTTATGTGCTTTTCGACCATCTACATGCTCCTCTAGCTCAGATCATAAAACATCATCAGCTACCATCACTATGCAGACGACACTCAGCTCTACATCACCATGTCACCAGGTGACTATGAACCAGTTCAGGCTCTGAGGAAATAGAAGAAATCAATGCAGGATGAGACAAAATGTTCTTCAGTTGAATAAAAACAAAATTGAAGTAATCTTTGGACCAATAGAGGAGAGATCCAGAGTTAGCTCACAGCTTCTGCTGCTTCAGCTAGGAACCACTGATCAGGCCTGAAACCTGGGAGTAGTGATGGACTCAGACCTGAACCTCCATCTAAAGACAAAGTGGACCTTCTAGAACCTGGAGAACATTTCCAGGATTAAAGGACTGATGTCTCAGCAGGATCTGGAAAAACTAATCCATGTTTATCTTTAGTAGAACTGATCACTGCAACGGTGTTTTCACAGGTCTGCCTAAAAAGTGGATCAGACAGCTGCAGCTGATCCAGAACGCTGCTGCCCACGTCCTCACTAAGACTAAGAACGTAGAGAACATGGACCCGGTTCTGAAGTCCTCACTAAGACTAAGAACGTAGAGAACATGGACCCGGTTCTGAAGTCCTCACTAAGACTAAGAACGTAGAGAACATGGACCCGGTTCTGAAGTCCTCACTAAGACTAAGAACGTAGAGAACATGGACCCGGTTCTGAAGTCCTCACTAAGACTAAGAACGTAGAGAACATGGACCCGGTTCTGAAGTCCTTCCACTAAGACTAAGAACGTAGAGAACATGGACCCGGTTCTGAAGTCCTCACTAAGACTAAGAACGTAGAGAACATGGACCCGGTTCTGAAGTCCTTCCACTAAGACTAAGAACATAGAGAACATGGACCCGGTTCTGAAGTCCTTCCACTAAGACTAAGAACGTAGAGAACATGGACCCGGTTCTGAAGTCCTCACTAAGACTAAGAACGTAGAGAACATGGACCCGGTTCTGAAGTCCTCACTAAGACTAAGAACGTAGAGAACATGGACCCGGTTCTGAAGTCCTCACTAAGACTAAGAACGTAGAGAACATGGACCCGGTTCTGAAGTCCTCACTAAGACTAAGAACGTAGAGAACATGGACCCGGTTCTGAAGTCCTCACTAAGACTAAGAACGTAGAGAACATGGACCCGGTTCTGAAGTCCTTCCACTAAGACTAAGAACGTAGAGAACATGGACCCGGTTCTGAAGTCCTCACTAAGACTAAGAACGTAGAGAACATGGACCCGGTTCTGAAGTCCTTCCACTAAGACTAAGAACATAGAGAACATGGACCCGGTTCTGAAGTCCTTCCACTAAGACTAAGAACGTAGAGAACATGGACCCGGTTCTGAAGTCCTCACTAAGACTAAGAACGTAGAGAACATGGACCCGGTTCTGAAGTCCTCACTAAGACTAAGAACGTAGAGAACATGGACCCGGTTCTGAAGTCCTCACTAAGACTAAGAACGTAGAGAACATGGACCCGGTTCTGAAGTCCTTCCACTAAGACTAAGAACGTAGAGAACATGGACCCGGTTCTGAAGTCCTCACTAAGACTAAGAACGTAGAGAACATGGACCCGGTTCTGAAGTCCTCACTAAGACTAAGAACGTAGAGAACATGGACCCGGTTCTGAAGTCCTTCCACTGGCTCCATGGATCTCAGAGAATAGACTAAAAAATCCTTCTGTTAGTCTATAAATCCCTGAATTAGCACCTAAATACATCACAGACTTGTTATCAGTGCATCATTCACACCAGACCATCAGTCCAGACCATTAAGTGCTTTATGGACCATTAGCAGAATTTAAAAACCAGCCCTTTTACAAACAAGGATCTAGTAAATAAATATTTATTTACTAGATGCATTTAACCCATCCCTTATGGAGAAGTGTGCTGCCGACAATGAGTGGCGCTCTAACTACTAGGCCTTCACTCCCACTGCACAGCGATGGTGATTTAATGGTTCTGATTTAAAGGCACACTATGCAACATTTTTCAGTTAATTAATGTGTTCCATACCGTTTTGGATGATTAAATGAGTCATTTCAGGTTGAACAAAGGTTTTCTCGGTCACCCTGGTGGTCTGTGGGGGAAATACCGCACTTGCAACTGCAGGAGCCCTCGTCCCGCGCCCACAGGCTCAGAATCTCGTGCAAGATCGCGAGAGTCGGTCTTGCTTTACGGCGAGAACATGTTTGTTGCTAGCGCAGTGGCGATATTTGTGCAGTTATCATGACGGAACCGGCGATAAAACAGCGAAAGCCCATGTCGGAGCAGGCAAGAAAGAGGAAAAGGGCTGTGGACAGAAAGAGGAGTCGTACACGGGTGAACATCGGGCAAGCTTTTTCCGAATGGCGAGAGCTAAAAGAAAGAGAAGGCTGCAAGGCTGACGCGGACCTCGCGTTTCTGCTGATGCGATTGTAAGTAACATTGTAGGGTTTCCCTCACGCTACCGCCTCCCAACATTCCAAAAAAAAAAAAACTAACTCCATATGCGCGCAAAGCTTGTCTCCCCCGCTCCGCCTCCACCGGTCGCTCCGCCGGTCGCGCAAAGCTCGTCTCTACACCCCCCACCCCCCGCTCCGCCGGTCGTCCGGTAAGCAAATTCCTAGGGGAAACACTGCATTGGAATGGTTTCTCTCTCTCTGTGTGCATGTTCATACTTTCACTGTTAGTCATTGTTTGTACTGCCGTTTTTTCGACTTTTGTATTCGTTGCGTTCGCCTGTCTGCTAAACTCAAAACAACCGCGCCTGGCTTGACGGATAAACCAGGAGAACAGCTGAGCATATTTACGACAGTGCACTTTTACTTTCGCCCTCTGGGGGGCGCCTCGCTGGAAAATCAATCCCAGTTGCATAGTATACCTTTAATCCAACTTCCTAGTGTTGGTCAGGACTCTGGCAACGGCATTTTCAGTGAGCTGCAGCTGTTTGATTTTCTTTTTTTAAATACAGAGACCAGTGAAGACACAGTTGCAGTAATCTGATCTACTGAGAATTCAGGCATGAATCAGTTTTTCTGGGTCCTGTTTGGACAGGAAAGCCTTCAGAGTGACTGAAGGTTTCCCCACGTTTTTCATCACCAATTTCCAGACCTTTTCACTTTCACACTTCACTTCTCAGTTCATTTATCAGTCATTTTCAAGTGAAATCAAGTTTGAATACAAAACCTGCAAAAAAAACCCCAAAAAACAAAGACAGGAGGGAAACGAGACAACATTTACACAATGGAACAACTAATCAGGTCTAGAAATACAATTATATTCTTCCTTTTCTTTTTTCTACACCTGGAAAATATTCATATCATGTTTCAGTTTTAAAGACCGCAAAAGAAGGGTGTCTATTTATGTTGGCCCCATACCAACATACTGCATCAGAGCATGGGATGAAGGACTCACTCCACCGGACATGAGAGCTTCACAACAACTATAAACTGCAAGAAATCATGGCTTCCTGTTTTTCCTCACTAAAAGACTTCGGCAACACCCGTTACCCCAGCAAAGATAAGTGTATCATTGTCTAATTAGAGTGTTTTCTTTAAAAATACATGATGTGGTTACTTATGATGTGCTGGTGCGCATTTTCCTTAAATTCTCATACATGCCAACGTCAGGGAAAGGAGCAAGAGAGACAATTACAGTTTGTCAGTGTGAGTTCTCATGTGAACATTCAATTGATCTTTTCTACTGAATGTTTTGTCACAGGTTTGACATGAAAAAGGCTTCTCACCTGTGTGAGATCTCATGTGATAAGTCAAGTGACTTTGCTGGTTGAAGGCTTTTCCGCAGGTCTCACACGATATATTTTTTTCACCTGTGTGAATTCTCATGTGACGAGTCAAACCACTTTGCATGTTAAAAGCCTTTCCACAGGTCTGACATGAGAATGGCTTTTCACCTGTGTGAGAGCTCATGTGAAAACTCAAAGAATTTTGGTGGGTAAAAGATTTTCCACACATCTGACATGAGAATGGTTTCTCGCCTGTGTGAATTCTAGTGTGAACTGTCAGACGAGCTTTTACACTAAATTTTTTCCCACAGGTCTGACATGAGAAAGGCTTCTCACCTGTGTGAATTCTCATGTGAACAATCAATTGACTTTTCAAGCTGAACTTTTTCCCACATGTCTGACATGAGAAAGGCTTCTCACCTGTGTGCAAGCTCATGTGAAGACTCAAGCTACTTTGGCGGTTAAAAGCTTTTCCACAGGTCTGACACAAAAAGGGCTTCTCACCGGTGTGAGACCTCAAATGGTCTCTCAAAGCACATTGCCTGATAAAAGCTTTCCCACAGGTCTGACAGGAAAAAGGCTTCTCGTCCATGTGTGTTTTCATGTGTTCTTTCAAAGTACTCTGTAAGGTAAAAGCTTTTCCACAGGTCTGACAGGAGAAAAGCTCACCTGTATGAGTTTTCATGTGGATTCTCCATTTACTTTGCATGGTAAAAGCTCTTCCGCAGACCTCACATGAGAACGGTTTTTCACCTGTGTGGGTTCTCACATGGCCTGCCAACTGACTAGGCCAGATAAAAGTTTTTCCACAGGTCTGACATGAGAAAAGACTCTCACCTGTGTGGGTTCTCATGTGCTGTTTTAATTTGCTATGCTCAGTAAAAGCTTTTCCACAGGTCTGACATGAGAAAGGCTTCTCACTGGAGTGACTCCTCATGTGTTCTTTCAGTTTACTTTGCCAGATAAAAGTTTTTCCACAAGTCTGACAAGAGAACAGATCTTCACCGGTGTGAGTTCTCATGTGGTATTTCAATTTACTTTTGTAGAGAAAACGTTTTTCACAGATCTGACATGAGAAAGGCTTCTCGGGTTTGTTAGAACTCATGTGAAGAATCAAGTATGCTGGGGTAAAACCGTACAAGATGCAGACTGCATCTTCCTTTTCAATCTGCAGAGGTTCCGGTTCCTCCTTTTTGATCTGTGGAGGTTCTGGTTTCCTCAGAGCCAAACTGGAGTTCCCTTCCTGGTTACGCTCTGGGGGGTCTGGAGAGGGAGAAAAATATATATAAATGGGAATGTAATAAAAAAATTATGTTTATTCCAATGATGCATTTACAATACTTTTGGATGCACCAATGAAGATAAATGGTAAAATGGTAAATGTCTTGTACTTGTATAGCGCTTTAACTAGTCTTGACGACTCCAAAGTGCTTCACTCTACAGTTTAGTCATTCACCCATTCACACCCTGACGGTGGTGAGCTATGTTAGTAGCTACAGCTGCCCTGGGGCAGGCTGACAGAGGCAAGGCACCAGCGCCACCGGGCCCTCTGACCACCGCCAGCAGGCAATGCAGGTGAAGTGTCTTGCCCAAGGATACAACGACAGACAGTCAAAGCAGGGGATCGAACTGGAAACCCGTCAATAGCGTACCGCGCACGTGACGTCACCATCTCATGAGCAACGCCCCTTGCCGCTAAGGTAGGACAAACAGGTTGAGAGCGCACGTAGCAACCAGCCATTACACGTGCAACAGATACAACGATATGACCGATTTTTCCTCTGTTAAACTTTCACAAGAGGATGTCCAGGTTCCCAGTTTACTGGTAGAACTGTGGAACAACATTCCAACGTTCAGCTCAAACGATGGCTTGAGTGTCGAGGGCTTAGAAAGCCTGGAAAACGGGCCGAGTTGATAGAACGGTAAGTCGATGTTTTTCTCCTGCTCGGCGTTCATGGCGTCATCGGCCGTTTCTTTCTGTTTGTAATCACCGTCCAGGAATCGGTATATTAATCAGTAGCTACAAAATAACTGTTTACATACCTGACGGGAGCAGGCCAGCGGGACCGCGCGCTTTGGTGGCAGAGGCAGGCGAGCGACGCCAGAGGCGCCTTCGGTGGGTGACAGGGACCCAGACCAGGGGGTCGAGCCCGGCTCGGGCGAGGCCCACGGGGAGGCACCGGGGGAACGGAGGGGAGAGACGATACGCCCCGGCAGCCGCGCGGCACGACAGACCGCCCGGCCCGCACCCCCCCCGAGCGGAGGCGTACGGAAACGGACGGCCAGCGCGCCGCGCGGACCGGAACGCTCGCCCTCCCCAACCCCCCCGCGAGCCAAAGGCCGACCGCACAAGTGTACCCAGCGCACACATTTCTCCTTGGCAGTCTTGAATTTCGGGAAATTAATGAAGAAAACATCCTTCATATGCTCCTATCAGCGTACCTGGAGTCGCTGTTGCACGTTGCATAACAACAATGTTTAAAAGCCATGGTTAGGAGAAAAAGCAGTCGTTTTACCGAGTAAAACCAAGGGTAACGTACAGCTCTTTTACAGCGAAAGAGCGGAGGACAGAGCAAGTTTGCCCTACCACGTACCACGTGACATGACGTCACGTTCTAAAAATAGCTCGCTCGCGGAACGCCGTTGCAGGACGAACTCCATAACCTCTGCGCAACCATCACCCCTTGTAAAACCTAATTTTACCATGGACAATGTCCAATTCAGCCACAAAATGAGGGAGCGGTGGACTAATGGTTAGAGAGCAGGACACTTGCACCCTGGTGAGGCTGCAAGGTTCTGGGTTTGACTCCCACAGACTGCCACTCTGGGTCCCTGAGCAAGAGCCGCAGAATGCTCCCCGGGCGCCGCACAGTGGTGGTAAATCAAAAAGTTATCCCCGATGATCTATTTAATTTTTACAAACGTGTCTGCATAACATCGTTTAAATCAAAAACCTGTGACTGTAGCGCTGCTTAGCGACCGATGAAGATGGCCAGAGACGCTGCCGCGTCTGCTCTGAACATTTTGAGTCGGGCTGTTTTTATTTTGCTCCCACCTTAAAAGAGTCACTTGGTGGTTCAGAACCCCACGACCGTGGACTGCTGCCTACAGCTGTACCCGTTCTGGGTCTGGACCGAGCTGTAATCAGTCCAGGAGCTGGTGTGGTCAGTGAAAGAAGACCCGACATCATGTCTGTAAACTATTAAATCATGACAATCATTCATTGAATATTACAATCACGCCATAACTGGGATAGAAACACATTTCAGGGAAATTTTCCTCCATTGTGAAGAATATCACTTTATTGTAAATAACATAGTTATTAGTTATTAAGAGGATCTCTGGGTTTATTTTAGGAATAACTTTGTATTGCTTACAATAGACGGGACCATAAACCTAATTTCTGCTGTGGTTCTAATTGTGCACTATCCAAATTTTCTCCCTTTAGTTGCTATGTTGCCATATTTTCATATATGTAGCTTATTTTGTTTAGATAGCTGATTTATGTTTCAGAATATGACAACATTGTTGATGCTGTGACTGAAGCTGCAAAGCTGGTATGCTGCAGTTATGATCAAATTTATTGATATCAATTTAATTCTATTTATCTCTAATCTTGGTTGCATTGATATTGATAAATATCTAATGTCATTATAGATGAATAATTATTTGATATTGGTCTACGGTGGTAGGTTTTCTACAGAATCATGAGAAAAGCTGCCAAGTAAACATGTTGGGATAGGAATCATAACTGCAGTCGGTGCCAAATTCAAAGGGACAGAAATTAGGAAATTTATACTTTTCTGCCTGTTTTTATTCTAATAATTAATGTGTCAGATATAATAAACCCTATTTTCAAGTACCTTATCCAAGCCTTTTGTTCTAATCAAATAAAAAGCTCTCCACCAGAACTCAGTTCAAACAATGTTTTATTCTTTTTTATTTTATGTCATATTGTTCCATATCATGCATAATTTCCTTTCTGGTCTGACTGAAGGTATGTTCACTTCCAGTGGCGGCTCTAGACCTAATTTACCAGGGTGAGGCCAATGTTTTTTCATGGGGGCACAGAACAAAAAAATAAAAGAAATTAACAAATAAAAAAAGATTTTATCATTTAATATATTAAGAGGCAAAGAGAAACTGGTGGCTTTAGAACTGCAGGTAGCAGAGAACTGAACTGTGATGCTAGTGATTCTCAGTGAAGCTAAAAGTGGATCGCCATCATTTTTAAACCACTTAAAATAAAACTGTAAATGTAAAGGGAGATTAGATTATTGATTTCATTCCATTCATTCTTCAGGGTAAGGAAGCTGGGAGCAGTTTCCACATGGAGGAAGAGGGAGCAGAGGAGCTTCCACCTGAGCTCAGCATGAAACACCAGGGCTCTCATCTCAGGTGGGATGTATAAAAAATAAAAAAACTTCACAGTAAAATGTTTGGTCCTCACGGCAGCTCTGACCCATACGCTCATTCTGGAGACGGTGACCTGGAGCCTCAATTTCCCCCAGAACTTAATCATAGATCGACTTTATAATCTACATTCAGCCTTATTGATGCTGGCGACACGTAACTATACATAAATAGTTGCGTGTCAAATTAAAAATGCCCATAAACCAGCTTAACCCTTAAAGGTCTTATCAGGGTGTTCCCACCCCAATGATCACCAGGGTGGCGTGTTTCAAAGACTAAAAGATAATTGTGACACTGTGTGAGGAAATAACTTTTGTTGTTGTAAAAGCTCAAACCCACTAGTGGGTA
This sequence comes from Fundulus diaphanus, assembly GCA_037039145.1. Taxonomy (NCBI): domain Eukaryota; kingdom Metazoa; phylum Chordata; class Actinopteri; order Cyprinodontiformes; family Fundulidae; genus Fundulus; species Fundulus diaphanus. The sequence continues at coordinate 1,332,778 of CM073128.1, forward strand.
ATTAATCCTGGGCGGTGGACGCATTGGCGCTTCAGACTCGTTGATTGTGCTGTAGCCTACAGGGGGCGCTGGCTACCCCCACTCCAGGTATTTATCATGGAAACCTCTCGCTCCTCCTCACTGTTTAACAAGTTACTTTAATGTGAGCATCATCTGTGCTCTTACCTCTGATTTACACATTTAATAAACTCACCTCCGATTTTTTTTACACAGTTTCTTTGCTTTTTGTCAGTGGTTGGCGTCTCACCATAGAAAAAGATCCGCTGACTCATTTTAACACACATTAACATTAATGAGGCGTGTTGGTGAAGAGTCATCAGGTCCTGATCAATCCTAGAAAAAGGTTAAAAAATAAAACAACTGGACTTTTATTCTGAAGCTGAAGATGTTTCTCTTCCATCCAGGAAGCTTCTCAGTTCTAAATGTCTGCAGTGGTGAAGAGTTCCAGCTCTATAGACCTGCAGGTCAGAGCTTAGATTCACCTGGAACCGATCGCCCCAACAATGGAGAGTCGTTAGGCTCCTCGTTAGGCTCCTCGTTAGGCTCCTCGTTAGGCTCCTCGTTAGGCTCCTCGTTAGGCTCCTCGTTAGGCTCCTCGTTAGGCTCCTCGTTAGGCTCCTCGTTAGGCTCCTCGTTAGGCTGGCTCCCAGGAGGAATGTTGTGGTCACCTGCATGGAGGTGAGAACTGGGGAGAAACTTGGCAGGATCAAACCTATCGCTGTGTTGTAAGTTTCTAAAAGCTGAAACCTGAGTCGTCCTCCTCTGATTAAATTTGTTTTTTTCTAGCTTTACGTAAATGGCTTCCTTCACCCTCTCTCCATCTGTCTTCTCTGTCCACAATGTGGACATGTTGGTCCTCACAGAGTGTCCTTTGTCCTTAAGGTGTAGGTGGACAGCAGAGTCTTGTCCTGAGGAGGTAGCTCTCCTGTGTTGAGCCATGCGTCTGTGGAGAGGCTGTTTGGTTTCTCCATAAAGATCAGAACATTCCTCACTGAACCGGTGACACCGCTCCGCTCTTCTTTTCAGAGGAACACCCCGAGCCGCTGGTTCAGATATGTGGACGACATCTGGGTCAAACTCCAGACAGTAGAAGTAGAAGCTTTCATCAGACACATCAGCTCAGTGGACAGCATCAGGTTCACCAGAGAGGACAACAAGCTGCCTTCTCTGGACTGCTTGGTGAGCGTGGAGAGAGATGGAGGCCTACAGCAGACCTGCTCACACAGACCAACATCTGCTTTTTATTCTCTCCATCCACTGGAACACAAACTTTCTGTCACCAGAACCTGACACCACTGAGCCGAACACGTCCCCACCAGGACAGGAGGGAAGAACGAGGAACAGAAACCCGTCAGAGACGCTCTCCAAACCTGAAGATACCCTAACTGGACTTCTGTCACATCAGCGAGGAAACCCAAAAAGAGACGCAGAACAGAACGTGGAGAACAAGCGTAGAAACATCGTCATCCCAGATGTTGTTGGAGTCTCTGAAAAACTCTAAACACCAGATCCCAGAACATGTCAAGCCCTCAGGACCCTCAGACAGAGGCAGGTCCATCCTGAGGACAGAACCTCCAGCCTACGATGGGCGGAGTGGTGTCTGCGTCCTGACTGACCGCCAGCAGCAGAGGAGCACCTCAGCGCCGCGTCCCTCAGGGCTGCGTCCTCGTCTCTTCTCACGGTGCACTGAGGACTAACCATCTGTGGAACTCCTGAAGTTTACAGACGGCATCTCAGCCCCATTTACACTAACCGTGTTAAACCGATCCAGGCCGAGCTCGGATCAGTTAACCGTGCCGAGCTTGGTTCTGATGACCGTTTACACATCACGCTAGCACGGTTCCCTCCTCGCCTCCTAGTGACGATCTGCGGTACTACTGCTCTCATCGGGGATTGAAGGAGGAAATCAAGCAAATCAAAATGGCGGCGCCGGTAACATTCAGGCAGTTATGTTTGGTGATATTTCGTTGTTTGCGGAGAATCAGGCGAAGACGGCAACTTTTGGTGAATTTACTTGACAGAGTCGGCTTTTGGGACGTGGATGAGACAAACGAACGTCTAATCAGGATTTACAGACGCTGAGGTTCATCACTGCTAAGCAGAATCATCACTGGAAACCGTGAGTCACGGTAGGGAAGCTGGTATTTTTATTTTCTGTTCCTGCGATCTTTGTTATCAGAGAACCGAGCCAGAGAAAACCGGGCCGAGCCCACACATGGATCTAGTGTAAACGGGGTAATAGTCACTGACCAGAACCAGGACTGTGATGGTGGATCAGCTGGTCCACTGGAGCGGCCAGAACCACCTGGAGCTAAACCCTCAGCAACCGCTGAGTCTGCTGTGGACCTCTTCCAGTTCAGGGACCTGAGCTGCTGACAGAAGGTCCAGCAGAGACTGGACTTCCAGCACCAGCTCCAGAAGTCCAACATCTTCTGAATGTCCATCATCCAGTCTGTCTTGTAGCGTTGGACAATTCATCGCATTTGCAATTTATAAAAAAAACACAATTTCTAATTCAGAGGTCTGCAGTGATTGGCTACGTAACGATTAATGGATCAGACGACCTCCAGGTGTCGGTAAAATGTCTAAAGTGGGTTTGCTCCACAAGGAAGAGAGCTGCAGCAGTGAGATAATCTACCTTTATTATTTATTTTACAGTTTATATAATCAGAAACTGTCAGGAATCTCTCCACAGCGCTAAGTTCTGGTTAAACTGTTTCATTCATAAACTTTTACTTCATGTTCAACAAGGATTGACGTCCAGCTCAACGAGCGTTTCTCTAGATTATTAATATTCTGATTAATAAAAACAAACGTCTTTATCTGCAGGCCTTTATTGTTGCTGCTGGTTGATGCAGAGAAACGTCTAAATTAAATCAGTTATGGGCGAAATAAATCGCAGTTTTAGGCGAAATGGCCCAGCCCGACTGTCTTGTGCTCATCCATCTGTGTGTGGATGACGATCATCTCTGCAGAACGGATCATCAGGACCGGCACCAGTCCTGGACCTGAACAGGACCGCTAACACAGCGGTCGACCCAACTCATCCTGCTCTCAGGTTATTCAGACTTTCACCTGCAGGGCGGCGCTACAGAGCGCTGGTGGCTAAAGCGAGCCGACAGAACCGGGTTCTACCCCAGGCTGGGTCTGATGAGCAGCTCTTAGAAAACACAGCAGTCACACAGAAATTAAAGGTTTGTTCTCAGATTCAGAAAAACCTTGGTGTGCTGGCTGAGACCTTTTTAAGCCACTTGTTAAAAACCGTCACTTTGCTTCGTTGTTTAACGCCTCAGAGTCTGATGATGGTTTACCAAGAGAATCACTAACAGAAACTGTTCTATTGACCAGTTCATTGTTATTGTTTTGATTCGGGGTTTTCGCGCATGCGCGCCGGACTGGTTGGCAAAAGACGAACACAATGGCGGACGCAAACAGAGAAACTGACGAGTTCTCCACGTATTTTTCTTCTTTAGATAACGTATCACAAGATCGTTCTAAGACTAAGTTGATGGTTGATGGTATCAGGTTGCCAGATCCACACAGCAAAAGCCTGAAGGGACGGAGCGAGTCTGTGAAATGCTGCCAAGCGTTCAGTACCGCGACATATACAGCTACCTTATAAACACGCAGGCCAGTACACACGAGAGAGCATGGAAGCATGAAACCACTGGACGGCTACAATTATATTATATCTGGACATAGGCTCCAGCGACCCCCGCGACGCCATGAGGGATTAAGCGGGTCAGAACATGGATGGATGGATGGATGTTCAGACATGTTTGTGTAACATACGAACGCGGAGTCGGACAGGAAGACCCGCCCGGTAGGTTAAAAAAAACATAGTTCACTACGGATTATTTTGGTGTTTTTGTCTTGTTAAAATGGGTGGGGGTGTCGGCGACATTGCAGCGTAAACACAGAAGTACTAGCGCCCGTGAACGGGGGCGTAATGCAGCTGCTGCTGCTGCAGCGCATCAACTCCGCTTCTCCGGCCCGTCTAGCGATCGCCACCCCCCCTCCGCCGCTATTCAAGTAGAACAATGACTAGAGCAGAATTAAGTTGTATTTACCGGAGATGAAGTGTAGACAGCATATTCTGTCGTGGTATGATGGATCCCACAGTCCATTGGGAGTGTCTGACTGCGCTCTTTTCATTAAAATTATCCATTTCTTTCTTCTTTCTTTGTCCTTCGGTAAACGACAGAAACGTACATCCAACGATTTGGAATGCCTCTGTGTGCAACCGGGAGCACAACAAGTCGTAGACATTGTTTAGATTCCAAAAATAAACTAACTAAAAGTACGCTCTAAATCACCCGTTTTGTCATGTAGTAGACGAGAACAGTTCTGTTTTTGCCAACCACCGTGACCCGGATGTAGCGCTGACGTCACGCGTGAACTGGTCTATTGGGTGAGGAGAGACTGCAGAAGTCTATGCAAAGCTGTCTGTTCTGGGTCAACGACACGTTTGTGAGTCACCTGGCAGGAAAATGCAGGCGTAGGGAGAAGAGAGGAGGTCGGCGTCACAACGGACCGACTCCAGGGGTCCAGACCTCACGGCATGAACCCAGCAGTAGATCCATCATGAGGCTCAGCAGCTACTGGAAGACTTTAAGCAGAGCAACCAGTCAGACCCACGACCGGCAGTACTGGGAGTTATTGACGCAGCAAAATACCACGCAGGACCGAGCGACACGTGATTCCAGTGGTGGCCAGCTGACCACAAAGTTAGCGTCATAAACAAAATAATAGAATAATAGATTAGGCAGCAGGCCGGCTGGTGTTGGAAAATAAAAGCGTCCCGCTGGGCCACACAGCGCCTGACACCCACATCCAGGTCCAGCTGTCCTCAGTGGTCGGGATTCTCCACCTCCAGGTGGGAAAATGTAACCGGAACGGCCCCTAAAGTCGGTACCTGGCTTCTGTATTCATGATGGCTGCTACTCACTGCAGCACCGAGTAAAACCTGAAACTTTGGCTGTTTGCAGCAGCTCTGTATTATTTATGTAACATGTAGTCAGTGGTGCAGGTTCTGCCTTTCTGTGTTCATCAGACGGGACGTTTCAGCTGTTTATCTGCTCAGAACACCGCCTGCAGCAGCGTTAGTGTTACTGGTTCAACAACAGAGTCCATGTTTTCCTACTGTCTGATGGAGGGAAACTAGGACGCAAAAAGACGACGATGATGTAATCTGCGACTCCTGAGGTCCGACCTGCGAGGCCAAAGGAGCGCACCATCACGCCGTGATCAGCAGAACCACTAATTAAAGAGTTAGGGGAAGACAGCAGCGCACCGTTTACAGAGACCGATGGCAGCCGACAACTTAAGACCTGATCATGAGAAGAAAACAGCACCGCTGCTGATCACGGCTTCCTGTGATGCTGCTGTGGACACGTCTGTGTGGACAAACAGTGAGAACCAGGACAGCGACGTAAACGGTGAAATCATAAAACATCTAGATCTGGAAAAGATCCGGTTCTCTTTGTAAAATCAGGTCAGAAATGCCAACTCTGCAGGACAAATGTGACACAGCATCACTGCCCACCTCCTCACATTTCCTCTGACCCGTTTAACGGCGCTGAAGCGAATATTTTGGTTTGCAGAACACGAGTTTGAGAAGCTAAGCGTCTGGTCAGCCACCAAAGTAAGCAAGTCTCGTTTTATCGCGTGAAGAACGCTGAGACGGCGCCACCTTTTCTGTCCAACGCAGACTTTAGCTCAGGCTGTTGTAGAATAAATGACGTGATCTTCTGCTTTCTGGAACTCCTAAAAGAACCGGCGACACCAGAACCAAGCTGCAGGGACCCTGATGAGAACCGGGAGGTGAAGTCACGTCACACGGGGATTCCCGGCTCATTTTAGAACAGATTATGAGGTTTTTAAACTGCTAATTACCTTATTGGGTTCTAACATCTGAAGAACCTCATGCTACCCCCCCCCCCCCAGTGAGAACTGACTGACCGACTGATGGCGAGCAGCCAGCAAACAGGTGAGTGAAGGAGGAGAGACCTTTACCTTGGCCTGACCCCGAGTCCTCACCGCCGCTCCCTTCCTGCTTTAGCTTCTCGCCGCCACCAGAGGTTGGAGAGAGAAGCCGGTCCCAGGTCGGTTCTGCTTCTTTGTGGTCTTTCCCTTTAGAACCCAGAGTCTCCATGAAGGCAACCGGCTGCTGCTTCAGTACACGCTGCTCTTCCTCGTGGCTGATGACGAGTTGCTCCTCTTCCTTCTTCACCTGCAGGCCTTCTGGCTCTTCCTCCTCCACCTTCATGTAAAAAGGCCCGGGTTCCTCCTCTTCCTGCTTTATCTGCACAGGTTCTGATTCTTCATCTTCTTCCTTGATCTTCAGATGCTCTGCCTCCTCTTCCTCCTTTACCTGCAGCGGATCCGGTCTCACCTGATCTCCCATCATTCTCTGGCTTTTTGGTTCCTTCTGGTCCAGACTGGCTTCTCTCTTGGTCGGTTTGCCACGAGGAGCACAAAGCTGGAGAGAAAACACAAAACATCCGTTAGAATCCTCAACGACCCAGAAGTGATTGTGGGGTTCTGCAGGAACCGTTCTCCACCGGCAGTGAGAGAGGACCGACGCCTCTTCAGCGGCGGGGAAAGAACGGCAACACCTGGACTACCTGTGGAGACGAGAAGCGCCAGAGTCCCATAGCAGCTGATGGTGAACCTTTATATTACCTTTAGATTCTGATTCTACTTACCTACTTTGACACCTTCTTCTGACTTTTGAGCCGATGGGACAAGTGAATTTCTCCACTGTGAGATCAATAAAGCTTATCTCTTATCTTATCTTATATCTGCCGTCAGCAGCGTTTCCACCTCTGTGGTCCATCCATGCAGTGAATGAACGCTCTGATCAAAACATTGTATTTATAATGATAATGAATGGAACATCCATCTGGGATGCTGCTCCCATAAAAAAACTGATCCAGGACCAGAGAGGTGTGGATAATCCTGTGGCCTTTAATCCTGGAAATGTTCTCCAGGTTCTAGAAGGTCCACTTCGTCTGTAGATGGAGGTTCAGGTCTGAGTCCATCACTACTCCCAGGTTTCAGGCCTGATCAGTGGTTCCTAGCTGAAGCAGCTGAAGCTGTGAGCTAACTCTAGATCTCTCCTCTATTGGTCCAGAAATTATTTCAGTTTTGTTTTTATTCAATTGAAGAACATTTTGCTACATCCATGCATTGATTTCTTCTCAGCATTTCCTCAGTGCTTGAACTGGTTCATGGTCTCCTGGTGAAGAACTTTTTATATTATCAGAGGTTCTGATGAGGAAACAAGGGGAGGACAGCTGTTAATTGGACCTTTATGCTGTTCATCTGGATAAAGATCGTATTTATTTTATAGACTTAAATCATTTCACGACCAGAACATTTGATTTTATATCAAACATTTAATCCCTGCCAGGTTTGTGAAAGGTACCCCTGGTTCTTTGGGTCTTGACCCGGTGCAGCCAGGACGTGATCAACCCACAGCTTGGTTCTTCACCAACACAGTTATGTTTCCTGGAAGGATAAAAAAAAGATTATTTTAATTTTCAAACATTCAGAGGAAAAAAATAAAGCAGAAAAACTTTATTGGCCCGTTTCAGGATCTTCTAGAAACTGAATCAGTTCTGATCCAAATTTTCACTGATCTCTACAAGAACTTATGACGGTTCTGGTAAATTCTGGCTCCTGAGATACTTTAACTGTGGTTTTATTGGAATAAAGATAAATAAGCGGACAGAGAACCGTGAATGCTTTAAAAGTGGAGGTTCCCATCTCTGCTTACCGGGGAGACTTTCACTAGGAGGCCGAAGGAGGGACCCTCTGACCGGCTAGTAGTTCGTCCCTGGCGGGGAACGGATCCATCAGCAGAACCGAGCCGTTCGTAGGAAGCCTGGATGTTCCGGAGCGAAGCGGGCCGGGAGGCTAAAGGTCACCGCATGGTTAGCCCGCAGCTAGCTTCCACATCCGAGCCCAAATCAGGCAGGAAGCGAGATTCCTGTTGGTTCCGTTTTCTCAGAAAGCTCCAGACATGAAGCCTGAGAGCAGCAAACCGGCTCCAGAACCCGAGTTCTGCTCAGCAGAACCCCGTCAGCACCGCTGCTGGTCCAAACCTGAACAAACAAAGGAAGCAGCTTCGTGTTTCCAGCGGGTCTGAAGATGGCGGCGGAGGTCTTCCTGGAGCCCAACGGTGTTGGCTCGTTAATTTCTGTGGAGTTTTTATCACCGGCAGCAGAAATTCGTCTCTGGTCCCAGAAGTTTAAATCGGACACAACCAACAAAGCTAGCGCTGAAGCTCAGATCCACTTCCGGTGGATGAAAAAACACACTTCCGGTGGTTGGGAAACAAACTTCCGCCACCTACTGGACCGGAGACATCAAATCTGAGGTGTGGACTTTGACCTGAATTGAGCGTCTTAACCTGAAATAATTTATGCTTTATTAGTCAAAGATTTCCCATTCGAAATTATAAAAAATAAAATGTTGATCTGTATTTTTATTTTCTCGTGTCGTTAATGTTTCAGGGATATGACTTGTTAATGACTCGGAGTTTAAACCACAGGATTTACGTGGCTATAGGGAAGAAATGATTTAGTGTCACCTTTGCATCAAACTAGATATTTGTGGGATCTGGAGAGACCAGTTAACCTGGCAGTCATGCTTTGGACTGTGGGAGGAAGCTGTAGAACCCAGAGAGAACCTAACCATGCTAACTCCACACAGAAAGACACCAGGCCGGGATTAGAACCCAGTGCTATTTAGCTGCCTGATAGGTATAAATAACACGACCACTTTTCACATATCTTACATTATAGATATAGACAATATTTTGTGTATTAGGAAAGGCAGGTTTATTCAGGTGCTGAACATCAACATAACATATGAAAAGAAAACATTACAGGAAAAAGCACATTGCAGTAGAATAGAAGCAGCAGGTCAGATATCAGATGAGCTGGACTTAACTCTAAAATATTTACAAATAAAGATAATCCTAAACAGGTTCTTAATCTTGATTTAAAGGAACTCAGGCTTTCAGCACTTTTACAGTTTTCTGGGAGTTTGTTCCAGATCAGTGGAGCATAGGAACTATGCTCCACTGCATTTTGTCTCATCAAGCATTGATTTCTTCTATTTCCTCAGAGCTTGAAGTGGTTCATAGTCACCTGGTGACATGGTGATGTAGAGTTGTGTGTATTACATGGTTTTTAAACTAATTGAAGATTATTTCTTTATAAAATGATGCAGACATTTTAAGAAGCAGCAGACTGTGGACTGTGGTGAAAAAAAATTACTCTGGAGATTTTCAAAAACATTAAAGCTGAGGTTAAAATCCCTTCGTCATGCATTCTCACTTTCTATCAGCTGTTTCGATAAAACACGTGAATACTCTACCTGTCCATCCTTCCTACCCTGAGGTACGTGGCATCTGCAGACCAACGTTGTTACTCTGAGAGCCTGTTGGTTTTTCATGCGTTCTGTCTCTATTTCAGGCATCCAGAATAAGGAAGCTAGTTATCTCACTGTGAAAAGGCAGTTTTAATCTGCAAAAAGGATATAAAACAGCAGCCAAAAAGAAAACTAGGATTGTTCTTGTTCTCCTTTATAAATCATTACAAATATGCTGTTGTAGTCGTGTGAAGGGTCTACAACAGTGGAGTATTTCTCCAGGTTATTGGTACCTGGGAGTCCTGACCAGGTGAACCAGGGCGGAGTGACAAGGCGGACCCAGTCAGGCTAACCGCCACAGCCGACCAGGACCTGCAAAGATAACATCTGTTGCTGTGTTGTTCCTGCTTGCTCCATCCAGGGCCGGCGATTGCTATAGGCCAGCTAGGCAATTGCCTAGGGCGACAAATGTGTTGGGGGCGCCCTCTAGCGTCACCCTTAGGTGTACTTCCCATTAATCATAGAATTAGAAAAAAAAGCGAATTAAAACATGTTTATTAAATATATGATCATCCTATGGCGCCCCTCAGCCACACGTTTACTTGTCAACCTCATTATTACATTGAATAGCGTACCGCACACGGAGGGGAGAGGGGAAAGACGATACCCCCCGGCAGCCACGCGGCACGGCAGACCGCCCGGCCCGCACCCCCCGCGAGCGGAGGCGTACGGAAACGGACGGCCAGCGCGTCGCGCGGACCGGAACGCTCGCCCTCCCCCACCCCACCACCGAGCCGACGTGCGGGCCCCGCGGGTCAGGATGTTATTTCTGGTTGAACTGTTGTGTCGGCCGACCACACAAGTGTACCCAGCGCACACATTTCTCCTTGGCAGTCTTGAATTTCGGGAAATGAATGAAGAAAACATCCTTCATATGCGGCCTATCAGCGTACCTGGAGTCACTGTTGAACGTTCCATAACAACAATGTTTAAAAACCATGGTTAGGAGACGTCTTAGACTAGGAGAAAAAGCAGTCGTTTTACCGAGTAAAACCAAGGGTAACGTACAGCTCTTTTACAGCGAAAGAGCGGAGGACAACGCAAGTTTGCCCTACCGCGTACCACGTGATATGACGTCACGTTCTAAAACTAGCTCGCTCGCGGAACGCCATTGATGATTATTATTGTCGATCAAAGGAGTGCGAAACCCTCAGCAACACTTTGAACCATGGTGACCATAAAGATATTGACGGGAGGGAACTGGCAACAATTTCCCAGTGTTGCCAAAAGCTGGCATGACGACAATGGAAATTCTGACTTACTTGAAGGAGAAGAAACTTGAAGAAGTTTTTCCAAATATGTGGGTGGCCCTAAGAATTGCTGTCACACTACCTGTGACAGTAGCGTCTGCTGAAAGAAGCTTCTCTAAATTAAAACTACTTAAGACCTACCTGAGGTCAACGATGAGTCAGGAACGCCTCAATGGGCTGAAACTGATGAGCATCAACCAAGAGGTCTCAAATAAAATATCATTTGATGATACCATCAACGAATTTGCCATTAGGAAGTCCAGACGAGTCAAATTTTAATGCTGCGTCAATTTTGAAGGTGAATAGAAACACCTGAAACAACTGTTCATCTTTTATTAGATAGAACTACAAGAACTTCAAACTTTTAATTTTGTAATGGTATCCATAAAAGCACTTTTGTTTGTAGAGGGTTAATCCAGTTTATTAGTTATACTTTACCTAAGTGTCCTTACAGATGGTTAAGAGTGTTTTTGCACAGTCCTAACTTTGAGTGTGTAATAAATTATTTAAAATAATAAAAAAGAAAAGGTTCTGAAACCTATTCTGGTATTTGTTGTCCATGCATCACTTGTAAAAAAAACTGCTAAGTTACAGTTTTTTCTGAATGCTTAAACACAACCTTGATTCTTATAGCACAATTTCTAAAACTATTAATACTTATAGCAAATCCACTCACTGAGTTCACAAAACTAAAAGAACAAACACTGCTTTGCACTCAATTTGCAATTTTGTAACACACACTCTGCACAACTGTAGGCACAATTCACCGCACAGCACTCTGTGGAACTGTAAACACAACTCAATGAAGCACTAAACAGATGCTGAAAACAGTACTGGTATTTCGCACGGCAAAAGTGAGGGGGGGGGGTCGCAAAACTCAATCTCGCCTAGGGCAACCAAAGGGCTAAAACCGGCCCTGGCTCCATCATTAATTCACACTAATGCCTTCTTCTGTTTATTGTTTGACAGCTGACCTATTTGCAGAGGTGGGTAGTAACTAGTTACATTTACTCAATTACATTGCTACACTGTACTTGAGTAACCTTTTGAACAAAATGTACTTTTAGGAGTAGTTTTACTGCACTGTACTTTTTACTTTTACTTGAATCATATTATTACTCCAGTATCGCTGCTCTTACCTGAGGAAACTTTCTGGCTCCTCTACCTGCTGTGAGTAACTTCACGAATAAACATCATACTTGTTTTAACCAAAAATTCACCAGAGACAAAAACCTGGAGTTTATGTTAAAGTAAGACTTCTTATTTATACACAAGCTTTATTATTTTATTGTTATTTTCTATCTGCTGAGCTCATTGGGGGTCAGATGAACGTTCAGTAAACAGTAGATATTGTCACTGGAAGTACTTTGCACTGTTCTGACATACTGGATAGAGACTCACCAGCCACTCTATTGGACCCCCTTATGCCTTCAGAACTTCAATGATGCAAATCTCCCGTTGCACCACATCCCAAAGCTGCTCTGTTGGACTGAGATCTGATGACTGTGGAGGCCATCTGAGTTCAGTGAACTCACTGTTCTATAAACCAGTCTGAGATAATTCCTGCTTTATGACATGATGTGTTATCCTGCTGGAAGCAGCCATCAGAAGATGGTTCACTGTGGTCATAATAGGATGGATGTGGTCAGTAACAATATTTAGTCAGGCTGTGGCGCTGACACGATGCTCAGTTGGTAATAACTGGCCCAAAGTGCGCCAAGAAAATATCCCCACATCCTTACACCAGCAGCCTGAACCGTTGATACCAGGCAGGATGGATCCATGCTTTCATGTTGACGCCAAATTCTGACCCTACCATCCAAATGTAGCGGCAGAAATCGAGACTCATCAGAACAGGCAACGCTTTTCCAATCTTCTTGTCCAGTTTTGGTGAGCCTGTGTGAATTGTAGCAGTTAGTTTCCTGTTCTTAGCCGACAGGAGTGGCACCCGGTGTGGTCTTCTGCTGCTGTAGCCCATCCTCAAGGTTCGACGTACTGTGCGTTCAGAGAGGCTCTTCTGCAGACCTTGGTTGTAACAAGTGGTCATTTGAGTTACTGCGGCCTTCCTATCAGCTCCAACCAGTCTGGCCTTCTCCTCTGACCTCTGGCATCAACAAGACGTTTGCGCCCACAGAAGCGCCGCTCACTGGATATTTTCTCTTTTTTGGACCATTCTCTGTAAATGATAGAGATGGTTGAGGGTGAAAATCCCAGTAGATCAGCAGTTTCTGAAATACCCAGACCAGCCCGTCTGGCACCAGCAACCATGCCACGTTCAAAGTCACTTAAATCAGCTTTCTTCCCCGTTCTGATGCTCAGTTTGAACTGCAGTTTATATTAGGTTAATCTGTCTGAAATTTTTGGGTTCACCTGCAATGAGGCTTCATCCATTCCTCAGTAAAATGATTGACCTCTCCTGTCTGCTTTTTGGCTGTTAGTTGAGTTTATTTACTTGCCTGTAACACATTTAACTGCCTCTGGGAACAAAATGCCTTGTATAATCTTTCCTTTTTGGATTTCTGTTGCTATTACATCCCAGACAAGCTCAGCCATGTTCTCCCCACCAGTTTACAACATGTTTTTCTTTATTCCTGCAACTGTCAAATTCATAGAATATCTTCTTTCAGCGCCACCTGCTGGTCTGTTGGGTTACCCATTAAACTGCCACCTAGCTTTACTTGGTCAGTGATGAATCCTGCAGGCTGTGAATTGCTCAACAGGTCCAGTTTATCAGTCTGTGATCCTCTGGCTGTTAGAGCTGATGTGGAATTGATGTGGCCCCTCAAAATCTCCATGTACAGTCACAATTATCTAAGTTGCTGTGTGACTCATGTCAGAGGTGCATTAACAAAGGCCTTAAAAAGGCAATGGTGAACATCTGGAAGTGTCTTCTGTGTTTAAATGACTAGTCAGCTGTGAAGACTGTTCTTAACAGATATAGTTCCTTTTGTAGTTTTTTTAAATCAATGATTTTTTTACAGAATTCAAAATCATGGGAAATCATAAAGCTCAAAAATCCAAAGTAGAAAAAAAGACTACATTTATTACATATTAGTTTGATTCAGTTTAATTTTTAACTTCAGCAACTTAGATAAAAGTGACCAAATTTAGAGATTTTGAGGGGCTTTAATTTCGAAATTCCACATCAGATCTTGATGACCTTTGGTGAGTCTGATGGTGTTTCTTTGACACCCTAAAGTGAAAGTACTGACAGGAAACACAGTTTTGGTTTAATAACCATGGAATAATTCATTTATCATAAAATAAATGGGCATTCTGAAATAAGGAGCATCCAATTAACCAGAAAAACAGTGACTAAGATAAAAAAAATCATTCTCATATTCACAGGAGGAAATAAATATTTATTTAGAACAGAGGGGTAAGAATGATAACTGACTCCAGTTAATAAATATTAAACATATTGTTTTTATTTTCTTCATGGTGTATGCGTGACCTGCAGTCACAGTGAGGGCTGGTTTGACAGTCGTCTTCAAAGTGGAGGTAGAAATGTTGTCAGTGTATCAGTGTATAAAGTTTTTTTTTTTTTTCTTTTTAAATAAGCTTTATTAGAAAATGCTTCACAATACAGAAATAAGTACAATTTCCATGAAGCGACAGTGGAAAGAAAAAACACCCCATTAATGGGAAGGAAAAACCTCCGGCAGAACCAGGCTCAGTATGAACGGTCATCTGCCTCGACCCACTGGGGGTTACAGAAGACAGAGCAGAGACACAACAAGACAGACAAAAAAGCACAGAAGCACACATTGATCTAGTAATCTGTTCTACATTAGATGGTAATAGTCGGTGATCTGTCCTCCCTGGATGATGTCTCAGATAACAGAACGTCAGACCAGGTGTACCTACTATGAAGAAAAAAGAGAGAGAACAAAAAGTTAAAAGCTGAAATGACAACAGTCATTTCAATGTAATGCAATGCAAATCTGGAGAACAGTAGACTGGAGAACAGTAGAAATCAGTAGAGTGAGAAAAGTAGGCCCTGATGTCCTCCAGTAGCCTAAGCCTATAGCAGCATAACTATAGAGGTAGCTCAGAGTAACATGAGCCACTCTAGTTATAAGCTTTGTCAAAAAGGAAGGTTTTAAGATTAGTCTTAAAAGTAGACAGGGTGTCTGCTTCACGGACCAAAACTGGGAGTTGGTTCCACAGGAGAGGAGCCTGATAGCTAAAGGATCTGCCTCCCATTCTACTTTTAGAGACTCTAGGAACCACCAGCAGACCTGCAGTCTGAGAGCGAAGTGCTCTGTTAGGAACATACGGGGTAATCAGAGCTCTGATATATGATGGAGCTTGATTATTAAGGGCTTTATACGTTAGAAGAAGAATTTTAAATTCTATTCTTGATTTAACAGGAAGCCAATGAAGGGAAGCTAAAATTGGAGAAATATGATCCCTCTTGTTGATTTTCATCAGAACTCTTGCTGCAGCATTTTGGATCAGCTGAAGACTTTGAATTGCATTTTGTGGACTTCCTGATAGTAAAGAATTACAATAGTCCAGCCTTGAAGTAACAAATGCATGGACTAGTTTTTCAGCATCACCCCTGGACAGAATGTTTCTAATTTTGGCGATATTCCGGAGGTGAAAAAAGGAAACTCTGGAAACCTGTTTAATATGGGATTTAAATGACATGTCTTGGTCAAAAATAACACCAAGGTTTTTTACTTTATTACCAGAGGCCAAGTTAATGTCATCCAGATTAAGTGATTGGTTAAGAAGTTTATTTTTTGAGGACTCTGGCCCAAAGATTACAACTTCTGTCTTGTCAGAATTTAGATGCAGGAAATTTAAAGTCATCCAGCTTTTGATGTCATCAAGACATGGCTGCAGTCGAAGTAATTGATTGGATTCATCAGGATTTATGGATAGATATAGCTGAGTGTCATCATCATAACAGTGGAAATTAATCCCATGCTGTCTGATAATTTTGCCGATTGGAAGCATATATATAGTAAAGGGAATTGGTCCAAGGACTGAACCCTGTGGTACTCCACAGGTGACCCTAGAGTTTGAGGAAGATTTATTATTAACATGAACAAACTGGAATCTGTCCGACAGATAAGATTTAAACCAGCCTAATGCTTTCCCCTTAATCCCTACAGTATGTTCAAGTCTTTGTAGGAGAATATTGTGATCAACTGTATCAAATGCAGCACTAAGATCTAACAGGACAAGTACAGACACAAGTCCATTATCTGAGGCCATGAGAATATCATTAGTGACCTTCACCAGAGCCGTTTCAGTGCTATGATGAGCTCTGAAGCCTGACTGAAACTCCTCAAGTAGGTCATTGCTTTGTAAATGTTCACAAAGTTGATTAGCAACTACTTTCTCAAGAATTTTAGATAAGAAAAGAAGATTAGATATAGGTCTGTAGTTTACTAGCTCATCTTGATCAAGAGAAGGTTTCTTAAGTAAAGGTTTAATAACAGCTACTTTAAAAGCCTGTGGTACATATCCATTTACTAAGGATAGATTAATCATGTCTAAAATAGGACCACTGATCAAAGGCAATACCTCCTTAAACAACTTGGTTGGGATTGGGTCTAACATACAGGTAGAAGGTTTAGATGAAGCTAAAATTTTAGATAGCTCAGAAAGCTCTACTGCTTCTAAACAGTTCAGACACTGTGCAGGTTCTAAGGATTCCTCCAATGCTGCCTCACTTACTGAGGACGAGGTAATCATGTTTGGGAGGATGCCAATTATTTTATTTTTAATGGCATCAATTTTATTTATGAAGAATCCCATAAATCATTACTACTAAGAGCTAAGGGAATGGATGGATCAACAGAGCTGCAGCTCTGAGTAAGTTTGGCAACTGTACTAAAGAGAAATCTAGGATTATTTTTATTCTCTTCAATTAATGATGAAAAATATGCTGCTCTAACTCTGCGAAGGGTCTTGTTATACAACAATAGACTGTCCCTCCAGATTAGGTAGGATTCCTCTTGGTGTGTAGAGCGCCATTTTCTCTCCAATTTCCTAACATTGTGCTTCAAGGAACGCAGCTCTGAATTAAACCAGGGAGCCAGCTTCCTGTGAATAATCACCTTCTTTTTCAAGGGAGCTACATTATCTAATGCAGAACGCAATGAGGAAGTCACACTGTTAGCAAATGTATCTATTTGTGAATGGGAAGAAACAGCATTGCTGCCATCTACAGGGCATTTCTGCAATACTGAGGATATTAAGAGGGGGACAGACTCTTTAAGTTTTGATACAGCATTATCCGATAAAGATCTACTATAATGGAACCCTCTTTTGGGGGTGGAGAAATCGGTTAGATTAAACTCAAATGTTATTAAAAAATGATCAGATAGGACAGGGTTGTGAGAGAATACTGTTAATTCTTCACAATCAATGCCATATGTCAGCACAAGGTCCAAAGTATGGAGCCGAGAGTGCGTTGGCTTATGCACATTTTGAGCAAAACCAATTGAATCTAGGATAGTTTTAAAGGCTACACTAAGGTTATCACATTCAGTGTCAACATGGATGTTAAAATCACCCACTATAATAACCTTGTCAGTATTTAACACCAAATCAGATAAGAAGTCTGACAACTGATCCAAAAACTGAGTGTAAGGGCCTGGTGGACGATACAAAACAACAAACAGAAGAGGTTTTATTGCTTTGCAGTTTGGATGAGGGAAACTGAGTGTTAAATGTTCAAAAGAACTGTAGTTATTAATTGGCCTGGGACTAATTAATAAATCAGACTGAAAGATGGTTGCCACTCCTCCTCCTCTTCCCACAGATCTGGGAATGTGGAAATTTGAATAATTGGAGGGAGTTGACTCATTTATACTAACGTAGTCCTCTTGTAGCCAGGTTTCTGTGAGACAAAACAAATCAATCTGATTATCAGAAATCAATTCGTTAACTAACAAAGTCTTTGGAGGGAGAGACCTTATATTTAATAGACCACATTTAATTCTTTTATTTTTTGGTTCAAAGTGATCCGTATGGATTTTTATTAGATTTTTATGATTTGTTCCCTTTAGATCAGTTTTTGATCTGTTAAGTTTTGGCCGTGGGAAAGACACCGTCTCAATAGGGTAATGGGTGGGTAACAGTACAGAAGCTGCAGAGAGGTGTGTTAAACTACGGCTCTGCTTCCAGGTCTGGACCCTGGGTTGTCAGCATTTAGGAGAACTAATAAATCCGTCCAGATTCCTAGAAAGAAGAGCTGCACCATCCAAAGTGGGATGAATGCCGTCTCTCCTGATCAGACCAGGTTTTCCCCAGAAAGTGGACAGGGGGTCTGTAAAGCCGGACGTACACTGTACGAGTTTTTCAGTCGTGGTACTTATATACATCTCAAACTGTGCGACGGAACCGCGGGGTTTAAAAAGCTCACCGCTCACGATCTGTGCGGCACGACGCTTGGACGCGACCGGACTGCTCACACTGTACGTCGTGTCCCCTCTGGGACCGCTCGCTGTGGTGGCAGAGGCAGGCGAGCGACGGTGGGTGACAGGGACCCAGAGCAGGGGTTCGAGCCCAGCTCTGGCGAGGCCCGCAGGAGGCACCGGGCGTCGGGGGAACGGAGGGGAGAGAGGAGGGACAAGACGCACCGGCGGGTCGCCCAGCCCGCACCAACCCCCCGCCCCCCCCGCGAGCGGATGAGTGCCGAAACAGGCGGCCAGCGCGTTGCGCGGACCACGGAGGAGTGCCGAAACAGGCGGCCAGCGCGTTGCGCGGACCACGGAGGAGTGCCGGAACAGGCGGCCAGCGCGTTGTGCGGACCGGACGGCTCGCCCTCCTCAACACCGGGCGGAGGTTGCTTCAGGGACGCCCGCTTCCCTCCCTCCGCTGGCGGGGACGGAGGGGAGGGCGCCCCCTCGTAGCTCTGCTTGAACAGCAGGATGCGCTCACGAAAACCTCACGACAGCCGACTGAATTTCAAACATGTTTGATTTTCACCGACTGTCCGATTCCTGATCGGGAGGTAGTCGTGAGAAGCCATTCCCCCCTCCTCCCCCCCTCTACGATCAAGCTGAAATTCGGCCCGATTCAAAAATGCCCGCACGACTGAAGAATCGGCCCGAAAAGGGGAAAAACTCGTACAGTGTACGCCCGGCTTTAGCCAGCAGTTTTAGGTAGGATTCTATGTCGCCCGTTCTGGCCCCTGGTAGGCATTTAACTATGGTTCCTGGTTTCTTTAGTGCCACGTTTCTTATTACAGAGCTGCCAATAATTAAGGTCGGCTCCTCGGCGAGACTGTCGCTCAGAGGGGAAAATTTATTAGAAACGCAGATGGGTTGGTGGTGATCTGGGGGCTGAAATCTAGAGCTATGCTTACTACGAACCGTCACCCAGCCGGCCAGCTTAACCGGCTGTTCGAGTGCGGCTGTTTGTTCGCTACGTGAAGTTACTCTTTGTGGCTCCGCGCTAGCAAAGGAGCGGCTATCAGCTGGTTTTTCAACAGCACGGAGCCGGGTCTCCAGTTCTGACACCCTCGCCTCCAAAGCTACAAAAATACTACATTTATTACATGTACCATTATCACTAAAGGAGGCAGAGGAATAACTGAACATCTGACACAGAGAGCAGCAGATAGGAGACTTACTCAGAGACGGAGAAGCCATTATGAGGCTAAGGCTTGGCTAGCGCTAGGCTAACGCTAGGCTAAAGCTAGGCTAGCGCCCTGTTATCACGCCAAAGAACAAACCGTGTGAAACACGAGGAGTTCCCAAACGTGATGAGCAGCCACAGAAAATGTTTTAAAAGTGCTTATGTTTGGAAACAGGTGTTACAACAAAGAGGTTTAAAGATAAAAAGCGAGAGAGCCTGGAGCAAAAATCCGTCGTTCACACAGCAACAACAGGAAGTGACACAATACGCCTTACCGCAAACAGGAAGTCAGCCAAGTTACACCAAGGTTTTTTACTTTATTACCAGAGGCCAAGTTAATGCCATCCAGATTAAGTGATTGGTTAAGAAGTTTATTTTTTGAGGACTCTGGTCCAAAGATTATAACTTCTGTCTTGTCAGAATTTAAGTGCAGAAATTTTAAAGTCATCCAGCTTTTGATGTCATCCACAGTCACCCACACACCGAGCACACGCAAGCTAACCATGCTAACGGCTAAGCTAACGCTGCTAACGCTGCACTGGAAGCTACCGACGCAGCTGCTTCCTGTTTGATCTGGAGGCCAGAGAACAGTGGCTGTGTCGCCCCCTGCTGGACAGAAGTGCTGCTCTGAAAACTGAAGGGGAACAAGCTAAACAACAATATTTAAAACCATAGAATTATTCACCTTTGCAGCTTCTGTTCATCCCAGTGAACCATGTCCTCTGCATCCAACCCGTCCCTCAGGGACAAGCAGCCTGCCACTGTGGGCCTTCCAGGGAGCATTCTGGGGCTGAGGGTGTCGCTCAGTCTGTGGGATTCAAACCAGGGAACTTGCAGGCTCCCCAGGACCCAAACACCCCGCTCTAACCACCAGCCCACCTCTCCCTCGTTTTCCTTAGACTCAGGCATTTTGGAGCGCTGAGGTGTTTCTGAAGACCCTCTGGATCCGGGTTACTAAGAAGATTAAGCGGCTGCATCTGACGATTAATGTGAAGGGCCCAAACTGCATACGCTCCACAACAGGAAGGATCCAGAACCCGGGGAACAGAGACTGGAGACACACCTACCTGTAGCAATTTTATTCCTGGTAAAGAAAACAGAACATAAATAGAGACAGTAAAATGCACAAAAAAAGTGTTTTAAAGTGCTGTTGTCGAAAGGTTCATAATAGCACTAAATAAAACGCATTAAACCCTTGGAACAGTTAGTTTCTTCTGGAAAAATGAACAAATATCTAATTTCATGCAACAAACATGAAACATCACAATCACGCACTTAAATATCTACTGTGTGACATCAACATCTGAGAGGAAACTGTTAGATACGGGCCGTTTCTCAATTCACGAGAACGCAAGTCCGTACTTGCGTTCTCGTCAAGTCCGGTCTTGGCGAGAACACAGGAAGATCGGACTTGACAAGAACGCGAGCACGCAGCACGTATGGTGTATTGGAACAGAAGCGTACTTGTGACGTCACGAGACGCACAGTTCTTTAGCATTTCTTTAACATTCAAAACTATTTATATACTACACCACAATAAATCTTATTGAAAATTTTTTTAAAACAACATTTTTAATTTCTAAAAAGCCTAAAAATTATCTTGCCGCGGTGCATTCTGGGCAAGCGGTCAGTCTGAAGAACGCACAAGTCTGCTCTGATGCATGCTCGATAAAGAGGGCGGGCGAGAACAACATCCGGGGATGTGGTGCGTTCTCGGTTTGGCGTTCTCGGCAATCGGAACAGTGCTCGGGCTGAGGCTGATGACGTGTCACGAGCACACGAGAACGCTCAAGAACGCATATTGAGAAACGGCCACTGTGATCAGGAACGCCATTGACATCCTCCTGGACCGCGTCTCCCACGCCACACATGACACCATTCAGCACCGGACAGCTCCACCTGGCTGCTGCATCATAGATGCACCAAGAAGCGCCACCTTAGATCCTTCCTCCCAGCAGCTGTTAGACTTTAAAAGCAAGGCAGCTCCAAGTTCAGACAGCAGAAAACAAACCGCAACTGACATCAAATCCATATAATTATCAGCACCTTTCCCCAACAGCACGTTCACTTCCCAAACTGACCTTAATTCTGCTTTTAAAGGTGGCGGTGTCCCTGTAACTCATACCTCAAGAGGGTGCAAATAGTTTAACACCAAATTCCCCAGAAATAGTTCTTGCTTACAGGGATGGCATGCGTGCTTTATCTGATTTAAGACTATATAGCAGCTCCTGGTGACTAGGAATCAAGAGAGAACATAAAGAAGGCCAATATACTGGAGCTTAATGAAGTAAAAGGCATACATGTTTCAAATCTGGGAGCAGTTACAAACCATAATGCTGCTTTTGGTTAACCCTTTCAGAGAACAATTACCAGGCATGTATAAAATATCTACATAAATATTAGTAATATATAGTGTTGATAATTATTTGCTGTTTCACATATTTCTCTCACACTAGAAGAGAAAAAAAATATGTTAACCTTTGTTTCAAAAGAAACACAATGTAATGTTTCAAATCTAACTTTTCTTTAACCTGTAATATTGTGAATCTGCGCTTCTAGTTACCCGTCACATAGACCACTCATACGCTGGAATTTCCCTGAAATAGTGTTTCACTTCAGCACTAAGGAACCCCGGCTCCACAGGGATGTGTTCTGAGTCCACTACTCTTCACACACTCCTCCAACTCTATCATAAAGCTGGCAGATAACACAGCAGTGAACCGCCGGGATCCTCAGGAGTTTGGTTTTGTATCTTCATCACTCTCTGAATTGGTTTACTTTTAGTTTTAATGTATTAAAACTGCATGGTGGTGAAGCTGTTAGTACTGCTGCCTTGCAGTAAGAGAGTTCAGATACTGACTAGTTTAAAATATTTTCTACCTAAAACAACTTTATGCAGCCTATGACATGTTTCTGCAACCACTCTCTGCATCTTCAACATAAATATATTATAAAAAAGATTAATTAAATATGCCTTAAAATAAACACCCTTCTGAGCTCGTATGAACCTACGGGGGAGTGGTGGCCTAGTGGTTAGAGCAGCGCGCTTGCACTCAGAGAAGGATGCAAGTACCCGGTTCGATCCCCACTGCCTGCACTCTGGGTCCCTGAGCAAGACCCTTAACCCCAGATTGCTCCCCGGGCGCCACACATGGCAGCCCACTGCTCCCCAAGGGTGATAGGTTAAAAGCAGAGAACATATTTCGTTGTAATGTATGTTTCAATGACAATAAAGATCATATTACTATATTACTATTACCAATCAAAGTCTGATTTCTTCAGGGCTACTGCAGCTACATTGATTTAAACTGCTGACATGTTCTCAGACCTGGAGTGTGTTGGGAAAAAGCAAGGTTTTGTCCAAACTGACTCAATTCAATTCAATTTTATTTATATAGCGCCAATTCATGAAACATGTCATCTCAAGGCACTTTACAAAATCAAGTTCAATCATATTATACAGATTGGTCAAAAATTTCCTATTTAAGGAAACCAGTTGATTGCATCAAAGTCCCGACAAGCAGCATTCACTCCTGGAGAAGCGTAGAGCTACAGGGAGAGTCGTCTGCATTGTCCAGGGCTTTGCTGCAATCCCTCATACTGAGCAAGCATGAAACGACAGTGGAAAGAAAAAACACCCGTTAGCGGGAAGGAAAAACCTCTAGCAGAACCAGAACCAGGCTCAGTATGAACGGTCATCTGCCTCGACCGACTGGGGCTTAGAGAAGACAGAGCAGAGACACAACAAGAGAGACAAAAAGCACAGAAGCACACATTGATCTAGTAATCTGTTCTACATTAGATGGTAATAGTCGGTGATCTGTCCTCCCTGGATGATTTCACAGTCAACAGAACGTCAGACCAGGTGTACCTACTATGAAGAAAAAAGAGAGAGAACAAAAAGTTAAAAGCTGAAATAACAACAAGCAATGCAGATTGGAGAGCAGTAGGAGAACTCAGTAGAGTGAGAGAAAATAGGCCCTGATGTCCTCCAGTAGCCTAAGCCTATAGCAGCATAACTATAGAGGTAGCTCAGGGTAACATGAGCCACTCTAACTATAAGCTTTGTCAGAATGGAAAGTTTTAAGGTTAGTCTTAAAAGTAGACAGGGTGTCTGCCTCACGGACCAAATCCAGAAATGCAAGACTGACCAAGCAGCCTACTGTGGAACCAGCAGTAACAGAACAACTCAGACTGTCCTGATGACGTTCTCTGCAGGAGGTAAGCTGATTCTGTTTTGGACACAACCCATAGCTGAATATGGCCGGTCTGGTTCTGCTCTGATTCCACGGCAATCACAGAAGTTAACAGCTTAGAAACGCACGGCTCCAGGCATAAAAACACAGAAATTAATCTTGATTGAGGTGGAAAAGGTTACAATGAGCAGACCATAAACTGGGTGGACTCTGATCAAGAAGCAAAGGTGGTGGACAGACCCACTCAGGACCAGACATGACGCTGAGGCAGAAGACAAACCTGGCTGGAAGGAACAAATGTCCACAAGAGGTCCGCTGTGGCCCTGAGAGCCAGGGGCTTTCCTGTGAGGCCCGATAATAATAATAATAATAATAATTGAACATCATTGATCTCACAATGGAGAAATTCACTGCATTTAACCCATCCCCTTGGGGAGCAGTCTGGGGTCAAGGGTCTTGCTCAGGGAACCAGAGTGGCAGTCTGTAAGAGTTTAACTCAGAACCTCTGCGACCCAAGCGCAATGCTCTAACCAGTAGCCCACCACAACCCTCCCCTAATGAGAGCATTGGCTGAGATGGACGTTTAAAACGTGAAACTGAACTCGAGCCAGACAG
Organism: Fundulus diaphanus; assembly: GCA_037039145.1. Taxonomy (NCBI): domain Eukaryota; kingdom Metazoa; phylum Chordata; class Actinopteri; order Cyprinodontiformes; family Fundulidae; genus Fundulus; species Fundulus diaphanus. The sequence goes on from CM073128.1 coordinate 1,356,881, forward strand.
AACGGTGGTTCGGTTTGTTAGAACCCGCTCTGACGAAACAGGACATCCCTTATGGATTCATCATCTCTCTCTGGAAAGGCCCTCCTTTGTTCACACAGACAAGTCTCCGATCACAGCAGACGTTCTGAATCCAACCTGTTTGACCAAAAGGAACAAAAACCGTCTTGGAAAACACAAGAACACATTTGTGAATCTTTGTCACATTTCTCTCTTTCAGTAGAGCCTAAAGTAGCAGAACAGCCCTGAGGAAGTCCAGCTTGCCGTCAGAGCAACAAGGGTTTGATCCTGATCCTTCAGGTGGATCAATCTTCCTTCGTTTAATTCAAGGACTTAAAGCTGTCAAGTTTAAATCAGGTTTTATTGATATTTAGTCAGTAGGTTGAAAACAGTTCTAAGAGCAGAAGAATCAACATGTGATTGGCTGAAGTCATTTGGTGAGTGGTTAATTCTAACGTGGACCTAAACAGTGCAAACATCCCCGCCAACTACCGGCATTTAAACCAATAAAACATGAGATCATAAAAAGTCATTTTCAAACCTTTAATGTAAGTTTTTTTTGTAAAGTTCAGCTGGAAAACAGACAAATCTGCTGGGAGGGAAATGTAATACATTAAAAATCTGCAATAACTTCAGATTCTTTTGGATTGATGAGATTTCAACCTTCAACCCAATTGGCATAACACCCAACATTAATTATACTGAAGCTGACTGACCTAAAATCGAGCTGCTGCTGTCAGATTTTCTTGACATTTGCTTCATTTAGCTAAAGCCAGTTTGCAGAAGTCACGTAGGACCTCACTGCAGAAAACACTTGTTACAATGGCCTAGTCAAAGTCCAGGTCTCAATCACACTGAGAATGCGTGGCAAGGCGCTCAAAGGACCAATCTGAGCTTGAGATGTTCACTTCACAGTTGACCAGGTCGGTCCTGAAGGCTCCCGCAGAACACAGGCCGACCCTGACTTCGGCCCAAATCTCCTTCTTCTTGTCACTTCAAACGAGAATTAAAGCACCACTTCCAGCTCCTTCAGCAGCCTTTGGAGAAACAGTTACTCCTTTTATTCATCAGATCAAAAGTATTTTTTTATCCCTGTTACTAAAATAACATTAAACAAAATTATTTAAAAGATATTCAAGCGTTTTTCTCTGTCAGAAGATATTCTGGACCTTCAACGCTGAGGCTGGACCTGGACCAACTGAACCATGATCCAAACAGCCTCGTCTCTAAACCACCATGTGGCTCTAATTTGATCAGGGCTCAAAAACACAAACTGAGCCGAACTGTTCGACCCCCAGGAGCAAAGTTCTGATCCGGTTTGGTCCCTTACAGGCCAGGGATGGAGATGACTTGGTGAAGACACATCAGCAGAATCTCTACAACCTTCTGTCACCTTGCCTCCAACACAGATGAGCTCCTCAGCAGATCCACTAGAAGACGACTAAGACCTAAAAGGTTTTTATCGACCGGCTTCTTCTCCAGATCAACCCTTGATTGGGTTGATCATCAGTTTCCTCCTGCAGGAGCTTCCTCCTCCTGCTCAGAGTCCTTCTGAAAGTCTGGTTCTGCTGGCAGGACCGACCTCCTGGTCCGATCCCTGTTCCACAACTGAAGACGGTTCTGATTGAAGGTCTGCTGTTGGACCATCAGGGCCCGGAGGAGGGACAGCATCCTTCAAACGTCCTCCTCCGTCCTTCCTGCTCTTTGTTCCTCTGCGTCTCCTCAGTCCCAAACGCAACAAGCTGCGATGGACCGTCCATTCAGACATTTTCTTCTCAGAACCAGCGTTGACCTCCTCAGCGATCTGAGCCACCGTCGCTCTCCTATTGGACTGAACCAACTGGACCAGCCGTCTCTCTCCACCTTCATCGATGAGCCTCTTGCGGCCATGGCCCAGTCGCTGGTTCACCAGTTTTCCCTCTTTGGACCACTTCTGGAAGGTACTGACCACCGCAGCTCGAGAACATCCCACAATCGCCGCAGTCTTGGAGATGCTCTGACCCAGACGACGGGCCATCACTATCTGGCCTTTCTCAAAGTCGCTCAGATCCTTCCCCTTCCCCATGTCTGCCTGCTGTCAGCAGTCTGAAGGACTGAACGGATCCTTATCTGTCCCATCCAGCACCAGGCACCATGGTCACCACAGAACTACTGGGTTCTCCTGAATAAAGCGGATGGTTTCTACAACCTAGGAAACCAGAGGAAGTGTCAGAATGACAGAAGGTTCAGGAAGCAGTCAGCACACCACAGTGATGAATGGATCCTCCAGAACCAGCTCACAGGGTCTCCATGAAGCTGAAGGTTCCAGGTCCAGGCTGATCTCCTGCAGAGAAACACAGGAACCAGAGAGAGAACCAAGGAATCATCACCTGCTGCTTTTCCTCCAGATCTTTGCTCAGCTTCTCACCCTGAAGAGGAACCTGGGAGAGAAGTGGCATTCTGCAGGAACTACGGCGTCCCTGCAGGGACAAACAGCCCGAATCTCGGACAGAGCAACATTGCCATCTAGTGGTCTTTAGGTGTAACAACGTCAGACATTTAACCTGCCATAACATTATAATTGTAATAGTAATATCATCTTTATTGTCATTGAAACATAAATTACAACTAAATGTGTTCTCTGCTTTTAACCCATCGCCTTGGGGAACAGTGGGCTGCCATGTGCGGCGCCTGGGGAGCAATCTGGGGTTAAGGGTCTTGCTCAGGGACCCAGAGTGCAGGCGCTGGGGATCGAACCGGGTACTTGCATCCTTCTGTGAGTGCAAGCTGCTCTAACCACTAGGCCACCACTCCCCAATATATTTAACCTGCCACACCAGGATTTGATCCTGCGACCCTAGTCCCACAACTTAACCAGTGGACCAAACCCCAGCCATTATGACCACTGATGCTTGCTGTAGAGCTCTGGTATCACAACTCCTTTTCATACAGTCGATATTTAAGAGAAACTTACAGAACGGAGGAGAAATCTTTTATTTTATGTTTATTCCTGCAACGCTCCTCAAAACATTGTTACCTTTAACACAGTTTCATTAAATACTACATTAGTTTCATCCAGCAGGTATTATATTGACCTTACAAAGATCTTCTGTGTGTGACAGAGATGCATCTCTGGAGAGAAAGAGCAGAATCTCAGTTTCACGACATGATTAAACAGAAGGTAGCAGGACTTCTGCAGTGCTGCTTCAGGGCGGAAGGAGCCTTTAGGATCAGAGGACAAGCAGAGAAGACGTTCTGGATGAATGTCCTCAGAGAGGGACAATAAAGGACATGTCTAGTAGGGAAGCGCCAATCCACATTTCTTCACTTCTGATCCATTACCTGAATTTGGAAATCTGCTGATACGATACTATTCTGATGCCTGCGCTCTGTTTACTTTAATGTTCTAAACACCATTATTGTTGACTCTAAGTGGCTGTAATTCTCTCTACAGACAAGTATTATATATCATCTGAAACACATGGAGCTTCCGTCTCTTGGTACTCAGCTTTGTAGCCATTTCACTTTTCGGTGTTTCTAGAGTCAAACATTTCCACACAGCGGGCATTCTGTGATTGAAACCTGGTTAGCCACAGAGCTGGGCTCAATGCGCCTCTGCTAACCGGCTGCTACCTGTGGAAGAGATTTCCTGAATGGAGGTGGGTGTCATGAGAGGCGGAGCAACGTGGCTCCGTTCAGGATATCCCTTCCACAGTTAGCAGCCAGCTAGCAGAGCCACCGGCTAGCAGAGCATCCGGCTAGCAGAGCATCCAGCTAGCAGAGCGTCTGGCTAGTAGCGGCCGGCTAGCAGCATCCAGCTAGCAGAGCATCCGGCTAGCAGAGCATCCGGCTAGCAGAGCATCCGGCTAGCAGAGCATCCGGCTAGCAGAGCGTCCAGCTAGCAGAGCGTCCGGCTAGCAGAGCGTCCAGCTAGCAGAGCGTCCAGCTAGCAGAGCCACCGGCTAGCAGAGCATCCAGCTAGCAGAGCATCCAGCTAGCAGAGCATCCAGCTAGCAGAGCATCCAGCTAGCAGAGCATCCAGCTAGCAGAGGATCCGGCTAGCAGAGCGTCTGGCTAGCAGAGCATCCGGCTAGCAGAGCGTCTGGCTAGCAGAGCATCCGGCTAGCAGAGCGTCCGGCTAGCAGAGCGTCCGGCTAGCAGAGCGTCCGGCTAGCAGAGCGTCCGGCTAGCAGAGCATCCGGCTAGCAGAGCATCCGTTTTGCAGAGCATCCGGCTAGCAGAGCATCCGTTTAGCAGAGCATCCGGCTAGCAGAGCAGCCAGATAGCAGAGCATCCGGCGGACATTCTGGAGACTTTTCAGCAGAAAAAAATAAAACACAGACAAAGCTTATGATTCGATGTCTGCAGGTTGGATCGAAACCTTCCAATTCATAAAATGAGGCTCAGGTTGAAGGTTAGCATCAACATGAGCCTCAGACTTAATGAGGAACAGAATGAGATGTTCACCCAAAACATGGGAGTCCTAAATTCCCTCTGGGATTATTAAAGTATATCTGATTCTGAAGTAGCACTTGGTAACTAATCTTGTGCTCTGCTCAGGGACATTACAGAAGACCCATCTGGGTCCAAGCTTTACCTTCCTGCCCGAAGGTGTTCAGAATCTGTTTCAGTATTTCCACATAATGTTCTTCCCTCCTGATGCCATCCATTCTGGAAAGTGCACCTCCACTGCATGATGCTGCCACCACCGTGCTTCACAGTTGGGACGGTGTTCTCAGGCTTGTAAGATTCTCCTTTTTCCTCCAACTGTGACGATGGTAAAATTCTTCAGTTTTACTTTCCTCAAGCCATAGGACAGGTCTCCATGGGAGCATTTTTAAACTGTAGTCTGGCTTTTTAGATCACAGTGAAGTTGAGACGTTGCTTAAAAGGTGAATAACAACAGAATACAGGGATCTGCAAACTGAATACAACACAAATATAAAACTTTTAATGTTCAAACTGATAAAATTTATAGTTGTTTTCCTAATCTTCACTCACTGAATTGGTTTCCTGGAACATGTTCCAAAAAAGATGAGATATGGGCATCTTTACCGCTGGGTGACGTCACCTTTCCTTTTAACCGCACTCAATCAGAGTTTGGGAACGGAGGACAAGAACGGTTGAAGGGGAAGACTGTGGCTTGGCATCGTTTTGGTAAAATGAGCAGCAGCGACATCCCTGAAAAAGATGCTTAGACGGCAGCAGATGTGTTCACCTGTGGGATGATCCAAACCAGTTTGGAATGTGTTGCATGCATCAAATTCAAAATGAGTGTAAAAAAACGTTTATGAGTTTGAACATTAAATATCTTGTTTTTGTGGCATATTCAGTTGAATATAAATTAAATAGGATTAGGAAGTCATTGTATTCTGCTTTTATTTACGTTTTATACAAAGTCCCCACTTCATTGGGGTTGGGGGTGTATGTTGCTTTAAGAGGAATAGCTTCTTCCTCTCTGAGTGGCCCTTCAGCCCATGTTGGTTTCACTGAGGAAAATCCAACTTTCTTCCCAGCTTCATCTTTTCTTCTAAACCTAAACCCGTTAATCTCTGGGACACAGAACCCTTCTCCTCCCTGACTGGTAATGGAGGCTTGGGGATCCCATGCTGGTTGGTCAGAGGACCAGGGAACCTTCGGGTGTCTGGAAACTGAACCCAAGCACCAACTGGACTGGTTGAAGGTCCACAACTCTTGTTGATTTCTCGGCCGATTTCTCTGGATTTTCTCATGACATCACAAGGAGGAGCAGCATTTTTTCTCTTGTTCTGTTTTACACGCCTATCACCAGAACTGTTGTCTTACTGCTGTTAATTTCTCCTGCACTAAACAATAAGGATAAATGCCTTGACTTATGCATTTTTCTTTTAGAAATACTCAATTTACTCAATCATATAGCAAGAGTCAAAACATTTTCATTTTTCCAAACATTTTTCTTCCAAAACTCAAATCGCCACTTTGCATGCAGGGTCGCGACTCACCACTAGGGGGCCCAAAACATTTAATGGCGATCAAACAAACAAACTGGATACAAAAAAACCTTCATAAATCTGATATTTACTATAAAATGAGGAAACAAATGTTTTAAAACAAATACTTAGCATTGAGTGTTACGATTTAAACGATGAGATTTCCAGAGAAAACAGTGAAGGAGCAGCAACAACGGCTCCATGTTCCACTTACCCCTCAGCGTTCAGCAGCAATGAGAGAGGAGGAACTACGGGAGCTCAGGAGGCACAGCAGGAGCGAAGCGCACACCACAGATGGACTAAAAATCACACACAATTATATATATATATATATATATATATATATATATATATATATATATATATATATATATATATATATATATATATATATATATACATAATTTGTTTTCCTGCCCGACTAAACTTTCAATTTTGCCTAATCCTCTCATCCTTATCTTTCCTGCAGTGTAACAATATGTGTTTCTGTGGCTTTACGTTCTAACTAAACATTCATCTGTTTGACTTTTACCAAATACAAATGTTTTATTTATAATAAACTTATGTTTTATTTAACACAGCATGATCAAATCTTAATCTGGGTAAAATTCTTTCCTCTTTCTTGATCTTTCTAGTCGCACCCTTGGTATTAATAGATGTCCTCCTATTATTATCCATGTCCTTCCAGTCCTGCCATTTCCTCATAAATTCTCTGGTTACTGTCTTAGCTTCTGTTTTTCCAAAAGGAATGTTAATAATATTGTTTGTCTTGGTTGATATTTCAGCTGTTTTGTCTCGTCCCCCATTCTGTTGTTCACCTGCATAGGCAGCTACCCAGCAAAATGGGTGGAGCCTCTGTAATCTAAATAAACTGATTGATTTCTAGTCTCTGTTGGATTTCATATTTTTAATACTGTAACGCAACACTCTGTCTGGTCTCCCTCAACCCACTGCCATCCCATAATAACTGCCATCATCTCTGTACACAGACACCTGATCAGGTAATCTTTACTCTGTACTGATGATTATTGTTGGTATGTATATTCCTATTCCGATAAAAATCCAAATAACTGTAATATTTGCTTCTTACATGCTGATTTGCCAGATGTCCTTTCCTGCTCTCTTCCCGCTCTTTCTTTAGTTCCATCATATTTAAATCTATCTCAGCTTTTGAAACCAGCATGTAGAGATATTAATAATAGATGTAAGGGAGTTAAACCGTTTATTCTATACTCTATATTGCTCTGATTCAGCCTTTGCTTCCCAACTGAAATCATTACCTTTAAAAGTTATGCTCCCAGCCCTCCTGTATAACACTCTTCGCAGCGTTTTCACTCCCCCTGCAGACTGTGGGAATAACTAGCACCAGTTTGTGAGCTTGAGTTGATCTATTCTCCTAACTCTACCTTCATGGTCGTAGTTTCTGTTGATCTTATGGCACCAGCACAAATCCTCAGCGCTTTATTATTAACTTGTTCCAATTTCATGAAATGTGTTTTAGCTGCTTCTTTATAAGTCGTAGCCTGTTGCTGATCTCATTAGAGGCCTATAAATATACACCGATGCTTGTTTATTTGCTCCCCAGGCTTTCCCCACTACTGCTCTCATCAAATTTAGGATTTTCTTACATTTTTATTAAACTTTTTCTGTGTATTTTCCACCTTTCCATGTGATCTAACCACATCCCCAGATAGTCAGACTGATATCTTTCTTATTGCTACCTTGATTTTCTCTCTTACTCTTGTGGGATCCTCAGTGTATCACTGCTGCACTTTATATTGTAATGTTAATTTATTTCAGTTGCAATCTCATTACACTGTCATAAGCTGTATGCAACGAAATTTCGTTTTGTATGCACTCTGTACGTCCAAAATGACAATAAAGTTTGTCTAAGTCTAAGTCTAAGTCTGTCTATCCTCTTGTCCAAACGGCCTCTGCATACAAAGCTGACCCAGTTCTTCTGTCCAGATTCATAAAACTATCATTAATCATAACATTAAATAATATTGTTCAGGTCTAGAACACCCAGATACTAATAATAATCCTCTATCTCAGTGCTTCCCAAACTTTTTGCATCGCGTACCCCTTGGAGCATTTCATCTCCATCCGCGTACCCCCCCCCCCCCCCCCCCCCCCCAAAAAAGAAACATTCAACATAGGGATCAGAGTTTTATTAACTTGACTGCAGATACTAAATACATCTGCATTATAAAAGGGCATAACATAATAACATGTAACAAACAAGAACAAAGACTATAAGGAGCCTGTTCAGAATACAGCCAAAACTGCGGAGCGTGACGGAGTCCTTGTGACTCTAATGTGAGGGGTGTGCTTGAGAGGACGCGCATAACCCCTGTATGTCTGGCCGAATCGGCGACAGTTTCAGTCTTAAATTGTCTTCCACACATAGTCTGTGTCGGTATTTAGTTTTCAGGCTGGTCAGACATGAAAATCCTCTCTCACATAAATATGTAGTGGCGAATGGCATTAATTTCTTGGACCAGGCTGTGAAGACCTAGGAGGACCTGGAGGGCTCTCCCCGCCAGCCGCACACTCCGCTGCGCGCAGCTCCTCCGTGCGCTGAGGCGCTCGGCTCCTCTTCACCTCCCGGCCGCATAATGACCTCCGCGGCTACGATGACGGAGCCTCTCCACAGCGGCTGGACCCCGCCGGCTGCGATCAGCGGAGGAACCACACCCCCTCCACCGCCCGCTGATGACGGCACTCCTCTCCCTCTGCGCCAGCAGAAACCCTGCGGCTCCTCCTGTCCTTCTCCGGGGACGTCACAGGTCGCCTCTAACCAACTTTATCAGTGTCAAGCCCGAGCCCTACTCCAGCTCGTGCTATTCATTGAATTTAAGGTTGCTGCTTCGCGTACGAGGCCACTATTGGACGGCATTTGATTTTTTTTTCCTGCATTTTTATTTTTTTTCCAAAATCTTTTCCCGTACCCCCTGTCATGACGTCGCGTACAATAGTTTGGGAATAACTGTTCTATCTCATAGTCAGGTCCCTGGATGTCCTTCGGTGACAGTGGGGTGGGTCTGTTCCTGCAGAATCCAACCCACCACCACCTCCTTGGTTTGCAACGCCTCCAGGCCCTGAGAAGAAGTTATTTTTTATTTTAAACATCCCAAATTTAACAGAAAAGAGCTTTTTGTTATTTATTTATTCTGAATCGGGTAAATTGTGAATTTATTTTAATGGAATTTCATAAAAAACTATCTTAATTGTAATTATGGAGCAAAGCTTACTTTTTATTTTAAAGCTTGTTAAAGTCAAATAGAAATAATAAAAAAAAACACCCTGAGAAATAAGGCCAAGAACTGTAGCAAATATTCAGATTTACCGAACCTCTCACAACCCAACCATGGGCTCATTCTCTCGTTAGGCCCAAAAGTTGATCCAGAATACATTGTATTTAGACTACCTTCACATTAACTCATTCAGCAAAACCAACTTTTTATAGTGAATTGACAGAGAAAAACACAGTAAACTTTACTTTTACCTTATTTACACTGACCTTCATCCTCCTCTCCTGCAGCTAACAATAGAAAACAATTTAAAGTATCGTACACATTTTTCAATTTCACATTTGTTTATTTAAAAAACAGGTTCAACGTGTTTTATTTTTATGTTAACATTAAATCAGTTAAAAAGGATCCTGCTAAATTCTGACCTGGACGATGGACCAGATGTGTCAGGATCCAACGCGTTGGATTAGTACCAGTAGGTTGATTCAGGAACACAGGAGAGGTCACCCCCAAATAAAGAGGAAGAAGAAGAAGCAGCATCTGACCTTCCCCCACTATTTTCTGGAATTCTGGGTCTCCATGAAACTTTAGATCCTACAAGTCTCTCCGTCTCTGTTCAGATGTTTGGTGGAGATGCGACTCTGGTGCAGCAGACCTGAGTTCAGCGTTGGAGCAACATTTAGACATCATGTCAATTAAGGCTCTACAGCAGAACACTGAGTTTAATAATCCAAGCGTCAGTGGTCATAATGTTATGGCAGGTTACATGTCTGACGTTGTTACAACTAAAGACCACTAGATGGCAATGTTGCTCTGTCCATTTCAATGAAAAAGTGAGATTCGGGCTGTTTGTCCCTGCAGGGACGCCGTAGTTCCTGCAGAACGCCACTTCTCTCCCACCAGGTTCCTCTTCAGGGTGAGAAGCTGAGCAAAGATCTGGAGGAAAAGCAGCAGGTGATGATTCCTTGGTTCTCTCTCTGGTTCCTGTGTTTCTCTGTAGGAGATCAGCCTGGACCTGGAACCTTCAGCTTCATGGAGACCCTGTGAGCTGGTTCTGGAGGATCCATTCATCAATGTGGTGTGCTGACTGCTTCCTGAACCTTCTGGACTCTCAGAAACTTCTTTATCTCCCCCTCTGAGTCATTCTGACACTTCTTCTGGTTTCCTAGGTTGTAGAAACCATCCGCTTTATTCAGGAGAACCCAGTAGTTCTGTGGTGACCATGGTGCCTGGTGCTGGACGGGACAGATAAGGATCCGTTCAGTCCTTCAGACTGCTGACAGCAGGCAGACATGGGGAAGGGGAAGGATCTGAGCGACTTTGAGAAAGGCCAGGTTGTGATGGCCCGCCGTCTGGGTCAGAGCATCTCCAAGACCGCGGCGATTGTGGGATGTTCTCGATCTGCGGTGTTTAACACCTTCCAGAAGTGGTCCAAGGAGGGAAAACTGGTGAACCAGCGACTGGGCCATGGCCGCAAGAGGCTCATCGATGAAGGTGGAGAGAGACGGCTGGCTCAGTTGGTTCAGTCCAATAGGAGAGCGACGGTGGCTCAGATCGCTGAGGAGGTCAACGCTGGTTCTGAGCGGAAGGTCTCTGAACATACGGTCCATCGCAGCTTGTTGCGTTTGGGACTGAGGAGACGCAGAGGAACAAAGAGCAGGAAGGACGGAGGAGGACGTTTGAAGGATGCTGTCCCTCCTCCGGGCCCTGATGGTCCAACAGCAGACCTTCAATCAGAACCGTCTTCAGTTGTGGAACAGGGATCGGACCAGGAGGTCGGTCCTGCCAGCAGAACCAGACTTTCAGAAGGAAACTAATGATTCCTCTGCTCAGATTGGGTTCTAGCATTGGATCTGTTCAGCGTGAAACAACCCAGAAGAAAATGTCAGGAAGTTCAGCTTTTTGGTTTGACTTTGTAAAAAGTTTAGTTCTTTGAGCATTTTTCCAAGTCCTGCCTGATAGAGGCAGCTAACTAAATAAACCCTGGGCTGCATTCAGTCATGGGCCTGCAGTTGTTCTCCTGTCAGGGTCTAAAGTTCTGGACTCTGGAGTGCAGAGAGCAGAACATCCTGCTGAGGCTGCTTCATGCATTCATCAGTCACTCCCTGACTGTCAGCAGCTCCCTGAAGGCACCGCTGCTGTCCTCTGCTGCACAGGATGGAGCTGCCATCTCCATCCGTGGTCTCCATGTGGACCAAACCCTCTCAGATCTCAGCCTTCCTAGCAGCAGTCGGTGAAACTGCCAGCAGGGTTTAAACCGTGCCTTCTGCTTGGTGGTTCAGCCCTCGTGCTTCTGCCTGGGGCCACAGTAACAAGAAGCTTGTTTGTTCAGATCAGTGATCTTTTTGTTTTGTTTTGCCATTTCTAAAACTGTCCAGCAGCCTTTTCTATGTTGGGAAGGAATTTGTTTCTGTGGATCAGAAGCGCCACACAGATCCAGTCCGACCAGAACAGAAATATTGTTTCTTAAGGTTATTAACAGCGTCTCAAACTCTCGGTCCGCTCAGTTAAATCAGAACAGAGAGTACTGAAAGCCCAACTCTCTGCCGGTCCTGCTGCTCAGGATGTTCTGATTCTGGTCAGCTGTTCTCACTCTCTTTAGAACAGCCCGTCCTCTCGGCTTCAGCCTTTTTTAACTTTTCCATAACGCAACCACCTGAAAGGGAATATTTAAGCTTCCCATTAGGTTTGAAGGCAGGAATTACACCTGATGCTAGTCTGTCTGATCATTATTTCTGTTCCAAACTAAAACTGTTGTCTGAGCTGCAACATCATCACTGGAGACAGCTGATCCAGGAGAGCTCCCACGTTTGTTGGCTGAAGGTTAGCTTGGAGCAGGAGCCATGTTTTTTTAAACGTGTCCTGTCTGGCAGTGAAGCTTTAAGAACCGCTTTCTTGATGCCAAAAACAGCCCAACAGAATTTACTTTCACAAGTGGAGCCTTACTGATTTCACCATAGTGCTCCGCTTGATTTATATATGCAAAAAACTTTATAGGATATTACTTTGGGACTGTTTCAAGGTCAATGGACACAGAAACGGGAAGGTAGAAGAGAAAAAAATTAAACTATGTTAAAAGGGAGAAAAAGTGACAAAAATAGAGAAAAAAAGAGAGAGCGATATAACATCCTCTGAGTCTGCTTCTACACCTGCAAAGAGATATAAAAACAACAGCAGAACCAGCCGATAAAGTATCACTGGTACAAACAACCAACACCTATGCAGCCATACTTCTACAGGAATTAATGGGGGAGGTGAAGGAGCTAAGAGTTTGGCCTGTAACCAGAGACTGGGATGACATGTTCTGAATTGGCGCTAAATAAATATATTTTTAAATTTTATAAATAAAATTGAAATGAATTCACCACAGCTCTCATATAGAATAGATAGGTCTCCCCTGGTTCTGGTCTTTGGGTTCAGAGTTGGGTTGTTCATGCAGAGAGATGCACTCTGAAGTATTAAACACTCGTCTGGGATGACAGAGTGTTTTCACTGCTACCTGAATCCGGTCAGCACTCGTCTCCTGATTGGATACAGAACTTTTTTCTTTCTTCTACGAGGATGCTCACTTCAGCTTGGACAGTAATCTTTGCTGTGGAACTGAACCCAAGTGGAGAAACAAGTGTGGGTATTTGGTGAGTGTGTGCCCTGTGTCTCCTATTTGTTCTTTAAAAGTTACAGCAGCTTCTTATCATGTCTTAAAAACAAAAGGAATCGGCCATGTTCCACCTTTTCATCTCCATCTCCTCCCACAGCCTGTCACACTACAAGCTTTATTTCACATTTGAACCACAACTTTTTATGCATCTCAGTGAATCAGAATATCATCCAGAAGCACATTTATCTCCGTACTTTAATTGAAAAAAGTATAACTCATATACAGATTAGTTCCACACAGTTTGACTTATTTCAGGTGTTTATTTCGGTTCATTTAGATGATTATTGTTTTAGTTTTTTATTAGTATCACATGAGAGCCGTTAAAATGTCCACCAGCTTGGATTCTGGGTCAGAATCTGAGAGGAGGACTCTTTTTATTCCCGTTATTATGTGTTTGTTTGCGTCCCTGGCTGATTTTGGTTACTTTTCTAATTGTTTTGCGGACAACCTGAAATCGTTTTCACTCCGTCACGGCGCTTCCACGTGACGTCATCACCGCGCGTCAGCTCCGGGGCTAGCGAAGTGCGGTTACCAAGCGCGAATAACGTCGGGACTCTACGGGATTAACTGGCGCGTTCTCCCCTGAATCCCGGAGACATCAGGTAGGAACAACCGGCCGCCGTGTGTTCGGCCACCGTACAGAACCGGAGAGGTCTCGGTTTGGCCGGCAGAACCAGAACTTTCACGGCAGCGTGAACTGGTCGTTAGCTGTGTGGTCGCTAGCATCGTGCGCTGGCGTACGCGCAGAACTCCGCAGAGAAAACGTGTCAAAACAACGAAAACGCTGCGGGATTAATAGGTGATCATAGAAATAAATGGTTTAATGCCTTTAACGGGAGGCTGGAACATGGTTTTCAGTTCGGCGCGCAGTAAATCCCCGGTAAGATTTCAGATGGTTAACATTTGAAGCCTCCAGCGCCGCTTTCCTCCTCGGTGTTAACAAACATTAAAACCGCTGCTGCCTCTGAAATCAGCTGCTCTGAACCAGGAAGCTCCGGCCGACGTTTCTGGCCCGGCCGGCTGCTGGCTTCTGGATCATTCCCCGGGAGCAGATCCGGGATCCAGAAGCGCTAGAACATTCTTCCAGCTAATCCCACTGAGATCTGCGTGGCGCTCCTCCCCCAGCCGCCGACCCGGAGGACCCCACTCAGGAGCGAAGTCACGGAAACACGCCGTGTCCTCATGTCCAGGTCCCGGGAAAATCCCCAACAAACGCCTGGAAGTGAGAAAGAAAGAGCCAGACTCAGATTAGCCCAGAAATCAGCCTTTAAATCACGGCGTCTGATTTAATGTTTAGGTTGGCGTCATTTTAAATGTTTATTAATGTGAAAATTGTTGTGACACATTATTCTTCATAATGTTGCTACCATGACTGGTGGAGGTTTTGTGCTTTAATGTAACATAATCATCAACTGACGTGTTTAAAGGCAGAAAATGGTGGAAATTCTTAGTTTTCAGTCCCTTCAATGAGGAAAAGCAAAGATTTTCAGTGTTGGATCTGATGACCAAGGGAAAGGTAAATGATCCATGCTGCTCACATAGTTACAGGGATTATAATCTGTTATAACCAGGGTGGAATAATCTGACCAGTTTCAGTGTTTTAGCTGCTAAACTCAGATGATCAGTCGTTCCGTCACTTCCAGGTTGAGTTTGGCTCTCCGGCGCTGACCTGCTGGCCGGTCTCTCTGTCTCAGGTGTGTCTCCCTCAGCGAGCGCAGACAGGGGGCTGAATCTCCGCCATCATGACCGACACAAAGCGCCTCGCCTTTTCCATCATCCAGTTCCTCCACGACCAGCTGCAGACAGGAAGCCTGTCCTCGGACGCCCAGGAGAGCCTGGAGGGTGAGTCTCTGGGCGGCTGCTGGAGCTCTGGGGACCAGAACCAGCTTCATCTGCCAGGTGTGTGAACGCATACGAGGAATCTGACTCTGGACTCAATAATGCAGTAATGACACTGAAACAGCCTGCAGAGCAGAAAACACAGATGAACAAAGGATAAAGAAGCAGAGAGCGGGTCTCAGGAACAGGAGAACCGGTTCTCTCCTTCAAACGTCCCCGCCTCTGGACAAACCAAGGCTGGTGCACCGATGCTGCAGTGTGGAAGAAAGTTAACGATGCTCGTTAACCGGGGAGCCTTTAACTCACCGCAGGAGTTTTCCTCGTTTGTTGCTGTTTACCTGCCAGCGTTAACCAGGCGCTGCTACACCTGCTGACCAGATGACCAACAGCCCTGATCCGTGTTCCTGGGGACTTAACAAAGCAAACATCAGCCGTGACCTCCCCCCCCCGGACCACTGCTGCCTCAGGACTCTTTGATTCTATCACTGTTGATGCTGAGTCAGGTCATCCACAGTCAAATTCCTCGCCTGTTTTCACTCACCTGGCAGGTGGTTCTGGTTCTGGTTCTGACTGGTGGGCGGTCTGTTGGGCTGAGCAGCATTTTGAACTCTTCTCAGCTCGGAGGCTGAAGCCCATTTGAAGGAAGTGAAATGTTTGCGGGTCCGAATGGTTCTGAGTAGATCTTGTTGTCTAGTTGCTGTCCAGTGTCTGGAGACGGCGTTTGAAGTCTCCACCGACGATCAGAGCCTCGCCGTCCCCATGACGTTACCGGAGATCTTTGCCTCTGCCACAGCCAAGGTAAAAACCCGCAGCGCCGGCAGCTGTTGTTGGACCAGAACAGTTCTGACGGTCCTGCTGCTGCTCTGTGTCTCTTCCACACTAAGAACACAAGTTTCTCCTAAAACTTTACACCACCAGACGACAACCTGACTGCTCGGGTTGTTTCTGTGCTGGTTCTAATGGGTTCTGATGGGTTCTGGTTCTGATGGGTTCTGGTTCCGTGTTTCGTTTCAGTTCCCAGCTCAGTCGCAGGCCAATAACAACACGACTCTGAGCTCGCCGACAGAAGAGGAGAAGGCCGAGGCGGAGAGGTTGAAAAGTGACGGTGAGTTTGGTTCTGATCCGACAGGATTATTCGATCAATGAGTCAAGATTGTTGTGCAATTACACATGTTTAAAGTTATTTAATGTTTAATAAATAACTCTGTTAGGTGAATATCAGCCCAATCAGCTGATATCAGGACAATAGTTGATGATTCTAGCTCTGCTGATCTTTTAACAGCAAACTCTGCACACATAGAATAAAGGAGTGACAACTTCTCTTCAAGTTCAAGAATTTATTAACAGAAATAAATTAACATCCTGAGAACATCACCATATAATGCTGTTTATCTGAATTAACACTATATTTCAATCAACAAATCCTCTGCTAGGCTAGTGAAACTTAACTAAACTACTAAGCAAAATGAAGATAGAAAGAAGCTAAGGAACTATGTACATGAAAAAGAAACAAAAGACAAATAAAATGGTTGATCATCATCATCAGAATAATTCAGTGAATCCTGGTTCAGATCTGAGTTAAAGAATCAAAGTTCAACTTAAAGAATATAAAATGAGGTTAATTTAGAACATTTGGTATGTTCAATCCATTCACAATGCAAATTCTGAGTTAAACAAAACATTATTTGATAAAATAACATTTTAAAGAATGATTTGCTCAGTAAAATCAGTAACTTAGGACACTTGATTGTATTAATGCCATTATTCCTCCGGGAGGCTAGGGGTCGCTGTAGCGATCGGTCACTAAATGGGTTAATCCTGAAGTTAAACAAAACGCCTTTAAATCGACATTAATGTTCCATATTAATGCTGTAATAACGCTCATAGCACTGTTGAACGATGGCGGAGCGAAATGAAACAAACATGTTTTAAAACAGACCGTAGTTGCGTGGTAGCACGAATGTTATCCGGAGGCTAATAGCATTATGCTAGCGGACATTTGTCGCTAATTTTAAAAGACCTTAAGCTCTATTTGGTCGTAATGAGCGGACTGGAAAACACCAACATTAATATCCCATCAACGTATAAAACCCTTGTAGAAATAAAGTTTGTTATAACCGTAAAAACACTCCTAGTACATCAGCAACACTTGGTTTCAAAGTGCTAAGGGGAGCTATGCCTGTTCACCTTGGATCTTGAAGGAAGATACACTTGGATATCATCTACATAAAAATGGCGTGACACGATATATTTCTGATAAATGGACCCTAGAGAGAGAATAAAACGGTTCGTTTGTCTCCGTCTATTAAATGAAGCAAAGATTAGAACACGTTCAGCTCCAGGCTGTCAGCGTCTTTCATTCAAAGATGGCGCTGACTCCGCCTTTACCCGCTGCTGCAGCTTTGATTCTGGGGAAGGTTTCCTTCCTCTTTCAACCTGAAAGAAGCTGTTTGTTTCCTCTGCAGGTAACGACCAGATGAAGGTGGAGAACTTTGCAGCAGCTGTGGAGTTTTACTCCAAGGCCATCGCCCTGAACCCCCAGAACGCCGTTTACCACTGCAACAGGTCGCTGCGCCCGCCCTGTAGACATACAGCACGTAGATATAGAGCGTGTAGATGCAGCACGTAGACATAGCGTGTAGATGCAGCACGTAGAGATACGGAACGTAGATGCAGCCTGTAGATATGAAGTATGTAGAGATTTAGCATATAGATACAGCACATAGAGATGCAGCCTGTAGACATAAAGAACGTAGAGATACAGCATGTAGATACAGCACATAGAGATTCAGTATATAGATGCTATCTTAGGAGGACTGAAGGCAGACCTACTTTTTCCAGAGATGTTAGTGTCTCTGTAAGGTTTACGCTAATCAGGTTTAAATGATATTAACAGGTTCTGATCCAGTTCTCATTGTTCTTCTAAACATTAGCCTTTTTCTGTCCAGAACTTGACCTGTTTGGGTTTCTTAAGCCGTTGAGTTCTGAACTTTGAAGTGTTCGGGCAGAAACGTTTCCTGAAGCTGTGCCGTTTGGACCCAGAACCACTGAGCACAGAAACGGGTTCAAACTGGACCTGTAGGAACATGTCGCCCTTCCTGTGGGGAAATGTGTGAAACAGCCCAAAGGTGGCAGTCTGACAGTGTACAGGTTCTGACCCGGTTCTGATGCTGTGCTTTCAGGGCTGCAGCGTACAGCAAACTGGGGAACTACGCCGGCGCCGTGCAGGACTGTGAACGGGCCATCAGAATCGACCCGAACTACAGCAAAGCTTACGGACGGATGGGGTGAGAGTCTGCGGGCCTGATGGTCCGCCACAGGAAGTTCTGCAGCAGAAGGCCGTTAAAATGTTTATATCTGGGCTGAATAGAAGAACTTTGGTTCCGTCTCAAACTTAAAATGAGCTCAAGATTATCTGAGAGAACCTAAAGGAACCAGAAGGCGTCACGACAATCATCGCTCCCTTCCTTCCTCCTTTGCTCCCTTCCTTCCTCCTTTGCTCCCTTCCTTCCTCCTTTGCTCCCTTCCTTCCTCCTTTGCTCCCTTCCTTCCTCCTTTGCTCCCTTCCTTCCTCCTTTGTTCCCTTCCTTCCTCCTTTGCTCCCTTCCTTCCTCCTTTGTTCCCTTCCTTCCTCCTTTGCTCCCTCCCTTCCTCCTTTGCTCCCTCCCTTCCTCCTTTGCTCCCTTCCTTCCTCCTTTGCTCCCTTCCTTCCTTCCTTCCTTCCTTCCTTCCCTCCTCCCTCCTTTTCTTCCTCCCTCCCTCCCTCCTTTTCTTCCTTCCTTCCTTCCTTCCCTCCTCCCTCCTTTTCTTCCTTCCTCCCTCCCTCCCTCCTTTTCTTCCTTCCTTCCTTCCTTCCCTCCTCCCTCCTTTTCTTCCTTCCTCCCTCCCTCCCTCCTTTTCTTCCTTCCTTCCTTCCTTCCCTCCTCCCTCCTTTTCTTCCTTCCTTCCTTCCTTCCTTCCTCCCTCCCTCCTTTTCTTCCTTCCTTCCTTCCTTCCCTCCTCCCTCCTTTTCTTCCTTCCTTCCTCCCTCCCTCCTTTTCTTCCTTCCTTCCTTCCTTCCCTCCTCCCTCCTTTTCTTCCTCCCTCCCTCCCTCCCTCCTTTTCTTCCTTCCTTCCTTCCTTCCCTCCTCCCTCCTTTTCTTCCTTCCTCCCTCCCTCCTTTTCTTCCTTCCTCCCTCCCTCCTTCCTTCCTTCCTTCCTTCCTTCCTTCCTCCCTCCCTCCTTTTCTTCCTTCCCTCCTCTCTGTTAAAAGTCTCCTGCAGCTCAGGGAACTCATGCTCCATCTTGTGGTGAGGAAGGGAACTGCAGCAAATGTTCCTCGTGGGTTGAAGCTGGGTTCTGGGACGGTTCTGTCTGCTTTAACCGTCTTCCTTGTAATTCAGAACCTCAGTGGTTCTGAAGCTGTGAAGACAGCCGACCTTTCTGCCTTCAAACACTGATGATTAACATCAGGTGATTAATTTGCTCTCATCGCTGGAATCTGATGAAGGACCTCCATCTTTGGAAGTCAGAATTGTGACTTCAGGTCCAGGTGATTCTTCTCTCTTTGGGGAGGCGGTGTCTGGGTTCTCCTCCTCAGATAAGTGACGTTTGTCCAGATAAACGTTTTGGTCTGAAGCTTTGCCTGAAGGAACGTCCTCAGACGTGCTTCCAGCACAGAAAGCCTGCGCAGATCCTCCTGCTGACGCCCGTCCGTCTCTGTGTTCCAGTCTAGCTCTGACCAGCCTCAACAAGCACACCGAAGCTGTTGGTTACTATAAGAAGGCTCTGGAGCTCGACCCCGACAACGACACCTACAAGACCAACATGAAGATCGCAGAGGAGAAGATGGAGACGTCCAGCCCGGTACGAGCGGAGGAGATGGGTTGATGCTCCTCCTCAGGAAGCAGCCTGACAGTTTGTGTTTTTGCTCGTTAGTCTGCAGGTTTGGGAGGAATCGACCTGGCCGGTTTGCTCAGTAACCCCGGCTTCATGAACATGGTGAGACTCCACCCATCCAAATATGAGCAGAATAGTTAAAATGGGAATTTAGTTCATCGTAATCAAAGCAAATAATAATTTTTTTCATGTTGTTGGAATCAGAGGGAAGTAATAAATTATTCGTCCGTCCGTCCGTCCGTCCGTCTTCTTCCGCTTATCCGGGGTCGGGTCGCGGGGGTAGCAGCTTCAGTAGGGAGGCCCAGACGTCCCTCTCCCCGGCCACTTGGGCCAGCTCCTCAGGAGGAATCCCAAGGCGTTCCCAGGCCAGCCGGGAGACATAGTCCCTCCAGCGTGTCCTCGGTATTCCCCTTGGTCTCCTCCCGGTGGGACGTGCCCGGAACACCTCACCAGGGAGGCGTCCAGGAGGCATCCTGACCAGATGCCCGAGCCACCTCAACTGGCTCCTCTGGACGTGGAGGAGCAGCGGCTCTACTCTGAGTCCTCCCCGGATGACTGAGCTCCTCACCCTATCTCTAAGGGAGAGCCCAGACACACTACGGAGAAAACTCATTTCAGCCGCTTGTATCCGGGATCTTGTTCTTTCGGTCACGACCCAAAGCTCGTGACCATAGATGAGGGTAGGAACGTAGATCGACCGGTAAATCGAGAGCTTCGCCTTTTGGCTCAGTTCTCTCTTCACCACAACGGATCGGTACAGCGCCCGCTTCACAGCAGACGCTGCACCAATCCGCCTGTCGATCTCCCGCTCCATCCTCCCCTCATTCGTGAACAAGACCCCAAGATACTTGAACTCCTCCACTAGGGGCAGCACATCCTCCCCAACCCGGAGAAGGCACTCTACCCTTTTCCGGTTCAAGACCATGGTCTCGGATTTGGAGGCACTGATTTTCATCCTGGCCGCTTCGCACTCGGCTGCGAACCGCTCCAGTGAGAGCTGTAGATCACGCCCTGATGAAGCCAATAGGACCACGTCATCCGCGAATAGCAGAGACGCAATCCTAAGGCCACCAAAACGGATCCCCTCAACACCTTGGCTGCGCCTAGAAATTCTGTCCATAAAAGTTATGAACAGAATCGGTGACAAAGGGCAACCTTGGCGGAGTCCAACTCTCACCGGAAACGAGTCCGACTTACTGCCGGCAATGCGGACCAGACTCTGACACCGGTCGTACAGAGACCTGACAGCCCTTATTAAAGGGTCCGGTACTCCATACTCCCGGAGTACCCCCCACAGGATCCCTCGGGGGACACGGTCGAATAATAAATTATTCGAAGCCAAGAAATTCAGGGATGGACTTTAGATGCGTCTCAGCTGACCTAGAATAGTCCTTAAGGACTGAGGTTCTCATTTTAAACTTCATCACATTTATTAATCGCTTCAGCTCTTTGCTGCTGCGACATCTGACCAAATGAGGTCAAATCATCTGGAATCAGGTTAAAATCAGCTGAGGGTGGAGAATAAACTAAAAGCATTAGTTTTAGCAGTGAAAACAACCTGTTTCCTGGTTCAGTATCAGCCTTCACATCAGCTGATTCTCTCTGCAGGCGTCGACTCTGATGAACAACCCTCAGGTCCAGCAGCTGTAAGTTCCTCTCCTCCTTCCCTCAGTTCTTCCTTCCCTCTGTTTTTCCCTCATTCCCTGTTTCCTTTGTTTCTCCCAGGATGTCCGGGATGATGTCAGGAGCGTACGGTGGAGTGGGAGCTCCGGCAGGTGGGGGAGTAGCCGGTGGAGGTGGAGGAGGAGTAGTAGGCGGCGGTGGCGGAGGAGCAGGAGGTGCAGCAGGAGGTGCAGCAGGAGGTGCAGCAGGAGGTGCAGCTGCAGCCTCCGCCACAGCCTCAGCAGCTCAGGGACCTGCCGATCTGTCCGGCCTGATCCAGGCGTGAGTTTCTGTCGCCCAGGTTAAAGCTGCGTGTTGAAGCTGCTGCTGACTGTAGTTTGTTGTCGGGCCTGCAGGGGGCAGCAGTTCGCTCAGCAGATGCAGCAGCAGAACCCCGAACTCATCGAACAGCTTAGGAGTCAAATCCGCAACCGAACGCCCAGTGCCGGAAACGAGGAGCAGCCATGACGATTCTGAACTGTACGTATAAATACCGCACTTTATGGACTATAAGACGCAGTTAAAAATCCTTAAATTTCCTCAAAAATTGATGTTGCTCCTTATCTATGATCACCGTTGTGATCACTGACTGATTTTATTTGGTACAATGTGTTCATAAATCTGTTAAAATGTGTAAGTATGACTTTGGTTTGACCGTGCTTCACGGTTTCATGCTCCGGCCTGAAAGCCTCCTCCAAACATCCTCCTCATTGTTTCCCAGCAGCTCCGTCTTCGTTCACTAGGCAGACGTTCAGCTTGTCCGTGTGGGAAGCTGAAGGATTTCGGTCCAGTTTAAAGATGTTAATACTGTTTATTGTTCTTGATGTAAACCTGGTTTCTCTGGAAGCCGACCTGTGCATGTTCCAGCGGCTTGGTTACGCTCTGACTGACTGAACTTCATGTCCGTGATGAACGCGTGATCCTGTGATCAGATCCTCGCTTTAGCAGCGTCTGATTTCTCCTTTCTGTCTGTTTCAGGTCGGACAGATGTGGCGGCGGCAGCGTCTGGCTTTCTTTCCCTTTCTGATGTGGATTGTTTAACTCAAAGGACTATAAGGAAATGTTCTGTTTTCCATTAACTGTATAATGGCAGCATGAGAGCGTGTAAGCTGTTCAGGAACACCAACACCTCCCCTCTCCTCCTGCAGCTCTGTGTGGCTTTAAAGAGGAGACTTTCAGCACCAGGAGCCCAGATGTTCAACAGCTTGAAATGTTTTATTTCCTCTGAAAACAGCAGCGCGCGGCTGAAAAGGCCTTTTCTGTCTGTTTCCTGGGACGTCTGAGTGTGTGTGAGTGAGTAGCTGGTTTATATAAATGAACTGAAACCTGTCGGCCACATGGAGCTGCAGGAGGGAGGCTGTTTGAACACACTTTCATTAAAAAGAGCATCTCACCATTTTACTCGCTCCTGTCTGACGGCTCACTGTTTTCTTTTCACCGTGAAAATGCAGACGTCCGGCTGCTTTTGTGAAGGTCTTAGTTTCTGCAGCCGTGTCCTCATGCTTGATGGAAGCCATGATGGTCTGATTAAAAAAAAAAATCTGATGCAATGAAACAGCAGGTTGGGAAATTGGGTGAAACGTTTCAGCACTTCACTGAGAACAGCCGTTTATTTGTGATGGCGTCACAGCTTCAGCAGAGCTCAGCGGACCTCCCAGTCTCCGGTACCTTCCTCCGTTCCTCCTGTGGGGCTCCTTCTGTGTGATGGAGTCGCTCTAATTAGTCCAGGGTTTCCCCCGAGGACTTCTCCCAGCCCTGAGAAGCCTTCAGTGGTTTCCTTCCCAGAGACTCTGGCCTCTACTCTGCCGCTAAGCCAAAGCTGCCCACCGTGCCGCCGCCCTGCAGAGAGCTCAGTTTAGCTGTTGGTACTTCAGGAGATCCTCCTCTTTACACGCTACTAGTTATGTGCAGATGTCACAGCAAACAGCACAACAACAGGATGCACTGCAATGTCATGCAGGGCGCTTGCATCCTGGAAAGGTTACAACAGATGATTGTCGTCTCAAAAGCTGAAATATCTCCTAGTGACCCTGAAACTTATAACTTATAATAGAAACCTTGTGGAGAGAGAGGGGAGGAAGCTAAAACCATCTCGTCTGTTGATCATCTTAGAGGACATGCACTAGATCTTTGGCAAACACACTAGATGAATTAAAGCATGGAAAAGGACCCAACCAGAGTATTAATGCAGTATTTGTTGCACGGATGCGTGGCTGCAGACTCCAACATCTCCACCCGGCGAGCAGACGGTGATATGAAGAGGAGTGGCGATAGCAAAGGAGGTGGAATAGCTGCCTTTCAGCAACAGATCGTGTAATCCAGGGAAATGTCTTTCCTGCAGCCTGAATATGAAACTTGTTAGCATTACGTTTTCTTACATTTATAGGGATGCGGTGAATGCGGAGACAAAAGTCCCCCTCTGTGGGACTGTAAGGGAAATATAACGGGGAGCTCACTGGTGTAACTCAGCTACATTATGCATTCTGCCATCAGCGAGTCGGGCTGCGTGTGACGTCACAGATCAGTTGCTGCTAAGCTACAGTCATCAGTGTGATGTGACTGTAGCTTAGCAGCACTACCAGAGAGAGTCCGCCCTGTAACCGGGCTGGGTTGCCGGTTTGAAACCCCGCTCTGGCTGTCTCAGTTGTGTCCTGGAGCAAGGCAGTTCTGCTTTGCCTGCTGGCGGTGGTCAGAGGGATTGTCTGGCAGCCTTGCTTCTGTCAGTCTGCCCCAGGGCAGCTGTGGCTACAACAACCTCTCCAGATGTGAATGGCTGAATGTGGAGCGCTCTGGGGTCCCGACTTGATGCAGACAATATGAACTTCTGTGTGGATCAGAGGTGGGGAGAGTAGCCAGAAATTTTACTCAAGAGTACCGATACTACTTCATAATATTTACTCAAGTAAAAGTAAAAAGTACAGTGCCAGTAAATGTAACCGAGTAAATGTAACTTGTTACCCTCTGGTGGGTAAAACCTTCCCCACCAGAACAGTAAGAGTCTAACCAATAACAAACCCTGGATATCCTGTCACCTGAAGCTAAACCAGACAAACGGAGCCTTCATGGAGGGAGGAGGACCTACTGAGCGGTACTAAAGCACCTCTAAAGGCCCATTCATACCTCACGTAAAAGACGAATACGGATACGTGTGGAGTGTTTCATACGTTCTAACCGTCGATTTCGTCCGTACTTTGACACGAAAATTGGGAGCTTACGCTTACGGACTCAACGGAGCAATACGGAGCAATACTACCGGAAACGGTGGGGGTGCTATTGAGTTTGTAGTACAAAATGTCAACAAAACCACGAAGAAGGTTGTAATTCTGGGCTTTAAACAATGGCGGGATTCGAGGAACAACTTGCGGAGCTTGTCCGCAACTACCCACACATATGATGTGTCGTGTCCGGGGCACGGGGACAAACAAAAAGTTTACTTAAGGAGCAAATACAACAAAATCACGTCTTGGACCGTCGCCATGTTTGATCAGTGACGAATCATTGGCGCCCAGCACTGCCACCTAGAGGAAATATTGGTTATTGCGCACCTCAACGGATGGAGGTATGAAGGAGTCAACGGATAGAACGTACGGACAGAAATACGGACGTGTAGGCCAAACGTAGGGTATGAATGGGCCTTAACTCAGAGCAGGAGGTGTACAGGAGCAGAACAATCAACCTAGTGGTCCAGGATCTGGTCCACAAGGTGGAATCACGCAGATCAGTGAAGGCTTAGGAACATCTCTCAGCTTAAATACAAAAGACTTAATAAATGTCTTTGAAACGTATTAAATGTTTTAGTGATCACAGCAACAATTAGGTAAATATGTAAAGATGAACAACATGCTCTGGAAGGGGCATTACGCGTCATCAGGAACCAACCAATCAGAGCCCACGTTGAGTGACGGTGAGGCGGAAATGGTTTGATGCACCTGCCGGAGCAGAGGACGGATGTTCGTGAAGGTAGGATCGGTGTGGTTCCGCAGGTTGGGGCAGAACCTGCTCCCGCTGTTCTGAAAGAGATCCTCAGTGACGCGGTTCTAACCCAGCGGACCGGTTCCGGCCCAGTTAGCCGCTGTAGCTTAGCTAGCCGCCGTTAGCTAGACGGCAAACCGGAAGTAGCTTAATGTGGCGTTTATCATATAATAGATATATAGATGGTGGTTATAGAATATTATAAACCATATACATAAGCAGAACGGACAGATTTACATAGAAAGAGAGCTAATACAAGAATGATGATACAATCTGAATGTAAAATGGGCCTGATCCAAAATGTAGAAAATTTACTAAAATAAAACACAAAAGGCAGAAGATCAATGGCTTTAGATTTTAAGCCACATTTTGCAACTAAGGAAAGAGGTGAGCGGATTTATTCTGCATTCTGCCAACAGCTTTACAATATAACAAAGTGACTGTGAGAAACATAAGTTTGGTTTAATAAACGTTTAACTTGAAGGTATTTGGTCTTGTGGCCAAAGAGTTTCCCCAGGATGACATTCATGAGGAAGTCACTGGTGTGATTGTCCACAATAACCAAAGATATCAGCCACAGTACTTTACTGTTGATTATCAGGTTTACCGTCTTATTCCGACATTCCTCACAGGAAGGCGTCATGTTCTCACCCATCAAAGATCTTTGTAATCCTATTTCTAACATGTCCAAAATATGGGTTGGGAATCATTTACTTAAATCATGTTCAGTTTATTTGTCATTGCAGTTAGCTAGTTTTTAATAAATATGGAGATGAATATAGTCAAAAGAAAAATGCTAAACTCTAAATGCACAGAGTCAGAGTTC
This sequence comes from Fundulus diaphanus, assembly GCA_037039145.1. Classification (NCBI taxonomy): domain Eukaryota; kingdom Metazoa; phylum Chordata; class Actinopteri; order Cyprinodontiformes; family Fundulidae; genus Fundulus; species Fundulus diaphanus. Next base: position 1,382,915 of record CM073128.1, read on the forward strand.
ACCTTAACCTCATGTAAAATAAATACATTTTTCATGCTTTTTTATAGATATTGACTTTTTTAAATCTATATAAATGCTAGTGTGATTAAACAAGAAGAGTAAAGGAATAAATTCAGTTTTAGATGCAGCTCACTGGTGGATTGTGCTGTTTTTAGGCGCCACATGTTGAGGACACCTGCTCTAATATATAATTTAATTTGACTGTAAATTATGTGAAAATGTTGTATTATCTTCTATTTCCATTACTTAGGTCCAAATCCTTTTTGGACCAATTCACTCTAGTAGGCGGTACGTTCTTTGAAACTCAACAACGTCCACATGCATACAAACACTCTCCGCTAGGGCTTAAAAATAAAATCTCAGATTTTATTTCACCAAATCTGATAAATCGATTTTCCCCCTCCTTTTTGTTTGTTACAAAAATAAATGAAAGAAATATTATTTTAAAAACTGGCTTTTATGTCAAGCGTCTCGTCTGGTTACTGACCTGAATACAAAGTGCAACTAAATCCAAGCTGTAAAACAAGATGGCCGCCCTGCTGCAGTAAACAATGAAAATATGACTAAATGTTGGCTGCTGATGGTTTTACACAATTAAATGAGAACAGGCTTCACTGCACATATTGAACTTCAAACTAACTTTAACAAAGAAGTAAAGTAGTTAATTAAAGTGGCTTGTCTTGTGGTAAAAAAAAAGTTTGGTATTTGATTATTTGACAGGGACGGTGCACAACAACACGTTGACAGTCAGGACAGACGCTGATTTCCACCTGTAGTCTCTGGTTGCTATATTACGTTTATAAAGATGAGTGTGATTTAAATGACCTATAGATGTTATACAAAGAAAAAGATTACATAAGCGTGTCATCCTTCAAAATACAGTCTAAAAGTTTTCTCATACACGCTATAAACACATACATACACCCCCCCCCCACACACACCACCTCTCCTCCCTCAGACACACAAGACATGCTTTACAAACACTTTTATTCACTCATACAGACCTACTGTGGACAGTTGACAATATATTTTCCTAAACATATTCAGTATTGCTGCTAATCTCTTCATAGAAGCTCAATGAGTCCCTTGGCAAAATAAAATCACAATTTTCCATCCATCCATCCTCTTCCTCTTATCCGGGGTCGGGTCGTGGGGGTAGCAGCTTCAGTAGGGAGGCCCAGACGTCCCTCTCCCAGCCACCTGGGCCAGCTCCTCCGGGGGAATCCCAAGGCGTTCCCAGCAGAGAGACATAGTCCCTCCAGCGTGTCCTGGGTCTTCCCCTGGGTCTCCTCCTGGTGGGACGTGCCACCAGGAGGAGGAATATTGCATATTTTCCAAATTTGCAATATTAAAAGAATCAATTAAATCAATATAGCTCTACTTTCTGCCTTATTGTCGTTCATACCATAATGACATTTTTGATGAGGCAGACACCGGTTCTGAATGCTCATAATTACACATAACACACAGTCACAACCAGACATAATCTTCCCAAACTTTTATTAATTTTTATTGCAGTGATGCGCCAGGGCTCCCCCATCCAGACAGATTCAGTTTTTCTAGTGATGGGACCCGTGTCTCTTTGACTCTTCAGGATCTGTGTCCTTTGAGCTGTTCAAATGATCCATATTTGAAGATGTACATATTTCTGAGAACAAGCTATTTTCTGTCTAATATAATGATCTATAGTCGGTTTGGGCTGGTGTGTGTGGGTGAAATTCACAAATACGTTGAATCATCTAAGTAAAATTATTGTTCTGTTTGAAAGATGCAAAGTTCAACCAAAGCAATTTCATGAAATATGTTTCCTGCATATGTTGTGTGCATTATTAGCATTTTATTGGTATCTGGTCCTCTCCTCCATTCAGAGCAAAGGGCCGTTGGTCAGTGAAGGACAACGTAGACCCGGACGTTGTTAAAGCATTACGTTCTGGAACCCGTTTTTAAACTGGGCCGTAGCGGAGTAGACGAACAGCAGAAACTCACAGGAACTCCCTGAGTAGATTATAAAACCCTTAGGCCCTGTCAGAGTCCTGGAGTTGACAGGACTCAGTGCACTGTGAGCAGGTGGAGGACCTGAAGCCCGGCTGGATGCAGTTTCCACTGGTTTCCTCTAACAGCCGCTCTGTGTGTGTCTCCTCCAGTGAAAGCAGCGGCGGCAGAGCAGCTCCCCCACCGGTGAACGCGCTGGAAGTCATGTCTCTCTGCCGGCTGTAGCGTCTTCACAGCAAGAGGATGCAGATCCTGATTGCCAAGCTGCTTGGCCTGCTGGGACTGTTTGTTCTCATGCTAGCTGGCATTCTGGCCCCAGTGCGCCTCCTGCTGGCCGACCACGACAAAGCCAACAGGTACAGACGGGGGCTGGCTCTGTGCAACTCATTCGGAGGCGGCGTGTTCCTCGCAACATGCTTCAACGCTCTGCTGCCGGCCGTCAGAGACAAGGTACACACACTCAGCCGGGAGGATGTGGATACATGGAACCTTTCATGTCTGCAAATCAAGGATTAATAGAGGAGAAGAAGAAGAAAGAAATCAACCAAGAGGAGTCAGTAGTTAGCAGGACGCTAAAGCAGTTTTTGGTTACTGATGTGACTCAAACAATTAATACAGTTCTGGGTGAAGCCAAAGGCTGGCAAAAAGATGAATTATTTGAATAACTCACACCATCACATCATTAATTGCTTTTGTTGAATATAGCCAATCAATACTTTAGTTGGTTAAGGTTAAAAATAAGATATTAATAGTTAAATTTTATTTCTATAGCTCCAATTAACATCATGTCATCTCAAGGTTCTTTCCAAAGTCAGACTCCATCAGATCCTCCAGGTTGGTCAGAAAGTTTCCTCTCTAAGGAAACCCAGCAGGTTGCATCAAGTCTCTCCAAGCAGCATTCACTCCTCCTGAAAGAGCGTAGAGCCACAGTGGACAGTCGTCTGCATTGTTGATGGCTTTGCAGCAATCCCTCATACTGAGCATGCATGAAGCGACAGTGGAGAGGAAAACTCCCCTTTAACAGGGAGGAGAACCTCCAGCAGAACCAGAACCAGGCTCAGTGTGAACGCTCATCTGCCTCGACCCACTGGGGCTTAGAGAAGACAGAGCAGAGACACAGAAAGCTCAGAAGCTCACATTGATCCAGGAGTACTTTCTATGTTAGATGGTAATAGAGGATGATCTGCCTCCCCTGATGATGTCACAGCTAACAGAACGCCAGACCAGGTGTACCTTCTATGAAGAGAAACATGACAGAGAACAAAAAGTTAAAAGCTGAAATAACAACAAACAATGCAGATTGGCGAGCAGTAGGAGAACTCAGCAGAGTGAGAGAAATAGGCCCTGATGTCCTCCAGCAGCCTAAGCCTATAGCAGCATAACTATAGAGGTAGCTCAGGGTAACATGAGCCACTCTAACTAGAAGCTTTGTCAAAAAGGAAAGTTTTAAGATTAGTCTTAAAAGTAGACGGGGTGTCTGCCTCACGGACCAAAACTGGGAGTTGGTTCCACAGGAGAGGAGCCTGATAGCTAAAGGATCTGCCTCCCATTCTACTTTTAGAGACTCTAGGAACCACCAGCAGACCTGCAGTCTGAGAGCGAAGTGCTCTGTTAGGAACATACGGAGTAATCAGAGCTCTGATATATGATGGACCTTGATTATTAAGGGCTTTATACGTTAGAAGAAGAATTTTAAATTCTATTCTTGATTTAACAGGAAGCCAATGATGTAGTTACTCCGAATTTCTCCCCCTTTGGATGGGGGAGGGGTTTGATAGGCCAAGGACTACAGTGTTTAATGTATGATGCTTTTATTATGTTGACATGTTTGTTTATATACTTACAGCTACAATAAGCTATAAATAGATTATTTTAATGAAAAGGTAACAAAGTGCTTAAAGCAGAGATGAGGTGGGAGGAAAATGGGAATTTACGATGACTGATATAATTTATTGGTAATGTTGTCTGTATGTGGTTTTGTAAGATCGTGCAGCTCCACTAGTTACAGGAAAAAAGGAGAACATGATTTGTGTCTCCAGACCTTCTTCTCTGGTTTCGTAAAACATGTAATTAAAGAATCTGAATTTGTGAAAACAGGGTTTTATGACAGTGGCTTATATTCCTTTACAGACTCTCTGTCTGGCTGTTTGTGTCTAAGATGTAGAAGCTGGTCCTCTGACACGCGGTGGCTTCCCTCTCTGCAGGCGGACGCCGTCTTCCAGCAGCTGAAGATCAGCAGCGACTACCCGCTGGCTGAGACCATGATGATGGTGGGCTTCTTCATCACCGTGTTTGTGGAGCAGGCCATTCTGACCTTCAGGAAGGAGAAGCCGTCCTTCATCGACCTGGAGACCTTTAACGCCGGCGAGTCGGAGGCCGGGAGCGACTCTGAGTACGACGCGCCCTTCATCCCGTCGCCGCGGGGCTCTGCAGCCAGAGACGGGCGGACGGGCCGCGGACACCAGCACGGACACTTTTCACCCGCCGAGCTGGCGGGGGCGGGGCCTCTGAGGCTGGCCGGGCTGGTTCTGGCCCTGTCGGCCCACTCGGTATTCGAGGGGCTGGCGCTCGGCCTGCAGGAGGACGGAGCGAAGCTCGGCAGCCTTTTCCTGGGCGTGGCCGTCCACGAGACGCTGGCCGCAGTCGCCCTGGGCGTCAGCGTGGCCAAGGCGTCGCTCGGCATGAAGGACGCCACCAAGCTGGCCGTCACCGTCAGCCTGATGATCCCGCTGGGGACGGTGGTGGGGATGGGCATCGAGTCGGCCCAGACGCTGGCGGGCAGCGTGGCGTCGGTGCTGCTGCAGGGACTCGCCGCCGGGACCTTCCTGTTTGTCACCTTCTTCGAGATCTTGTCCCGGGAGCTGGAGGGGAAGCAGGATAGACTCCTTAAAGTGCTCTTCCTCATCCTGGGCTACGCGGTGCTCGCCCTACTCGTCTTCATCAAGTGGTGACAGACAGGAAGTGGGCGGAGCTGTTCTTTAGTAGATACAATCAAAGCCATGTCACTTCCTGTGTGCGGTGCGCCCCCTCTGGGGCAAAGCAGGTACTACGATTTGAGCGGGAGTTGAAGCGCTTCCTGTGTTTTGGTGCATTAAAGTATAAAATAAGCTGCAGACGTTCTGTTTCTGTTCAGTGCTCAGATTTCATGGACAGAACGGACGAATAGGATAAGAACGTTGATGTAAATGAGCTAGCTCTTGTCAAAACCATCCATATACTGATATAATCAATACTAAAAGAGGAATTGTCCAAAGACATTCCTTTGCCTTTAAATCGATATAAACCGACTCGTTCACGTTTACCAAGTTTCTTCCAACCGCAGCAACAGAGACTCTCAGCCTCCCTGCAGACGCTCCGCTGCTGAAACTCTGCTAACATGTCGAGTTCAGCCAGAAAGACACGAGAGCCTCGTTATCGTTGTTTGGAGGATGCATCATGCTAAGCTAACGCTACCAGCTAACGCTACCAGCTAAAGCTACAACACTGATGTTTGGGAGCAACAAGCGATGACGTAAGCTAACGCCATCAGGTTAAATATCAGCTGCCGGACGGCCCCGTGATGGGGAACCGAAACAGGGCACACCCGCTCCATTATGTCTCCCAGAAACATAATTAGCTTTGGTCTTTTTTACGTATCCCTGGTCAGAAGGTGAGATCATGTTGACATGTTGTCTGTGATCTGATCACCTGAAGCCACCAAACGCTGCAGCAGCTTCGTCTCTCCCGTCCAGAGCGTAGCGCCTTGTTTCTCCTGTAGGGGGCGCAAACACAAGCCGGGCACCAGGTACCCGGATGCTGAGCCCCAGAGATGTTCTGATGTTTATTTAAGCAACTGTTCCTTAAATGTTTTTACTCAGCTCAGAGAAGCTGGGAAGGTGTTTGAAGAGTTTAGAGTTTAGTTTGAAGGTTTTTAGATTCTGAGCTGAAGTCTAAAGCGTCGGCTCACCAAGACCAAGCTGCGCGTTGCACTGAGCAACAAGAACCAAAGCACCTCAGATCCTGCTTTTATTAACGAGTCTGTTTTATGAATTAGATGTTTGAACCTTGTCTTTCAGGCTTTAAATGCTGCATTCGTCTTCTCTGACTTATCCCTGTGGTTAGAAAAAGTCCCTCAGGTTCTAAAGGTTCTGGTTGACAGGAAGGTCGTCGGGGGAGATTTCTGGGTTTAGGGCTGCAGAACGTCTACTGCTGCTCTGCAACATCTAAACAGAACCGCTGCTGCATGAACCACCTCAGTCTGGACCTGTAGGAAGCCACTGCTCTGACCCAGAACACGAGCAGAACCTCTGAGAGTCTGCTGGTCTGTCAGGATGTAAAACTACTTGTAGAAGCGAGCCTTAGAGCTTCTTACATTCCACGAGGTCCACCTGAGCAGCAGACAGATGGGTTCCTCCAAAGCGGTCCTAAGATGACCAAACTGCAGAGCGAAGGAGCAGCCGAGACCGGTCGGACCTCCAGCACCCAGAACCTGCTGCTGTGAGTTGGTTGGTGGAACTGAGATCCTGTTTCCTGCCTCCAGTGTGACATCACTTCCTGTTCTCCTTCCTGAAGATCTCCGGTTTGGTGAAGCTGCTGTTCAGGTTAAATCCGTGAAGCTGTTTTTTAATCTGTGGCGTGTTCTGTGATCTAACCAGATGGAAATAAATGGACCAGAACCAGAATCTGAGGACGTGTGATCAATCAGAACAAATGGAAGCAGGCTGTAAACGACTGAGATCGGTGGTGAGAAGTTCATCTGTTGGCTTCAGTGAGCTACAGCAGATCTGCGGCGCTGCTCACAAGGTTTTCTCTGGTTAGAGAGGAGAGCCGATCCAGAATCGGGTTCTGTTCAGAAAAGAAGTGGATCAGTGGGACGAGGAGCCTGACCTCCTGGGTAGATTTCAGGAGGAGGGATCTGATCGTTTCCGTTTGTTCTGCTGCCTCTTTAGAACATGAGGAGAACAAACTAAAGAAGCTTTATTTACCTTAAAACCCAAAGTCTGGAGTTACTGACGAGACAAAAGTCTTTTACCCAATGAGTAAACCCTAAAATTAACTGGATTAAATAAAATAGACATTGTTTTATTTTATAGAACAGGATATTTAAGTGTGTGTCTGGTTAGTTGTTAAAGTGCTTCTATAGAACAATTTAGTAAACATTTGTTGGACCTTTGTCTCTCAACCACATATTTCAAGTACAGAGACAACTTTCTCATCTTATTTTTTTTATTTAACCAGGGGAAAAATTTAGATTAAAAACCTCTTTTTCAAGGGAGTCCTGAGGCAGCAAAGTTACACATTTAACAGAGATACATTAGATTAAATGACAGGTACATAAAAAACCATCAAGTAAAACAATTACAGAAAACTGAGGCCGTCTCAAATTCTCTCATTTTGAGCTTAAAAGCATTTACGGATAAAAACTCTGGAGCTGCACAGCTAAAGGCTTTCTTCTCTGACTCGGGCAAAAGGAACCGTGAGCAGCAGCTGATGGTTGGATCCCAGGGCATCAGAGGCCACGCTTTTCTAAGTAAGGTACAAATGTAAAAATGGACGGACAAACGGTGAGCCGTGGCCCCCCGTGGCTCCCCGTGTCCTCCATGGGGGCCGATTTGTACCTGGAGGAGGTGGAGAGCAGGACACTCAGGGCTTTAGATACGCGGATGACACTTGGTTTGGTCAAAATCCAAAGAAACTGAGGCATTCACCAACCACAGCAACTCAGCTTTATTTATATAGCACATTTAAGAAAGTGCTGCACACAAAAACAAAACGATAATTCAATACAAACACGGTACAAATAAAGAAAAATAGAGAAACTTTCACGCTGTGTTGAAAGCCAGTGAGCACAAATGGGTTTTAAGAAGAGATTTCAAAGCACCAGGAGTTGATGACTGTCTAATATTAAGGGGCAGCTGGTTCCACAGGTCAGGAGCTACAACAGAAAAGGTTTGTTCACCTCTGTGGACCAGCCTGGACATTGGGTCCTAAACACAAATGGATACTAGTATATCTGGAGCGTGTAATGAAAATAATTTCCTTCTGGGATTATTAAAGTATTTCTGATTCTGATAGATCTAAGGAATCTAGAGGGAACATGAGGCTGCAGGGGATCAGACAGATGTGCAGGTGCCAGCCCATTTAGGGCCTTATAGGCCAACAATAAAACCTTAAAATCAATTCTAAACTGAACGGGGTGCCAGTGAAGAGAAGCGAGCACTGGTGAAATATGTTCACAGCTTTTTGTTCGTGTTAAGAGGTGAGCTGCAGCGATCTGAACCACCACCTCTGTACGCTGCTTACACCAGCATGCAGAGGAGCTAATACAAGCGTTAATCACCCGTTCAAATCATTAAAAGTGGACTCAGTGCACAAGGTTGACCAGAGAGGATGCCAAGAACCACGTTTCCTTTTCTGGACTGTACGGTACACGCTGAGGAAGACGAGTCTCAAAGCTGAGCTTTACCAGAAGCCCACAGACTGAGCAGGATCTGCATGACGGTATCAGGTGTGACCCATGGTAACGGCAGCATCATGCTGCGGGCCGCTTTCACAACCAGAACCCCAGAACAACGACCCCTAATCATTCTAGCAGGTTAACACCAAACTTGGCCACAGATCCAACCTCCACCCTGGTAGCTATGGCGTTAAAGCCGCTCTGTTGGGAACCATCCGTTCATCCTGCCAGCGTCTTCTGCTTATCCAAGATCAGGAACCGCAGATCTTCCCCAGCGACATCCTCCAGCTTATGATTTTCCTACAGGAAACCTGTTTCTGCAAGCTGGTTCCACAGCAGTGGCGCCAAAGTTTGGATCGAGGAAATCTTTCCTCTGAAGGTCAGGAACAAGGACGGGACTCAGAGATGAAACACTGTTGATGTTCTGAAACATCCTTTGTTCCTAGACCCGTTTCATGGCTGCTGTGGTGTTGGCTTCTGTTACCCCGTTCACATCCAGACAAGCAGAAAGCGGCTTTACTGCAAACCCATGAGAGCCACTTTATTTAAACGGCACCAACCAGTTTATTGTGGTCCTCTGATCAGTAAGAGAATCACTGCGTTCACGTCGCATTCAGCAGTAACATTAAAAAGCAGCTGGTTAGCAGGTAGTGAACGTTGTTTCTGGTCAAACATGTTGTTCTGTTTCTGCTGTTCGTCTACATCACAGATGGCCATTAAAACTTCACGTAGCCGTGTTAACAGAACCGGGGCAGAGATCCGCTTTTAGTGTCGTGGGGCTTTAGTAGCCAGTGAGTAAACAGCTAGAAACCCTTCATCTCTCTGAGGAAACCATCTGCTTGTATCGATTTAGCAGGAATCACTCCTCCTCAGCTCACATGGAGAGAAGAAGCGCTGATGGTAGCCTCAGACTGATGTAGCGGGTCTGAGACTAAGGCCCACGTCTACGTCCTTTGATTCACTCTGGGGTGAGAAGCCTTGAACGAAGAGTTCTTCCTCTACAGCCCAGGTGTGACCTGGTTGATGGTCTGAAGGCACATTCACCTATACATTCACCGCAGAAGCTGAAGTTAAGTGAAAATGCAGGAAAGGCCCAAAGAAGCAGTGTGATGGACCTTCAGGAAGCCTGAAGAACCTCAGAGCAGGATCAGCCTGGCGGGTCTCAGGAATGAAAACACGGCGACATCACTTCCTGCTGCTGCTGCTGATGTGAGAGCGTTTCATTGAGCTCCAGCAGGTGTGACCTCTGAGCACTTTCCTGAAGGAAACAACAACAGCTGCCACAACAAAGACAGCTGAGGTTTTCTCCCCCCCCTTTAAGCCTCTTAAGGCCGTAAGTCTGCCTGCAGCCGTCCTGCAGCAATGCTCGGCTCTGATCACTGATTATTTAATCCTTCCATGGAAAAGGTGAGCTTCTCCGCGGCTCTCGCAGGTTTGTCTCGGTGCCAGGACGACCCCAGCACCTCAGAGGCCATGGAGGATCTTCTGCTGCCACGCGGGGAGGAGGAGACCTGCTCGGACCAGAGCTTTTTCGCTCCAGGAGCCGCTGGGAGGACCATGGGGGACCGGGTCAAGGCCTGCTGGATGGACAGGACACGGGGGGTCTGGTGGAGGAGCGTGAGGGATTTCTGCAGGAGCAACGGGCTGCTGACGCTGTCGGTTATAGCCGTGATCACCGGCTGCACCTTAGGCTTCATGCTGAGAGGGACGCAGCTTTCCACTCAGGTACAGAACCAGCCTGCTTCACTGTCACCATTCTGTCCTGCAGCTGAACGCAGACGAGCCCAGTGGGCTTGGTCCCGGGCCCCCGGCTGTAAAAGTCAGGGTTCCTCCTTCAGCCTGGAGGGTGGCTCTTATTGGTGGGGCCGGTCCTCCTGCAGGGCGGAACCAGGAGTAAAGTGGGGCGGCTGTCCCACCTGCGACAGACGGGATGTCAGCGTTCTGCTCAGCTCAGTGCTGAACGGCTGCAGCTGCGTTCACGTTTCACTGCAGCTTTTAATGCCTAAAACATGTTAGCAGCAACGTGTTATGAACCCGAGCAGCCGGGTCAGCTCAGAACGGAGCAGGCTGCTGGTCTGTTGCTTACTGGATCACAGGTTCTGGTTCTGATCCAGTTCTGATGCGAGTCCAGTACATGAGAGTCCCTCAGAAACAGGAGGCGGTTCTGGGTTCAGTGAGAATGTCTTCACCACATAAATCAGGCAGAACATTATGACCACCGGGGCACCTGGTCCGTTTGTCAGGCAACAGGTGAAGGTCTGGTCCTGAGAACTGACGTGTTAGCAGCAGAACAACGGATCAGAACATCTTCAAACATCAGGGATCAGTTTCTACTGAAGTGGTGATCCCCATCGGGCTGCTCCAACCATGTGAGGACTGAAGGTTGGCCCGTGTGGTTCTGATCCAACAGACGGGCTCCTGTAGCTCACAATACAGAAGAAGTTAATGCTGGTTGTGAAAGAAAGGCATCAGAATATAAAGACCATTGCAGTCTGGGCGCCAGCACTCCCCCCCGTCCTGTTAGGGTCAGAACTGGACCACGTGGCAATGGAGGAAGGTCACCTGGTCTGATGAGTCCCATTTTATTATTTTTATTTTACGGTGGGAGGAAGGCCTGCCATGAGGAGGAGGTGTGACGGTGTGGACGGGCTTGGGTCCGGCCGTGTGGATCTTAACTTGGAACGTACCATGTTCACTCCTTCATGGACGCGGCGTTCCCTGATGGATGTGGGCTCTTTCAGCTGGACCGTTCATGGGTTCATCCTGTCTGGCCCTCTAAAACTGCCCAGAAATGGATCCAGTCGAGCATCAGGGGGACCTCCGTGGCACTCTGACCCACGGAGGTCAAGCCTCAGCTTCCAGGACGAGCAGCTGGATCTGCTGGTGCCAGACACCACAGCACACCTCCAGGAGTCCGGTGGAGTCCGTGGTTCAGGGTGGTTCTGGCAGCAATGGGAGAACCAGCCGCTGTTAGAGAGGTGGTTATAATGTTCTGCCTGATCTTTGTGCATCACAACGATTATGGAAGTGATAGAAAGCTGCGACTGAAACTGCTGGGTGTGGAACAAACGGCTGCGATGTCAGCCAGATGCTTCTTTCAATCAAATGTTTTAATAATAATAATAATAATAATAATAATAATAGCTTTATTTGTATAGTCCTTCACAATAAACTCTAGGTTGACAAAATTGCTTTAAAGTGAGTAAAACTATAATAATAAAAACACATAAAAGGCTAAGAATAAAATGGCATTAAGATAAAAACAATAGAAAAATAAATGTAAACTAGTGTCTCACTGCTGGGTATTAAAAAGCATCCTAAATAGAAATGTCTAAAGTCTTGACGAGAAGAGAACCAGGGGGTCAGAAATAAGTCGTAATTCAGCCGTGAGGTTATTAAACGTCCAGGAGCCACAGAAACGCTCGATGCCCCAGGGCTCATATTTAGAGCTGGGCTCCTCCAGCAGGCGCTGGTCTGACGCCCTCCAGACTCGGCCTGCTCACCAACAAGAAAAGATCGCACAGATAGGATAGAGTCAAACATTAAGAGCTTTAAAAACCAGCATTCAGCGTTTCAAATCAACCCCAGGCTGAATGGAGTCAGTGAGCTGTGGTCCCGTTAGTTATGAGGCACGACTCAATAAAAACTGCTTCACCCTGAAATACAGGGAACTGCAAAGTTATGAAGGCGTAGAAAACCTTTTCAAGATCAGAACAACTTAAAAACGTTTCGACTTTGGCCAGGAAGCAACTTCTAAAAACATTATTTCTTTATCAAATTAAAAATTTGAGTCAGCTTTATCTATGAAACAATTTTCCTGCAGTCAGCCGTGGCACAACTTTCTCTACAGAGATTAAAAACAGACCTGAACGCACGTTAAATATGATTAAATAAATATTAAACATGAGAGAAACCAGACCAACTGTGGAAGTTATAATAACCTAAATCCAAACATAGTAAACATGCAGAAATATAAACAGCAAGTAACAAACACCTAGAATAGTGATAAACATTATCAGAAATATGACAGTACTTGATTATTAATAAACTGAACAGAAATAAAAAAAATGGAAACAGGAAATATAAGAATTACTAACACAGTTTATGACGGTGAAATGAAAAGATAAACAAAATGAATAAAAAGCTCTAAACTTCAGCTAAAAGCCCGACTGAACCGGTGCTCAGCTGCAGCGGAGGGACGCCTACCTGTGGGTTCTGGTTCTCCCTCTTGGTACCAGCAGAGGAACCTTTCCAGCGAGGTTCTGAACGGGCTGCAGATCACACAGGATGCACTGAGACTTAAAGGGGACAAATCATACTTTTAAATCCTTCCTTTTTAACATTGAAATCATTCAGCTGTGGTCTATATAAAGTGGAACTGCAGCGCTTTGGTCTGAGTTCCCGTTAATTTACCTCCATGTTCCCCCTTTTTGCCCCCTGGTCTGAAGAACATCTGAGAGCGACTCGTTTTGGTGCCGTCTCTTTAAATCTAAAGGAGGAGCTTCACGCCCCGCCCCCCTCCAGGTCACAGAGCCTTACACTCCACCCTGATCGGCCATTTTTGTAGTCTCCTTGGGGACGACGTGATTAGCATCTGCTTGTAGCTTCAGCGTCGCTCTGAAAAATAAAAATGGCGGAGAAAGGAGACTGGTCAGCCGGAAGTCCATGACCTTGTTCAGCAGCTCTGCCGCAAATGCTGTGAGGGAATTAAAAAACGTAATAGAAACCAGACAAAACTGAAAAATATCACCCAACCAGAATATAAAGACCCGTCTGCAGCTGCTGGACCGACTACGTTCAACTGTTCTGCTCTCCTGGAGACTCCAGGACCCAACAAGATGGATTTAAGGGCTAAAGAAGAAGACTTTGCAGGATATTTCTCCTTTAAAAGCAGCTGTACAACGAACCTTTAGCCAAGGCGGAGAATTAAAATCAGTGTGAGGTGGGCCCACCTTCTGGTCTGAATCAGCATCCCTGCTGGATCTGAAAGAGCTGAAACAGAGCGGAAGTTCTGCTAGGAAGCCCAGAAAGAAGAACGTTACTATGTTCTGTTCTGGAGGTCTGGTCATCACATGATGAAACGTGGCTTTTGGAGCGTTTTCATGTTTAATGAAACTATATCCAGGTGAAGCCCAGAGATGTTCTGCTTTAGCTTCGGCTTCCGTCTTTAAACCGTGAGGTTCTTCTTCAGCGTTTGGGTCATAAAGAATAAAAACGTCTCCTTTGATGGCCTGGCGACCCGTCCAGGGAGGACCCCATGACCGCTGGAGATCGGCTCCGGCCCCCGTGACCCGGCATGGATCAGCAGCTATAGACGATGATGGAGGAACTCGTGTCTGCTCTGGTTTCTGCTGATCTTCACCAGACTGAGACAAGCTGGGAATCACCTAAAGTCCCATTTCAGTCCTAACTGGACCCAGACGTCTCACAGACCTTCAGAGAGTCCTGTTTCCTGCTGGGTCATTCAGCTGAAGACTCGTTTCTCAGAACCAGAAGGTCCAGTTTTACACAGGCGACTCAGTGAATTACTGGTTCATCCTTTGGGTTTAGAGGTTCTGAAAGCACTGAATGGTTCAGAGGTCAAAGTTCAGCTCATCCATCCGTCCATGCGTCAGTCCGTCCACCCACCAGGACATTCAGGTGACGTCGCCCTGGGTCCATATTTCTGCTCTCTGGATGAAGTTCTGATCGCCCAAGAAGCCTCAGCTTTAATATTTATGTCCATTTATTCCTGAAGAGGCTGTTTCTCTGTGGCCTGGATTTCCTTTATTTCATTTTGAAAAGAAAACCTTTATTTCCTGCATTTATTCACCTGAATTACTGTCCAGAAGTGTTGAGGAGGTGGATTATATAAAGCAGCCACCGGTCTGTTTTTAGCCGCTGAGTCCGTTTAAAGCAGCTCTGCTAATCTTTTTAAATTTAAACCAGAGTGTCGTCGTCTCGCTGAGTCCCGGAGCTTCTTGATGAAACCCGGTTTCATCTCTCCGGTGGCTCCGAGCTGACCTGGAGCGGATATCTGGCCAGTCTGACGGTTCTGGCAGGAGAAAGCTGTCTGTTTGTAATCCTTCCCGTCATTTATGGAACAGAGACTCGCCTAAAATCTGTTTAAAATCTAAATGTTTAAATCTTACTGCAGAAACTGCATTTAAAAGACTTTGTGTTTTCCTCCTGCTCTCATCGTCTGGAGTCTGAAGAAGACTTGATGTCGCTTTCAGCTGCACCGCTCCATAAAATGAGCTGTAAACTTAATTAATTTAGTTTATAAAAGTCCCGACTCAAAAAGGTGTTTCTGAATCCAGCTGAAGGATGATGAGAAGTTTTTCTGACGTTCTTTCTCAGATTAATTTAATTTCAAGTCTGGACTGAGTGAAAAATCAGCTAAAGTCCAAATAGAAACTCAGAAAACCTGAAGATCAGAATCACTGTTAGACAGAACAAGAACATGTTGATGACAGAGAGGAAAACAGAACGGAGGAGGAGGAGGAGGAGGAAGAGGAGGACTTTAACCACTGAAAGTAATGAAACCTGTGGGGAAAAATGCCTGTGAGATTTATATTCCCAAAGAGATTATTATTATTATTATTATTATTATTATTATTATTATTATTATTATTATTATTATTATTATTATTGTTATTATTATTATTATTCAATAAAGCAATCAATCAATCAGTTTTATTTCTAAAGCAAATTTAAAAACCACATGGATGACCAATGTTCTGTACATTAAAACAAGAAAAAGGTTAAAAAACAAGTTAAAAACATACAAAACATACACAAACATCATCAAAACCAGGTTCACAGCAGGGGGATTTTAAAATGCTGTACACAAGACCACAGCGTATTAGAAGCCAGGAAATAAAAGTGTGTTTTTAAAAGAGATTAAAAACAGGAAAAAAGGAGGTCCGTCTGACTCTCAGAGGTAATCATTCCATAAATGAATTCTGTAGCACAGGGAGTCAGTGGAGTGACACTAGGATGGGAGTAACATGCTGGTTCCTATGGGTCTGAGTTAACGAGCAGCAGAGTTCTGCTGAGGCTGCAGACGGGCCTGAGAGGTCCGGTTAACGGCATTACAGGAATCAGCATGAGCCGTGATAAAAGCAGGGACTAGTTTCTACAAGTCGGGTCTCGCTAAGATTGATTTCACCTTTGCTATGTGACGAAGCTGATGAAACCTTTCTGAGCGACACTGCTGATCTGTTCCTCAGATTTAAAATCAGTCAAACTTTACCAACAGATTGGAGACACTGAGATAAAATGACAGAGAGCCCAGAACTATGCTGGGGGAGGGACAGCAACTCAGTCTGAACATCACAACTTCTGTCTGGTTCTCATTTAAACCGAGGAAGTTCAGGGAAAGCCGCTGCCACGCTTTAATGTCCTCAATGTCATAGTAATAATAATAATAATAATAATAATAACAAATATTATTATTATTATTTAATAGTAGTAGCAGAAGTGGATTGAGTAGCCAAAAACTTTCATCAAGTAAGAGTAAAAAAGCATTAATTAAGAAGGTGAGTAACATTTGATTTTATGTTATGATTAATGATTTAACTTTTAAGTTATGTAGAAACTGATAAATCCATGGAGTCACTTTTTCTTGCGTCACTCCGGAGCTGAAGGTGAAGGAAGAACATCCTCGCTGGCCGCCCGCTGCTTCTTTAAGCTCCTGAAGGATCTTAGCCTCAAACTGGACTGTTTACCTCAGTTTCCCTCATCCAAACTGCAAAGCAATAAAACCTCTTCTGTTTATTGTTTTGTATCGTCCACCAGGCCCTTACATTCAGTTTTTGGATCAACTGTCAGACTTCTTATCTGATTTAGTGTTAAATACTGACAAGGTTATTATAGTGGGTGATTTTAACATCCATGTTGACACTGAATGTGATAACCTTAGTGTAGCCTTTAAAACTATCCTAGATTCAATTGGTTTTGCTCAAAATGTGCATAAGCCAACGCACTCTCGGCTCCATACTTTGGACCTTGTGCTGACATATGGCATTGATTGTGAAGAATTAACAGTATTCTCTCACAACCCTGTCCTATCTGATCATTTTTTAATAACATTTGAGTTTAATCTAACCGATTTCTCCACCCCCAAAAGAGGGTTCCATTATAGTAGATCTTTATCGGATAATGCTGTATCGAAACTTAAAGAGTCTGTCCCCCTCTTAATATCCTCAGTATTGCAGAAATGCCCTGTAGATGGCAGCAATGCTGTTTCTTCCCATTCACAAATAGATACATTTGCTAACAGTGTGACTTCCTCATTGCGTTCTGCATTAGATAATGTAGCTCCCTTGAAAAAGAAGGTGATAATTCACAGGAAGCTGGCTCCCTGGTTTAATTCAGAGCTGCGTTCCTTGAAGCACAATGTTAGGAAATTGGAGAGAAAATGGCGCTCTACACACCAAGAGGAATCCTACTTAATCTGGAGGGACAGTCTATTGTTGTATAACAAGACCCTTCGCAGAGTTAGAGCAGCATATTTTTCATCATTAATTGAAGAGAATAAAAATAATCCTAGATTTCTCTTTAGTACAGTTGCCAAACTTACTCAGAGCTGCAGCTCTGTTGATCCATCCATTCCCTTAGCTCTTAGTAGTAATGATTTTATGGGATTCTTCATAAATAAAATTGATGCCATTAAAAATAAAATAATTGGCATCCTCCCAAACATGATTACCTCATCCCCAGTAAGTAAGGCAGCATTGGAGGAATCTTTAGAACCTGCACAGTGTTTGAACTGTTTAAAAGCAGTAGAGCTTTCTGAGCTATCTAAAATCTTAGCTTCATCTAAACCTTCTACCTGTATGTTAGACCCAATCCCAACCAAGTTGTTTAAGGAGGTATTCCCTTTGATCAGTGGTCCTATTTTAGACATGATTAATCTATCCTTAGTAAATGGATATGTACCACAGGTTTTTAAAGTAGCTGTTATTAAACCTTTACTTAAGAAACCTTCTCTTGATCAAGATGAGCTAGTAAACTACAGACCTATATCTAATCTTCTTTTCTTATCTAAAATTCTTGAGAAAGTAGTTGCTAATCAACTTTGTGAACATTTACAAAGCAATGACCTACTTGAGGAGTTTCAGTCAGGCTTCAGAGCTCATCATAGCACTGAAACGGCTCTGGTGAAGGTCACTAATGATATTCTCATGGCCTCAGATAATGGACTTGTGTCTGTACTTGTCCTGTTAGATCTTAGTGCTGCATTTGATACAGTTGATCATGATATTCTCCTACAAAGACTTGAACATACTGTAGGGATTAAGGGGAAAGCATTAGGCTGGTTTAAATCTTATCTGTCGGACAGATTCCAGTTTGTTCATGTTAATAATAAATCTTCCTCAAACTCTAGGGTCACCTGTGGAGTACCACAGGGTTCAGTCCTTGGACCAATTCTCTTTACTATATATATGCTTCCGATCGGCAAAATTATCAGACAGCATGGGATTAATTTCCACTGTTATGCTGATGACACTCAGCTATATCTATCCATAAATCCTGATGAATCCAATCAATTACTTCGACTGCAGTCATGTCTTGATGACATCAAAAGCTGGATGACTTTAAATTTCCTGCATCTAAATTCTGACAAGACCGAAGTTGTAATCTTTGGGCCAGAGTCCTCAAAAAATAAACTTCTTAACCAATCACTTAATCTGGATGACATTAACTTGGCCTCTGGTAATAAAGTAAAAAACCTTGGTGTTATTTTTGACCAAGACATGTCATTTAAATCCCATATTAAACAGGTCTCCAGAGTTTCCTTTTTTCACCTCCGGAATATCGCCAAAATTAGAAACATTCTGTCCAGGAGTGATGCTGAAAAACTAGTCCATGCATTTGTTACTTCAAGGCTGGACTATTGTAATTCTTTACTATCAGGAAGTCCACAAAATGCAGTTCAAAGTCTTCAGCTTATCCAAAATGCTGCAGCAAGAGTTCTGATGAAAATCAACAAGAGGGATCATATTTCTCCAATTTTAGCTTCCCTTCATTGGCTTCCTGTTAAATCAAGAATAGAATTTAAAATTCTTCTTCTAACGTATAAAGCCCTTAATAATCAAGCTCCATCATATATCAGAGCTCTGATTACTCCGTATGTTCCTAACAGAGCACTTCGCTCTCAGACTGCAGGTCTGCTGGTGGTTCCTAGAGTCTCTAAAAGTAGAATGGGAGGCAGATCCTTTAGCTATCAGGCTCCTCTCTTGTGGAACCAACTCCCAGTTTTGGTCCGTGAAGCAGACACCCTGTCTACTTTTAAGACTAATCTTAAAACCTTCCTTTTTGACAAAGCTTATAACTAGAGTGGCTCATGTTACTCTGAGCTACCTTTATAGTTTTGCTGCTATAGGCTTAGGCTACTGGAGGACATCAGGGTCTACTTTTCTCACTCTACTGATTTTTACTGTTCTCCAGTCTACTGTTCTCCAGATTTGCATTGCGTTACATTGAAATGACTGTTGTCATTTCAGCTTTTAACTTTTTGTTCTCTCTCTTTTTTCTTCATAGTAGGTACACCTGATCTGACGTTCTGTTGACTGTGAAATCATCCAGGGAGGACAGATCACCGACTATTACCATCTAATGTAGAACAGATTACTAGATCAATGTGTGCTTCTGTGCTTTTTTGTCTCTCTTGTTGTGTCTCTGCTCTGTCTTCTGTAACCCCAGTCGGTCGAGGCAGATGACCGTTCATACTGAGCCCGGTTCTGCCGGAGGTTTTTTTTTCCCGTTAATGGGTGGTTTTTCTTCCCACTGTCGCTTCATGCTTGCTCAGTATGAGGGATTGCAGCAAAGCCATGTACAATGCGGACGACTCTCCCTGTGGCTCTACGGTTCCCCAGGAGTGAATGCTGCTTGTCGGGACTTTGATGCAATCAACTGGTTTCCTTATATAGGACATTTTGACCAATCTGTATAATCTGACCCAATCTGTATAATATGATTGAACTTGATTTTGTAAAGTGCCTTGAGATGACATGTTTCATGATTTGGCGCTATATAAATAAAATTGAATTGAATTGAATTGAATTTAAAATTAAAATGTGACCCAGTTTGGTTCTGTGGATCCGCTGGAGTCTAAACCCAGGAGCTTCACAACAACACGGTCACTGCAGGTCCTTCTGGAGCAGCTTTAAACAGAAAAGCTGTCGTCCTGCTGGAGCTCTGCTGATGCTGCTGCACACCTGTCCAGGTGTGCAGGTCACCTGTCCAGGTGTGCAGGTCACCTGTCCAGGTGTGCAGGTCACCTGTCCAGGTGTGCAGGTCACCTGTCCAGGTGTGCAGCACATGACCAATCCAACCAATCCTTCAGTCATTTTGGAGCCAGAATTCTGCATCACAGCAGCTGCAGACGATTATCTGATGCATGCCAACAGTTTTTCTCTGATTCTGCTCACACTGACAGCTCAGCAGGTTTTATTGTGCAGACAGAGGTCTGGACCTGCATCTCTGCGCAGGTACCGCCCATGACAGCAGCAGCTGGGAAGATTAAATCAGAACCTGGAGTTTGGTGCACAGAGGCTAAAACCCATTTCAACATGCTGCTCACTTGTTTTCCCATCAGGCCAAGATCTACTTCTCTTTTCCTGGAGAGCTGCTGATGAGGATGCTGAAGATGCTCATCCTTCCTCTCATCACGTCCAGGTAGGAGCCACTAGAACTGGGTCTGGATATTCTAATCAAAACGTTTAGTTCTGGTTCTTTCTGACTGGTTTGTGGACCTGTTTCCTGTTGGCTCAACCATTGTTTCTCTCTGGGTTTAATCAAAACTCTCCACTTGATCCCTGAGTCCAAAGAAAGACCCGACTGCAGGATCTAATCAGAACCACATTTTATCAGAACAATAAGCTACATTCATCTTTCAGGATGCCATTTTCATGTCCAGCAGAATGAGCTCCTATCTTTTCATATCAATAATACAAAATTATAAATAAACATCTGTTGGAAATCAGTGTTTGATGACTGACTGAGATCCGTCAGGTTAAAGTGAAAAATGAAGACCATGATTCTCTCTGCAATTACAAAACAATGTAAAGAAAAAAAAAGACCACACGACCGAGTTTCCTTTTCTCTGTATTGGACATTAGGACCTGCAGTGTGTCTTATTTTGGGCCAACCACATGGCTGTCTGCCTCCAGCGGCTTATTCCAGCGTTAAAAACACCAAAGAGCTGCTGTAAGGCAGCCCTGATGGTGGACCTCTTTAGAGAAAAGTGAAACTTAACTTACAGCCACTAGAGGGAAGGAAAGGAACAGCTTTGTTCTTGATGGATTTTCAGGGATATTTTATGATGGTTTTTCTTTTTAAGAAGTAATTTGTGGCCAGATTACAATCCCCTGTGGGCCAGGTATGCCCCCCAGCATATGAGTAGATGGTCCTGTGGCTCCACAGCAGGATATCTGAATTAAACTTTAAACTCTAAATATCCGTGCAGCTTGATGTCAGGTCTGTCATCCATGGAGTCCAAGGCGTGCTGCAGGATGGGCGTCCTCACCGTCACCTACTACCTGTGGACCACCTTCATCGCCGTGGTGGTGGGCATCGTGCTCGTCCTCATCATCCAGCCAGGCACAGGGACGGAGATGGAGAGCAACCGTCTGGGCGGCGGGCCGGTCATGACCTCGGCTGACGCCCTGCTCGACCTGATCAGGTGAGGGAGGTGAAAGGTCATCTGGACCAGCAGAGGGCCTTGGTTTTCGTTAGCGTGTGTTTCTCTGAATCTTACCTGAATGATCTGCAGTAATTTCTTCCTTTACAGATTTTTTGACTGTGTGAAAAAATTGGCCTTGCTGTGCAGAGACGCAATGTTTTCACGTTTCCCTTTCCAGTCACAAAATTCTGGGTTTTTCTAGAGATTCCTTGTGACAGAACAACACAAAGTGATCTAGAACTGTGAAATGGAAGGGAAATGATCCATGCTTTATCGTTATTTAAGGCTTAAAATCGTAAAAGTGTTGCAGAATTATCGTCCAGCACCTATTCTGATGCTGCTCAGAAAAACTCCGAGCAGCCAATCACCATCAGACGTGATCTAAACAGCACCCAGAGTCCAGTTGAGTTTGTTCTGTTTCTGGCCTCAAACGTTCTTTAGAGAACATCATAGAACATCCAGTATCACGAGGAACCCAGCAGAAGGGTCAGGGAGGAAGTTCTGGTCCAGTTCAAAGCAGGTCAGGTTCTACAGCAACATCCAAGCTTTGAACATCTCCCAGAACTCTGATCTGACCAACCTGGACTGACAGGCTGGACCAGGAGAGCATTGATCAGAGAAGCAGGAGGACCATGGAGGCTCTGGAGGAGCTGCAGAGACCCACAGCTCAGGTGCAAGAAGCCTTTAACAGGACAACTATTAGTCTCAAACCTCCACAAATCTGGTCCTTATGGAGAAGTGGTAAGAAGAAAGTGTTTCATATTGTTCGCAGTTCGTCTTCAAGCCAGAGGAGACACAGGTGACGCGTGGAAGAAGTAAATCTGATCAGATGACTCCTAAATGTTACATTTTGACCTGCATGGGGAATGCTATGCGTGGCAGAAAACAAACACACCATCCCCACAGTAAAACATGGTGGCGGCAGCATCATGCTGTGGGACAGAGAAGCAGATCAGAGTTGATGGATGGAGCTGAACCCAGAACAATCCTGGAAGACGACCTGTCAGAGGCTCCAGAAGACGTGCACCCTGGTTCCTTTCCTTGCACTGATCATTTCTGTTTGTCCATCACATAAAATCCAAATAAAAACACTGAAGTTTGTGGTTTTAGTACAACATAATATGGAAAAGTCGAATACTTTTGGAAACGGCAGCAATTGCTGTTATAGGTAGAATTAAAAAGGAGAGTTTAATTTACTGTCGGGTTATAACAGGCTGGCTGTGATGGCAGAAAAGCCGTTTGGTGACGGTCAATATGAACTTTCTCTTGTCTGAGACCTGTGTGGAGCAGAGATGATGTCAGGGGTTTAAATGTCAGAAATATGTATCTAGGGTGTTTTACATGAAAGAATGAACATATTTTACTCCAATCCTGTGAGGGCCTGTTTAGATGTGGACATTTGGCTTTTTTGTGCTGCTGCTCTGAACTTTCAGCACAAAGGTGTGAAGATCTGGAGAGCGTTCAGGTTTAATGTCAGAGATCAGATGCAAACGGTGGGAGGTGGCGTCCCGTCTGACGCGCTGCATGCCTGTGATTGGCCAGCACCCAGCAGTCTTAGTATGAAGCTGAGCTGATCAGTTGGATGTTTTATACAGAACTAATCAATACAAACACGCTGAGAGTCAACAAACCGTAAAACTCGCTGCTACACCTCCCTCGTCATCCCATTAGGCTGCGGGCTGATCGGTGTATTTCTGGTAATCCTGCAGGATGAGTGACAGATTAACAGAGTCAGTGATCTCTGCTGCTGCACGTTTGCACACCAAGCTCTCGTGCACGCTCTGACAGGAGCTGCAGAAGGGGGTCGAGCGCTTCATCGTGATCCTGCTGACCCCTAAGCGTGCAGCAGTCTCCAGCTGAGGAGCAGCTCTAGCCTGTTTTCATTATGCTGCAAAAAACGCAAGCTGACAGGACACGGCAGCAGCAAACAGGCTGAAATCGGAGGCAACCGGACTTCTGCTCAGTATTCTCCTGAAAACGTGCAGGGCAGTCCCCTCTGGTGCTCCTGTGCTGCCGACTACCTGGTCAGACACACCACCCCTCAGTATCCTGAACGGTGGTCTGTTTGTCAGGTAGTCTCTGATCCAGGCCGCAATTATGGGCCCCATGACAAAAAAATCTAAATCATCCCAAAAGCTCATATGTATGTATAAAATTATCTTTTTTGGGGCCCTTGGAATGGTCCTAGCTCCCCCCCTACACAGCGCCCCTGGATCCAGGTGATGGTTGATGCCTCCACCTGAGTCTCCTGGAGTTTCTGACTGAGAAAATCAGGCTGACTGTGTTAAATGCTCTGGATAAAACAAAGAACACGATCCTCGCTGTGCTGCCGGCCTTGTCCAGATGACAGACGGTTTGTTGAAGCAGGTGAATGATGACGTCTTCAGCTCCATGGCGATAAATTAACTGCAGGGGGTCCTGATAGCTGCCTTTTTGCTGGTCATAATGTTTTGGCTGATTCTGGAGAACAGCAGTTCAGGGACTCTTTGTTTTATCTGCTGCAGCTGAAGCGGTTTTGTGTTTGGAGATACATTTTCTTGTAGAGTGAATTTAATGCAGAAATTTTAAAGGAAGGTTTATCATCATCATCTCGGCCACAAGGTTCTGAGTCCACAGAAATATGGGACTAATCTACTGTATGATGTATGGTGGGTGTAAAATTCACAAATAATACATGTTATACATTAGGAAGGGATGTTTAACCCGTGCAGTTCAGAGTACTCTGCTCTGTGGGATTAAACTCCTGTTACCTTTGAGCTTTTTTTTTTTTTTTCTTTTGGAGCTTTTTAGCACAAAGATAACAGGTGTAAACTTGTATTAGCTTCAGTCTGTCTTTACTATATGAATTAAAATGATCATTTCAGAAATTATGCCAATAAATGTTATATTATTTGAACATTAAACTGTTAATTTATAGATATATATTAGGATAAACTTATGCCGATTGTCATATTATTGCATGTTTGGCACTTCTGATAATTTGTCTAAATATTTGATTAGCTACTACTTCTGGTAACTGTGCCGTTCCTCTGCAGTTGACACAGTTTTGATCTCTTGTTTAGAGCAGTGAGTGGATCGTATAGTATAGTATACTATAATATTGTATAGTATGACATAGTATAATATAGTATAGTATAGTATGGTATAATGTAGTATAATATAGTATAGTATAGTATACTATAATATAGTATAGTATGACATAATATAATATAGTATAGTATAGTATGGTATGGTATAATATAGTATAATATAGTATAGTATAGTATAGTATAGTATAGTATACTATAATATAGTATAGTATAGTCTACTATAATATAGTATAGTATAGTATGGTATGGTATAATATAGTATAATATAGTATAGTATAGTATACTATATTATAGTATAGTATAGTCTACTATAATATAGTATAGTATAGTATGGTATGGTATAATATAGTATAATATAGTATAGTATAGTATAGTATACTATAATATAGTATAGTATAGTCTACTATAATATAGTATAGTATGACATAATATAATATAGTATAGTATAGTATACTATAATATAGTATAGTATGACATAATATAATATAGTATAATATGGTATAGTATAGTATATTATAGTATAGTATAGTATGACATAATATAATATAGTATAGTATAGTATGGTCTGGTATAATATAGTATAATATAGTATAGTATAGTATACTATAATATAGTATAGTATGACATAATATAATATAGTATAGTATAGTATACTATAATATAGTATAATATAGTATAGTATAGTCTACTATAATATAGTATAGTATAGTATGGTATAATATAGTATAGTTTAGTATAATATAGTATAGTATGACATAATATAATATAGTATAGTATAGTTTAGTATAATATAGTATAGTATAGTTTAGTATAATATAGTATAGTATAGTTTAGTATAATATAGTATAGTATAATATACTATAATATAGTATAGTATGACATAAGATACTATAGTATAGTATAGTATGGTATAATATAGTATAGTATAGTATAGTTTAGTTTAGTATAATATAGTATAGTATAGTATAGTATAATATAGTATATACTGTTATGCAGATGATACACAGATTTACCAGCCTCTCAGCAGAAATGACGCCTCTTCAGTTCGACACTTACTGCCTTGATGAGGTTCAGACTTAGAAGCTAATCTTCTAAAAGAAAACTTAGATGATGGTTTTCAGAAGTGGCTCCACCTCTACCTCCCTGGATCTTGGTACCCTTACTCACTTTGTAAAGCCAACTATTAGAAATTTGGGAGTCAAACTTGAAAGAGACCTTGAATTTATTAGTTAGATAAAGGCATTGATGAAATCTTATTTTTGTCATTTTAGGCAGTTGGCTAATCAAAGGCATCGTGTAATTTAACTAGCACAAGACAATTTGACCACATTCCACCTGTTTTAGCTGCCAATCAGCTTTAAGGTGTTTTTATTTGTTTTTAAACCCCTCCATACCTCTCTGAGCTGCTTCACCCTTACACTCCTTCCTGGTCTCTCAGATTTACCAGTCAGCTGACACTGAGACAGGTGAAGAGCAGGGGACCAATCACACAGCCTGTTGGAGCTCCAACACTAACTCAGTGTGTTAGTGATGGAGCTGCTCTGTTTAGTATTTAGGTATATTTACAGTCATCACTGAACAAAAGATTTGCCTTTAACAGCTGCTGAGCCGTGAAAACAGGAACAAACCGGGTGGAAGGAAGCTGATATTATTTTTTTCTCTTATCCTTCCTCAGAAACATGGTTCCCTCCAACCTGATCGAAGCCACGTTCCAGCAGGTAAACCCCTCACAAGTTGGAACGTACCTTCAGTTCTGCTCTTTTTCCTTCCTGTGACAACCTGACTCTGATTCTTCAGTACAAAACGGACCTGATCCCCATCCTCAGAGTCCCAACCAAAACCATCCAGCCTAACTTTGTCTATGTGGTTCCCGACGACAGCGACCCTAAAGGGCGGACCGTCTACCTGGAGCTAACTCCGCCCCCTGACGTAATATACAAGACGAGTCCTGGCAGCAGCCAGCAGATGAATGTTCTTGGGATTGTCATCTTCTCCGCCACCATGGGTGAGGAGTCTGGTTGTCCGGCACAGAAACACCCTGAAGTTTTCTCCCTCGGTCTGAGAAAGTTCACATCAGATCTGATGTTCAGCTGCCACAGTTCACTTTCAGATAAAACACAAAATATTTTTAGTTTTAGTTTTTCTCTCCACTTTGATATCTTTTTAGATTCAGTACAGGTCTTCATGCAGGACATGCAGGGTAAATGGATCAGATTTCACTCTGAGGTTCTGTCAGTTTAAATTCAAACACCGTTTTGTCAGTTCTCATTTGTTCTCTGAGAAATGGTGAAATTTTGAGGCTGAAGTCGTTGTGCCCAAATCAGTTAAACATAATCCCAACCTGTTCCTAGTAAATTTGGACAAAACTTCAACATTGAAGCAAATTATTCCAGATGCGCATTTTGTTGTTCAGAGAATGAATGTGGCTGTTTGGCTGCTGTGCAGGTCTGCTGCTGGGCAGGATGGGAGAACGTGGAGCTCCGCTGGTCAACGTCTGCCAGTGCATCAACGAGTGTGTGATGAAGATCATCAATGCTGCCGTGTGGTGAGTTAAGTGTCCGGATCAGCACTTTAAACCCTGCAGGAACCTGATCTGTGACTCAGTCAGGCAGGAAAACGCTCCTAATCTCAGGGGTTGATCCAGGGTTATCTTGAAACACTGGGTCTTTATGCCCGCCGTCACCAGTACCGGCCCAAAAGGCGAATTTGTTCCCATTTCTGTGACTTTCTTTGAAAGAAAACAGGATTTTAGCTCCAATGGTTCTCAGACGATTGTGACTGTGGACGTCCCGCTGGTGATGTTTAACTACTCTGGTCACAATGAGTCCACGCTTCTTACTGATGTTTAGGTTCTCCTTAATTCCTCGTATAACATGGAAACACCAAGGAAACACCACGGAAACAGAAAGATAAACACACTGCTGTCAAGTTCACTTCTCAGTGATAAACAGAAAATATTCACTCTTACAAATTACAGCAGTCCGTGTAGTAACAGGCTGGGTAGGAACCCTTGGTATTGTATGTGTTGGAGGGGGGAAGCATTAAAGGAAGGTTCCTGGCTTAAGTAAAAATGGCTGCACTCTGTTACTGCTAAGAAAAATGTTTATTTGTTATTAAATAATGATAGAACGTGGTGTCAGAAGTGGGATTTGAACCCACACCTCCATTCGGAGACCAGAAATTCCTGCCTTTGTGACAAAGCTTCTAGGCTCTTTTCATAACACCAAGGGCTGATTTGTTTACAATTAGCTGAATTTTAAAAGAGGCACATCATTATATTGTTAATAGTTTATTGTGCCAGCTATATTAAATACTGTCAGAGTAAAACATTTTGGTTTTCCCACACATTAAACTTAGAAATTTAGAAAATATAACCAAAGAGCACTCCAAAGCCTCCAACTGATCCAAGAGTTCTGATGAAAATCAATAAGAGGATCATATTTCTCCAATTTTAGCTTCCCTTCATTGGCTTCCTGTTAAATCAAGAATAGTATTTAAAATTCTTCTTCTAACGTATAAAGCCCTTAATAATCAAGCTCCATCATATATCAGAGCTCTGATTACCCCGTATGACTGCAGGTCTGCTGGTGGTTCCTAGAGTCTCTAAAAGTAGAATGGGAGGCAGATCCTTTAGCTATCAGGCTCCTCTCCTGTGGAACCAACTCCCAGTTTTGGTCCGTGAGGCAGACACCCCGTCTACTTTTAAGACTAATCTTAAAACTTTCCTTTGTGACAAAGCTTCTAGTCAGAGTGGCTCATGTTACCCTGAGCTACCTCTATAGTTATGCTGCTATAGGCTTAGGCTGCTGGAGGACATCAGGGTCTATTTCTCTCACTCTGCTGAGTTCTCCTACTGCTCTCCAATCTGCATTATTTGCTGTTATTTCAGCTTTTAACTTGTTCTCTGTCATGTTTCTCTTCATAGAAGGTACACCTGGTCTGGCGTTCTGTTAGCTGTGACATCATCAGGGGAGGCAGATCATCCTCTATCACCATCTAACATAGAAAGTACTCCTGGATCAATGTGAGCTTCTGTGCTTTCTGTGTCTCTGCTCTGTCTTCTCTAAGCCCCAGTGGGTCGAGGCAGATGAGCGTTCACACTGAGCCTGGTTCTGGTTCTGCTGGAGGTTCTCCTCCCTGTTAAAGGGGAGTTTTCCTCTCCACTGTCGCTTCATGCATGCTCAGTATGAGGGATTGCTGCAAAGCCATCAACAATGCAGACGACTGTCCACTGTGGCTCTACGCTCTTTCAGGAGGAGTGAATGCTGCTTGGAGAGACTTGATGCAACCTGCTGGGTTTCCTTAGAGAGGAAACTTTCTGACCAACCTGGAGGATCTGATGGAGTCTGACTTTGGAAAGAGCCTTGAGATGATATGATGTGTTAATTGGTGCTATATAAATAAAATTGAATTGAATTCAACAGAAACTGAGTCTTGGCCATTTAAGCACAGCAGTTTGGAAACAAGCTGCCACACCCAGGATGACCCAACGTGTCATCTGTGATGTCACTGGATCCTCCCAGGACTCCGCCCCCTTTAGGTTCATCACCTGAACTGATTCAGATCATCCCTCCACTAACCGACAGCACAGTGGATGTCAACACTGCAGCGCTGCTCACAGTTTTGATGCAAATTAAAAATAAAAACAGAAGGTTTATTTCATTTTCTGTCATATCTTGAAAATATTCTTTGTAAATATGCATATTTACTAGTTTTTTGATCTTAAAGAGACACTAAATGTGAGTGAATTTTAAATGAAGCCTAATCATCCAGATGTTCATTTTTTGACGGTTAACTGCTATTAAAACACATTTAATCAAAAGTTTGGTTATGGTGTCGGTGGAACATTCAGGGTTCAGTTTTCAGTCCAGGTTTGATTCTGGTCTCTGTGGTTCCTCGAAGGAAGGACACGTCTTCATGGGTTTGTAATCATTTTGTTTCTTGGTGAAAGGAAAACTTTTACCTCTCTTCCTCTTATAGTTGCTTCATCTTAAATAAAGATCTGCTCACTTAGTTCCTCCCAAAGTAGTTTTGAAAGAAACTAAAAGCTCTGCAGATCTCAGAGTCTGATCTGGTTCTGGTTCTGGTTCTCCTCAGGTACTTCCCCTTTGGGATCATCTTCTTGGTGGCGGGGAAGATCCTGGACATGCAGGACCCGAGCACGCTGGGGAAGAAGCTGGGCTGGTACGGCATCACCGTCCTCACCGGCCTCTTCGTTCACGGCCTCGTCCTCCTCCCGCTCTTCTACTTTCTCCTCACCAAGAAGAATCCCTTCAGCTACATCCGGGGGCTGCTGCAGGCCTTGGTCATTGCTCTGGCCACCTCCTCCAGGTCAGTCCTGCCCCAACATCCTGCACCATCGCCGGGTTTGATGAGAAGAAGTTAAACTTCCCTGTTCCTCAGCTCCGCCACGCTGCCCATCACCATGAAGTGTCTGCTGGAGAACTGCCACGTCGACCGGCAGATCGCTCGCTTCGTCCTGCCTGTTGGCGCCACCATCAACATGGACGGCACGGCGCTGTACGAGGCTGTGGCGGCCATCTTTATCGCTCAAGTTAATGATTACGAGCTGGACTTCGGCCAACTGGTCACCATCAGGTAAACCAGTGAAGACGTTGGTTTGGTGTGAACAGAAACAGTTTGAGGGGATTGCTGTGGACCAGTGGTCTCCTGCCTGACATCTGAGGGAATCTGTTGGTTGGCGGCGTGTTGTGCTTCTGTTTTGACCGGACGCAACACCCTGAATCAGCAAACCTGTTATATCTGCAGTGTTTACCACCATGTGTGGCGTCTCTCCAGTTCTGAAAATCAGCCATTTTTAAATCTTGCCGCGTGAACCTGGCTTTGGATAGAAACACTCTGACCATCTGCTCCCACCTTCCAGCATCACGGCCACGGCTGCCAGCATCGGAGCGGCTGGCATCCCTCAGGCCGGCCTGGTCACCATGGTCATCGTGCTCACCTCTGTGGGGCTGCCGCCTGATGACATCACGCTAATCGTGGCCATTGATTGGATCCTGTAAGTACTGAATGTCGGTGAATGTCCTGAATCTGAGCACAACCGGTTTGTCTTGTTTTGAGTCTGATCACGTTCCCTTCTGGCTCTGCAGGGACAGATTTCGGACCATGATCAACGTCCTCGGCGACGCCCTGGCGGCGGGGATCATCGCACACCTGTGTCGGAAAGACTTCCCTCTGAGTGAAACAGGAAAGGTAAAAAAACAGCTCATGTTTTAACTTCCCAGCCGTCTAAAAGCCAGGAGATGGAAACCTTTAGCTCAGAACGGGCTGAGCTTACCCTGCCAGAAATCTGAAACCCGGCATGGTTGAGTGTATGGGGGATTTTTCCTGCCTAAAGTCAAGAGCTCACGTTTTTAATTCGAGAGCAGGATTTCGCTCTACTTGCTCTCAAAACTTGTAATGCTCGCATTCAAAATGTCTACAAGTTTTGAGAGCAGGCAGAGTGAAATCCTGCTCTCAAAATAAAAACGTGAGCTCTTGACTTTTGGCAGGAAAACGCCCCCATAGAGTCGGGTTTGTTGGGCAGGTGTAGCCAGAGAGTGAGCCGTTCAGCCACAGAGCAGAAGTATTAAACCTCCTGCAGCGTCGGCGGTCCTCCATGTCGGCTCCGAGGTATTAACCTTGGAAGCACACCGGCCCGGTACCAACAGAACCATGGTCTGTAGTTTGAGGACCCTGTTATAAAGGAAGGAGTTGAGTTTCAGGAGAACAACGAGTATCGAAGAAAGAGCCGGTGTTTGCGTCGAGTCACTGACTTCTCAGCAATCCCTCCTCCTGGGTGTTGTGACATGAAAATGTTTAAATGTCTTTAAACATTTCAGAGTGTTTCTGGCTTCTCCAGGAATACACGTCCCTTCAGGTTCTCATGCTGTTCTGGTCTATAAATTTTAGTTCTTGAGTTGTTTTTTAATTCGTCCTCCAGGTCCTTAGAGCTCCAGTTTTGTGTTTTTGTTTCGTTTCACACCTTCCAGGACTCCTTTAGTCAGTAAATGAAAATCAAAGCTGCTGATGTCGGTGATGGTTAGCTTTAACAGGTGTGTTACAAGTGTGCCACTTCCTCCATTCGTGCAGACTTTGATCAGATTAGATTACAGCAGCAAGATGAAGCAACAACAGATTACAGCTTCCACTGTCACTTTGTACCCTGACACTTAATCTGACTCCGCCCCTTTCTCTGTTGCTGGGTAAAAAAGACAATTTATCCAGAACCAGGATCCTGTTGCTTTAATCAGCACTCAGTGTTCCTACATTTAGTGAATTAACCACAGAAATCTAGCTGTGTTTATGAAGCAAAAGTGTTCTGCCCTTCTCTGACTAGTCTGTTTGTTTAGCTGAGTTAATAATGAATGAATACAGATCATCTGCTGCCCTCTGTTGATCTTTTATAAATCTTTTATGAACCCAGTTTGTCTTGGTTTCCGTGAGATTTTAGAGAAATGTACCACGTCAGAGAAAGTTGGAAAACTCAAACGGTTCTTTCTCAATAAACAATACAGAGATTTCCCTAAAACTGAACAAGCTTAGAGCTGCTCAAGGAATAACAGCAAACTGTCCTGGACAGCGATGAAAAGCTGATGTTTTAGTCCGAATAAAACTCACAAAAACATGTTTTAAATCTCCAAAATAAGTAGCAAAAATCAGATATTCCGAATGTATAATAAAACATTGTCGACATAGAGAGAGATGTAGGCTCCTGTTGGACTAAATCCATCTGGTCTTACTCCGTTGTTTCTGCCAAATCTTTCCCCAGGTAGCTAGAAGGTGAGGACCTGAAGGTCAGGCTTGGTGTTTTGTTGGAAGCTGCTGGACCTTAAACAGTTAGAGATGTCAGGCTAGAGGTTTACCGTTTTATTAGATTTACCCATTTCAGAAAGTTCTCCCCTAAACTGGATGATACAAAACATGAAACGTGAATGTTTTATATTTTATTTGTTTTGGTGGCACAGGTGTTCAGATTTTCCTACACCTCAGGTGATGCTTAGAGGGGTGTGGTCCCGTGTTGTTTAGCGGATGCAGCGGACCAACAGGTAGCTGATGAGAATTTTCTGCTGACCGTCATTCCGAATCGTCGTCATAATCACCATCAGGCTTAGTCACCGTCTTTCTTTATCGTCGTCATTCTAGATCATTATTTTGGACGTCATTAATAGTTCAGTGTTGATCAGAGGTGTATTGGTTTTGATTAAGCAACAGTTTGTTGTCAGAACTTTTGACAATAAATACGAAAAAGCGAGTGGGGCTCATCCTGGCTCATCCGTCATGTTGTTGGATCGAACATGGAAATATCAGAGATGACGGTACCGTACCGATGTTTTCAGTCGGTCACAGATTGATTATGTTGAAGTCTAACAGGTTTCCATGTCTCCCTGCAGTCGGTGCCGTCGTATGGGACGCAGAACCCTCACAGCAACTCCTACAGCATCAACGTTCCCATGACGGAGATCCACACGCACCCAGACTACATCTTCGAGACAACGGGCGATTCAATGGGCCAAAGGCAGGCGCACACCGTCTACTATAACATCTGTCAGGTGTGAAGGAGCGGGCCTCGGGTCGGACACCGTTCCCTCACACCGCAGGGACTTCCACAGAAGAAGAACCGGAGCTGGATTCTCCTCTCTGCTCTCGGACCTGCTGATCCTGCTGAGGATGAGCTTCAGACGGGGCTGGACCGGTCGGCTTCATCCAGCCGGTTGGGAAAACAGCAGTCTTCCCACCGCGGGTTTGAGTCGGAGCAGAACTGCTGACAAAATCCGTTCATTCAAATGGATCTTCAACGATGGTCAAATCCTGCAGACTTCCCAAAGGTCGACGTCCTCTGGTTTACTCAGTGCTTCCAAACTGAAGAGGAACGTGGATCTATCAGGACAACAGGAGATCCAGAACCACAATGGACCCAGGTTAGGGATCTGAATCCAAAGATGTACAGTTTTTCTTTACCTGTGTGGAAAATGGGTTCTCCACAGGGAATCTCCAGGTTGTCAGCTGTGTTAGTGGCCAGGATGTTCCTATCACTGGATCCTGAATGCTGACCCGGATGTAAGGGGAGAACTGTAAAGGTTATAAAACCAGAACCTGATATGCTTTGTGGCGTCTACAGCAGTGATGAACATCTGACCTCTCCACTGTGACCTGATTGGCTAACGCTTGGTGCTCACCCCAGCTCAGGGTTTAAGGTAATGAATAAATCCAAGTGCTCTTCATCCTACTTCCTCTTCCTCCGCATGCTGGCATGCTCTCTGATTGGCTTCATTTGAAGCCGCTGTGCTTTATTTGCTCCCATTGCTGTTGTTGTTGTTGTATGATGTAAAGTTAGCAAAGCGCTGAATGAACCCTGGGAAACTGGAATATTTCCCAGCAAATGAGTCTCTGAACAGATCCGGTTCATCTGGACTCTTCCTGTAGAACCAGACGGTTTGTTCACCGTGTGCTTCGTGCAGTGAATTAAAATATTGAATCTCCTGTAAGGAAACATGGTTCTAATGAATAATGTCTGGCACCAGGAGGCTGACTGGGTTTGATCCTGGGTCAGAATCAGATCGTACTACGGTGAAATGTCGGTGTGGCTTGGTGGCGACCCAATCTGCAGCTGGTTTTAGCTAAAACAAGATGATTCCCAGGAAATAAATCAGAAAAAGGTTGTAAGACGCAGCACATGTGGATGAATCTGCTCCTGCTGCGCTCTGGTTCTAGCAGTGATGGACTGAGACTGGACCTGCTGGTCTCTGTGAAGGAACCCGGCAGATAGGACTCCAACCTGCTGACCATGGAAATGAAGACCTGCCTTAATGTGACTCTGTTGTGTTGACCTCAATGTTCCTCTGCCAACTCACCACCAGCCCAGCGGTCTGTAGCCTCCACCTGTCAGCCCGGCCTGCATCACCTCTATGTTTTTATATCTGCGACACCTTTTTGTTTTTATGGGCAAATAAAATGTCTGCTCCACGTTACTGAAGCACAGTTTCATTATTCTCAGGTTGTCCATCCCAGGGAAGCCCAGCCAGCATCTGACTGTAGGCCCTGTGTGGGTCTGGTTCTGTCTCAGTGGGTCTCAGCTCAGTCTGGACTTCTTGAATGGGTCCCATTAAGCTCTGGACGCATATAAAACACATATAAAAGCATC
Source organism: Fundulus diaphanus (assembly GCA_037039145.1). Lineage (NCBI taxonomy): Eukaryota > Metazoa > Chordata > Actinopteri > Cyprinodontiformes > Fundulidae > Fundulus > Fundulus diaphanus. The sequence goes on from CM073128.1 coordinate 1,417,246, forward strand.
TGGGTTCCACTTTTTACCCAGATTGTTCCTGCTTCAAACATGCGGAGCCCGTTTTCAGCCAATATTCTCCCCTTATGGGCCCCACAGCTAAATGTTGATTAGGGAAAAGGTTTCCTGCACAAAACTCTAGTTAATTTATTGAAAAAGCAAATTTAAAAGGCCAGAGGATAAAATGAAGTGAATAAATGAGTTTTAATGTTGAACGTCTACAGGCCGTTCTTCTCTCTAAACCAGTTCAAGCTGAGTCCGATTTTCTTCCAGGATTCTCCTGGATTTATCTGAAGAAAAGCGTCTCCCCAGCATGATGCTGCCGCCACCGTGTCTCACCACAGGTGGGAGGGAGGCGTCCGGCCTTTGGTCCGGTTTACGCAGCGTTTCTGCTCAAAGTGGAACCGTTTGGCTGTGTTTGGTCTGTTCAGCGAGGTGACGGCGGATTTTTCCTCTGGAAACAGCTTCCAGAGAGTAAGGATTAAAAAACGACCCGTTTTCTGTCGTCAACTAAACGGTGAAAACTTTTCTTCCAGGTTCATCTGAAAAATGTATTCATTCCAGTAACTCCATCACTTAGAGAAACATGTTATATAGATTCATTGAAGTTTTCAAGCCTTTATTTCTATTCATTATTATTTTCCATTTACAGCTAATGAAAACAAGAGATTTAAGTTTTGAGTGTTTCATCAGACCAATAAAAAAAACTTTTAATGTAAAATGTAGGTTTAATGAGAGGTATATTTAACACCTCCATAAGAGCTATCTTTAAAACGGTACTTTTGATCGCAGCTTTTAATTTATTAAATATAGGTCAGAAAGTCCAGTTCTTGTTTCCTCTGATCTTTTCTGCGGCGTCTCCTACGTGGTTTGTAGCAAACTGCAAACAGAAAATCTTCTGACTTCCTTCCCACCATGACTTTCTTCTTTCCACTCCTTCATAAAGGCCAGATTTGTGGACAGATGGTCCCACCTGAGCTGCTGGTCTCTGCAGCTCCTCCAGAGCCACCATGGTCCTTCTGCTTCTCTGATCAATGCTCTCCTGGTCCAGCCTGTCAGTCCAGGTGGACGTCCATGTCCTGGTAGGTCTGCAGGTGGTCCATCCTCTCTCCAGGTCCACATGATGATCAGAGCTCTGGGAGGTTCTGTAGAACCTGACCTGCTGTAAACTGGACCAGAACCTCCTCCCTGACCCGTCTGCTGGGTTCCTTGGTCTCCATGATGCTGGATGTTCTCTGATGTTCTCTAAAGAACCTCTGAGGCCAGAACAGCTTCATTTGTACTGAGATTAAATGAGACACAGCTGGACTCTGGGTGCCGATTAGGCCTGATTTTATTTAGGGAAACTGGAGTGAATGGGGGTAAAGAGGGCTGAATGCAAAATGTCACAGTTCTGCTGGTTAGTTTAATACAATCACAGTGAGTTTGGGATAAAGTTTGTAAAAGTGCAGGTGGGTGAATACCTGAGGAAGGCTCAGTGTCTGACCAACAGTCTCAAACTAGTTTTCCTGCTCCTAAAACCATTCCAGGTGTTTTTCTGCTAAGAGAAGCCACTTCCTTCTGGGTGAACTGCTCCCATGCAGCGCTGGGCTTGGTTGGGTCAGAACAGCGTCCGAACCGTCACACACCTGTGCCTCTATGGCCAGCCTTCTTCCCACAATGCATCCTGGTGGTTTCCCAGGTAAGAGACATAAGATGGACCTAAATATCAGCTGAGGCCGCCTTCTTGATCTGCTCTGTGGTCCAGTTCACACGTGTTGTGGTTGAGCATTTGATGGTGGGCCAGAGTCGGCCCGGGCACACAGACCCACACACTTCTTCACCCTGAGGTCATTAATCCAATAAAGCGAGCGTGAAGGAGCACATGACTGCATCTTTGCAGCAACAGGCTGCTGCACGTGTTTCTGCTGCTAATCCACCTCAGATTAAAGGCAGAATGATGATTTAGTGAGCGCAGGAGGAACAAGTGGGATTAGGAAGGTGTGGTGGGGGTCCAACCTGAAGGAGACCAGAACACCTCCCAGAACCTGCACTGAACACAGTTCTCATTTTAAAGGCTTGTTCCATGAGGAATTCAGAGGAAATGTCCAGCTTGTTCCTCACAGACATTTCTGTTCATCTTCCTGGTTCTGTTTTGCTTTCCTGAGGAGGGAAACTGTCCAATGAGGAGCATTGTTAGACTTTCTGTCCAACATGTTAAATCAACAACTTCACAGAACATTCTGGCTCGTGGGTTTTGGTTCTTTGAGATATGTTTGAGCTTTTAAGGTTTCACGGACGTTTGTGCAGCGATTCGCCTCAGAAAGCTTTAACAAAAGTTCTCTTAGTTAAACCGTCTCCTGGAATTCACAGTGCTGATGCAGAAACTTCTGCACGTTCGCAGCCTTTCATCAGTCGAGTTTATTCGTCGTCAAAGTCTGCAAAGGCAGGAAACCAGAGTCTCTCCTTCCTGTCGTCTCTGCTCCGGGCGTCACTTTCTCTCTGTCTCCGTTGGACTTTCTGTATCCAGGCGATCTGAGCACCAGCCAGAATCATCATGCACACCTGCCACAGAAAACACCAGTGGATTATTATCCGTATTCAGCTGAGGAGCTCAGAGCTGTGGAGCAGGCTATGTTACCTCGAGCAGCAGAAGGCCACCTGTCAGCCCGGCCACCAGCAGCAGGTTCTTCTTGCCCCACATGATGATCTTATCCAGACAGCCGATGGTGAAGATGTGCTCGTTGGCTGAGTCTTCCTGCTCCTTCTGCATCCCGTAACCACACATGGTGTTCAGCACCGTCTGCAGAGACAAGAACGCAGCCCGTAAATCCCTCCGGATGGAGCTGGTTACCCGTTAAAGCTGCTCCAACATCAGAGGTGTCAGTCTGTCTGCAGGGTCACGACGTTCTCCACAGTCTGAGCAAGATGGTGTCCTCCCAGCTTCACTCCTGGTTCTAGAGGAATAGCCATCTGAAGCAGAACTTTTTTCCCAGATGCACTAAAGTTTGTATTTATGGTGATGACGGCACCTGTCATCACTGCCACCGACCGGTAGGGTGTGTAATAGCTTCACCATGAGTTGTAGATTCATACTCGTAAATTTGTGATTTGTACTCGAATTCTTGCAAAATTGTAACTTTGTAACTTGTATTTTCATAGATGAAACATCTGACGTCACACGTTTATGTATGAGTTGACAAACAGGAAGAAATACAAATCTTAGATGTTTTCACGTTTATTGACGGATTCAGAGACCTACGCATGCGTTTATATTGACAGTTATCTAACCCCATACAGAAACCGCACATCAAAACGGCTCTCCATAATTTACATCCAGCAACACTTTTATTTATATTGTAGGAAACAAATTAGGTAACAAACAAGATTTTTATTTGCATGCTGATGATAAAGTGCTTTACTGATACATCTAGAAAAATTACGTTTCAGCTTTTCCTGTATAGGACAGTTGGGTTTGGACTTCAAACTATTTTTGTTTAACCAAGAAGTTGGTTTCTGATATGAAATTAGACAAGCATCTCTCAAAAGAAAAAGACAAGATTAATCGATTTGGAAAAAGAAACATTTTTCTGATCAACATTTTATTAAAAAGAGGAATTTCAAAAATTATTTCTACCCTTCTCAACATTCAGTGGAAAAATCTTTATCAGTATCTCAACAATCAAACCCTTTTTACAATGACTGCACAGCTTTTTCATGCCTTTTGTGCATCACAATGTTTCTTTGCTGATGATAAAGTCTGAGGTTGGAGCCCCCCGAACCATTACCCTAATCTTTAGCTCTCTAAACAGATTCTACTTTAAACCTAAATCTGGCCTGGGTGTGACATATACAGATATACACATTTTGACTTTGTTCTTGTATCTAGTCCTGCAGAAATAAACTGAATCTGTTCAACATTCACATGGAAATATGGATCCAAACGATCTGACCTGGTTTTCCTGGTGACGGCAACATGAGAAGGGAACTCCACAGGCTTCCAGACTGGGATTGTTCTCCGAACACTCAAAGTAAACATTATTGGACCAGTCCTTATAGTCTTCTACACCACAACACTTGAACTGTGCACGAACAAAACACCCAGTCACTACAACACATTTAACGCAGGTTTTGTTTACAACATGCTGATGTTGTGGTTCACCTTTTTCTGTATGTAGTCGATGGCGTTCTCCAGGTCCCGATCCTCTCTGTAGCGGACAATGGTCTTCATCATCAGCTTCTCTGTCCTTTTTGTCACCTGAACAACAGCACGGTCACATCTGATCTCTGATGATATGCTGGATTCTGTTCATGTGTCGTTCTGTTACCATGTCAGTAAAAACGTATCCTACGGCTCCAGCTGCAATCTGCAGGAGGAAGATGACAGCAAGGATCGCCAAGAACTGCAGGAGGAAGCAGAAAAGGGGATGCTTTGACAGCAAAGCTTTGCTTGACTTGGTTAACATTAACATCCTACTTTGTGCATGTTCTCAGACTGGTCTCATTGATATGGTGCACTCTTGGTTTCCATTAACAGCCGCTGATCTCTCCACAGGGATGCCCCAAGGCACAGTGCAAGGACCACTTCTTTTTCAGAGAGATCTATTTCTGACCTTGGCTCAGAGCGCTTTTTCTGTCTGTCAGGTTTGTAGTGTTATTGGGATCATGATCAAAGCGCAGACAAGAGCTGGGAAGCCTCATATTGCAATGAATATGATTTATTAAATAACATGAACAAAGTTTACTATCAGGCAGGGAAACAGGATACAGGAACTAGTCAGGAATGAGGTAGGATAGCAGAGGACCTGAACAGCCTGAATATAAAGGAGGGGAGATGGGAGGAGCAGCAGGTGGAGCAAATTATCACCGGTGAGAGGAGTAAAAGGCAGATAGGCAGAAGGAAAGGAGGGCAGAGGGAGAACTGAATCTAAAGGAAACATGACATGAAGGAAAAACCTAACTAAACTGAGGACAAGTAGGCAGAAAGTAAAGATCTAACAGAACTACCACCTTCGTAAATAAGATGACTAACACAGGAACCGATTCTATCCGGTACCAGAATAAACTACTAACATAAAAACTGAACAGAAAACTAAACTAATGACAGAAACAAGGATCTAAGGATAAACAATTCTAAAAGTACAAAAACACAAACAGAGTGCAGGATCCCCAGGGAGCTACAAGAAATAATCAAACCCCTGGAGATCCTGACAATCTCTGCTACGCTGAGGATACGCAGCTTTACCTGTCGTCACCCCGTGGTTCTCTGAGGTCTTTGTACAGAGGGAAGACGACCTTTAACTAAATGTGTTTTGGATTGAAGTAATAGTGTTGCTGTTGTACTTCAAATAACAGAACCATCAGGATGTATCTGAACCTTGGTGTAGATCTTAGTTATCTCAGGTCTTCTAACAGGCCTCCTGACATGTTAGACCAGAACATTCCTTATATCCATTTACTCCTTATTGACCCCCACAACAAAGAGTGAATTGGCTTCACCTCACAATGCCTGCAAGCAAAGGTTTTTTTTTTTCTGCAGCCTCTCTGTGTCTCTGGATAGAAACATTAAATAAGTATAAGAAGATTAAAGTCGTACCGTCTTTAGCAGGCAGGTGGCGTTACGCAGCGCCCCGAAACATCCCAGGAAGGTGACGAGAAACATCAGCGATCCGACGACGATCAGCAGCAGCGCCGGATCGACTGTTAGAGTGTCGACTACATCTGTGAAAAACACATTTATGATGAGCAGTACTGTGAATAAAACCCAGACCTGGTTCTGACCCTTAAACCGGGTCAGATCCCTGCAGCAGTTCTGTGGAGGTCTGTCCCAAACTGAGTTCAGCAGGAGATGTTTTTATTGCCCCACAGAGGAACAGAACTCAGCAGGTTATTGAGAAATAAACCTTGAGACTTACAAACATCTGACATCAAGAGTAAAAGTTGAAACTAGTCTGAGGATCTCCAGGGAGCTCGTCTTCAGGAATGTGAGCAGAACCACCGTGGTGTGATCATCACTTCCTGGTTCTCTGCAGCCTTTCCTGGAAACTGACTCGCTTCATTTCTTCTTCATCATTAAACTCGATCAGAGAAAGTTTCCAAGCAAAAGACTTTCGTCACATAACTGACAGAAGAGTCCATGTGGAAACAGGACATCAGCTGATCCGTGGGTTTAACACCTTTATTCTACAGACAACGACAGGAAGGTATCTGTGGAGGGTTCCTGGAGCTGCTGCTCCTCCAGAAACCATCCTGGAGGAAAACCCAGAACTGAAGGAAGGCCAGCTTCTAAAACTGGTCTTCCTCAGGAGGAAACTCTCAGAGGGTTCAGTACCACAGAGGGTTCTGACCTGAACCCAGACCTGGCTGTGATTCTCTCAGGAAAACGATAGACCTGGAGGATGGTGCAAACGACTGAAATCACACCAACAAATATTGAAGGAAAGAAAACAGAACCAAGAATCCAGCCAAACATCTTGGCTGCTGGCGTGACCTTTGCTCACTGACCTTTCTCCTTGGCGACCTTGGCGTAGATCCCCACCGCTGTCAGGATGGCGCTGACAACCTGCAGAGTCACAGAGAGACACCTGTGGGCGTGTGGTTCTTCTTACAGGAGGAGTCCGGCTCACTCTGAGCTTTTATTCTGGAGCTCTGCTGGAGAAACTGGACTCTTCCTCACAGGTCAGCTTGTAAAGTCTGAGCCCGTTTCGTTTGATGATCTCAGGTGGATCATCAAAGGACAGACTAACGGGTCTGGACTGAAACCATGTGGTTCTGTTTCGTGGTTGTAGGCGAGCAGAAACAGAATCTGAGGGAAAATCTCCACCAAATAATAACAAAATGAACGTCATGAAGGAGGGGGTGAGGTCCTGGATGATCCATGGGTCAAAGTTCAGGCTGAGAAAACTCTGAAAGCCTTCAGGAAGTCTGGAGAACTGGTGATCAGGACCGCTTTAATGGACCTCAGGAATGTCAGGACCACATGGAAAGCCAGAGTGACAGATGGAGGCGAGTTTATCAGAGCTGATATTTTGGGTTTTCCTGATACTTTATTAAAAGTCGTCAGCAGAACCGCTGCCACGCCCAGACCACTAAGAAACAAACAAGCTTCACAGGTTCTGACAGAAGTAACGTTTAATCTAGTTCTGTAAAATGTTATAATTGCTGTTTTGCTCCTGGTTCTGCTTATTAATTAGAACAAATACAACCTTCAGCAGCAGGTTCTTCAGTTTAAAGCATCCCCATTAAATCCCTGCAGGGGAACGAAGGAGGAGACAGCTGAGCATGAAGCTCCTGTTGCTGTGACGGCTGCTCAGACTCACCCAGAAGAAGTAGCAGAAGATGAACAAAGTGTACTTGATGCCTCTGTATCCTCTCATGTTATCTCAGCAGCGCTGCTGTTCTGTCAGGAACCCGTTTTCAGGTCTGTGCTCTGCTGACATGACCGCTGGAAGGCGTGTGTCGGCCTGCAGGAGCATTCCAGCTCTGCGCTCCTCCTCCTCCTCCTCCTCCTCCTCCTCCTCCTCCTCCTCCTCCTCCTCCTCCTCCTCCTCCTCCTCCTCCTCCTCCTCCTCCCAGAAAGCATCACACCTGCCTCACATAGCGTCCCCTACAGCCTGCATGGGTCCTCTGCTGCAGCGTCCATCGTTTATTATCAGAATAATTCCCGAGGCTGCGTTTCAGTCCAAAGCTGTAGTTGCTGAGTGAAGAGGTCCAGTTCTGAAAGGTTCTCAACACAAACTAACTGGTTTCTCCTAAAAATAATCAAAGGACAGAGAGAGCGAACCTGTTTGGGAACGGTAACTATTAAATAGAAATCTTGTGTAAATGATTCAGGAGAACATGTGGCGGTCAGATGAGTCCAAACTGTTTTACTAAAGCTGAGCAGCCATGTTTGGAGGAGGAGGAATACTGAGTGTGACCCAAAGAACCCCGTCTCCACGGTGAAGCACAGCGCTATAATTAATTGGAAACGCATTTGGACCCAACCCAGTGCATTCTGGGAGTAGTTACCTGAGAACCTCAGACAGGGATAGTAATAACTTCCTGGCCGCTTTGCTCATGGTGTGAAGGTTCACATCGGCCTGGATGTGGAAAGGACCGCAGGACTACAGCTGAAGACGGAGACGTTTAAATCCAGACCAATTCAATTCAATTCAATTCAATTTTATTTATATAGCGCCAATTCATGAAACATGTCATCTCAAGGCACTTTACAAAGTCAAGTTCAATCATATTATACAGATTGGTCAAATAATGTCCTATATAAGGGAACCAGTTGATTGCATCAAAGTCCCGACAAGCAGCATTCACTCCTGGAGAAGCGTAGAGCCACAGGGAGAGTCGTCTGCATTGTCCATGGCTTTGCTGCAATCCCTCATACTGAGCAAGCATGAAGCGACAGTGGAAAGAAAAACTCCCCATTAACGGGAAGGAAAAACCTCCAGCAGAACCAGAACCAGGCTCAGTATGAACGGTCATCTGCCTCGACCGACTGGGGGTTACAGAAGACAGAGCAGAGACACAACAAGAGAGACAAAAAAGCACAGAAGCACACATTGATCTAGTAATCTGTTCTACATTAGATGGTAATAGTGGTGATCTGTCTTCTCTGGATGATGTCACAGTCAACAGAACGTCAGACCAGGTGTACCTACTATGAAGAAAAAGAGAGAGAACAAAAAGTTAAAAGCTGAAATGACAACAGTCATTTCAATGTAATGCAAAACTGGAGAGCAGTAGAAATCAGTAGAGTGAGAAAAACAGACCCTGATGTCCTCCAGCAGCCTAAGCCTATAGCAGCATAACTATAGAGGTAGCTCAGGGTAACATGAGCCACTCTAACTAGAAGCTTTGTCAGAAAGGAAAGTTTTAAGATTAGTCTTAAAAGTAGACGGGGTGTCTGCCTCACGGACCAAAACTGGGAGTTGGTTCCACAGGAGAGGAGCCTGATAGCTAAAGGATCTGCCTCCCATTCTACTTTTAGAGACTCTAGGAACCACCAGCAGACCTGCAGTCTGAGAGCGAAGTGCTCTGTTAGGAACATACGGGGTAATCAGAGCTCTGATATATGATGGAGCTTGATTATTAAGGGCTTTATACGTTAGAAGAAGAATTTTAAATTCTACTCTTAATTTAACAGGAAGCCAATGAAGGGAAGCTAAAATAGGAGAACTATGATCCCTCTTGTTGATTTTCATCAGAACTCTTGCTGCAGCATTTTGGATCAGCTGAAGACTTTGAACTGCATTTTGTGGACTTCCTGATAGTAAAGAATTACAATAGTCCAGCCTTGAAGTAACAAATGCATGGACTAGTTTTTCAGCATCACTCCTGGACAGAATGTTTCTAATTTTGGCGATATTCCTGAGGTGAAAAAAGGAAACTCTGGAAACCTGTTTAATATGGGATTTAAATGACATGTCTTGGTCAAAAATAACACCAAGATTAAGTGATTGACTAAGAACTTTTTTTTGAGGACTCTGGTCCAAAGATTACAACTTCTGTCTTGTCAGAATTTAAATGCAGAAAATTTAAAGTCATCCAGCTTTTTATGTCATCAAGACATGACTGTAGTTGAAGTAATTGATTGGATTCATCAGGATTTATGGATAAATATAGCTGAGTGTCATCAGCATAACAGTGGAAATTAATTCCATGCTGTCTGATAACTTTGCCGGAAATATATATATATATATATATATATATATATATATATATATATATATATATATATATATATATATATATATATATATATATATATATATATATATATATATATCGGAAGCATATATATAGTAAAGAGAATTGGTCCAAGGACTGAACCCTGTGGTACTCCACAAGTGACCCTAGAGTTTGAGGAAGATTTATTATTAACATGAACAAACTGGAATCTGTCCGACAGATAAGATTTAAACCAGCCTAATGCTTTCCCCTTAATCCCTACTGTATGTTCAAGTCTTTGTAGGAGAATATTGTGATCAACTGTATCAAATGCAGCACTGAGATCTAACAGGACAAGTACAGACACAAGTCCATTATCTGAGGCCATGAGAATATCATTAGTGACCTTCACCAGAGCTGTTTCAGTGCTATGATGAGCTCTGAAGCCTGACTGAAACTCCTCAAGTAGGTCATTACTTTGTAAATGTTTACAAAGTTGATTAGCAACTACTTTCTCAAGAATTTTAGATAAGAAAAGAAGATTAGATATAGGTCTGTAGTTTACTAGCTCATCTTGATCAAGAGAAGGTTTCTTAAGTAAAGGTTTAATAACAGCTACTTTAAAAACCTGTGGTACATATCCATTTACTAAGGATAGATTAATCATGTCTAAAATAGGACCACTGATCAATGGTAATACCTCTTTAAACAACTTGGTTGGGATTGGGTCTAACATGCAGGTAGAAGGTTTAGATTAAGCTAAAATTTTAGATAGCTCAGAAAGCTCTACTGCTTCTAAACAGTTCAGACACTGTGCAGGTTCTAAAGATTCCTCCAACGCTGCCTCACTTACTGAGGACGAGGTAATCATGTTTGGGAGAATGCCAATTATTTTATTTTTTGTAAGGAAAAGGAATTCACGGATCCAGTATTCAATTCGGACAACCAGTTTATTTTATTTCCGTGTGTTCCTTGGGAAGGACCTCGGGAAACAGAGAGCAGCGGGTCAGTGACCATGTTAATCTGGGAGGTGAACAAAGTTCGTAAACATGTTGGTCACTAACCTCTTCACTGCGCAAGTTCGGGGAGTCAGAAGCCGCGAATCCAGCCGGCTGGCTGTCGGGTGCGTCCAGCTCCTGCTGCTGCGAACGTCTCTGTGAAGCACTCTAGCAGCGGACGGTAGTCAGGAGACAGACTGAGGATCTGAACGGCGGAGCTGATCGAAGGCAGAATGATCAGCAGGGTGAGCCAGGTGCAGAAGTCGGGGACAATATCCAATGTCAGAGCCGGGAGATCAGAAGTCCAATGAGGCGCCAGAGGGAAATCCAAAACGGGGTCGAGGCACAAATCCAGGTCAGTAACACGGTGGGCTAGACGAGGGCAGGCAGGGTCGGTGGTCGAGAAGCAGGATCGGGTTCGGTACACTAGTAAGCAAAAATCAGCCAAACAGGTCAGAAGGGATAGGCAAGCTCAGAGGTCAGAAAACAGAACTGGTCAGGATCAGGTCATACGATACAGGGGACGCTGGAATAGATTTTACAAGAAGCTCGAAATAATCTGGCACTGAAGTCTGGTCGATGAACAGGTTATATACTAACAGGAGCAGGTGGATACGATGAGTGGTGATGAGAAACAGGGAGGAGCTGATCAGGTGTGTAGTGTGAGTAATCAGACCAGCATCAGTGCTGAGATCATAACAATTTTTAATGGCATCAATTTTATTTATGAAGAATCCCATAAAGTCATTACTGCTAAGAGCTAAGGGAATGGATGGATCAACAGAGCTGTGACTCTGGGTAAGTTTGGCAACCGTACTAAAGAGAAATCTAGGATTATTTTTTATTCTCCTCAATTAATGATGAGAAATATGCTGCTCTAGCTCTACGAATGGTCTTTTTATAAAACAGTAGACTGTCTTTCCAGATTAGGTAGGATTCCTCTTGGTGTGTAGAGCGCCATTTTCTCTCCAATTTCCTAACATTGTGCTTCAAGGAACGCAGCTCTGAATTAAACCAGGGAGCCAGCTTCCTGTGAATAATCACCTTCTTTTTCAAAGGTGCTACATTATCTAATGCAGAACGCAATGAGGAAGTCACACTGTTAGCAAAGGTATCTATTTGTGAATGGGAAGAAACAACATTGCTGCTTTCTGCAGGGCATTTCTGCAATACTGGCGATATTAAAAGGGGGACAGACTTTTTAAAGTTTGATACAGCATTATCCGATAAAGATCTACTATAATGGAACCCTCTTTTGGGGGTGGAGAACTCAGTTAGATTAAACTCAAAGGTTATTAAAAAATGGTCAGATAGGACAGGGTTGTGAGGAAATATTGTTAATTCATCACTATTAATGACATATGTCAGCACAAGGTCCAAAGTATGGAGCCAAGAGTGCGTCGGTTTATGCACATTTTGAGCAAAACCAATTGAATCTAGGATAGTTTTAAAGGCTACACTAAGGTTATCACATTCAGTGTCAACATGGATGTTAAAATCACCCACTATAATAACCTTGTCAGTGTTTAACACCAAATCAGATAAGAAGTCTGACAGCTGATCCAAAAACTGAGTGTAAGGGCCTGGTGGACGATACAAAACAACAAACAGAAGAGGTTTTATTGCTTTACAGTTTGGATGAGGGAAACTGAGGGTTAAATGTTCAAAAGAACTGTAGTTATTAATTGGCCTGGGACTAATTAATAAATCAGACTGAAAGATGGTTGCCACTCCTCCTCCTCTTCCCACAGATCTGGGAATGTGGAAATTTGAATAATTGGAGGGAGTTGACTCATTTATACTAACGTAGTCCTCTTGTAGCCAGGTTTCTGTGAGACAAAATAAATCAATCTGTTTATCAGAAATCAATTCATTAACTAACAAAGTCTTTGGAGGAGGGAGGGAGATATATTTAATAGACCACATTTAATTGTTTTATTTTTTGGTTCAAGGTGAGCCGTATTGATTTTTATTAGATTTTTATGATTTGTTCCCTTTAGATCAGTTTTTGATCTGTTCAGTTTTGGCCGTGGGAAAGACACCGTCTCAATAGGATAATGGGTGGGTAACAGTACAGAAGCTGCAGAGAGGTGTGTTAAACTACGGCTCTGCTTCCTGGTCTGGACCCTGGGTTGTCAGCATTTAGGAGAACTAATAAATCCGGCCAGATTCCTAGAAAGAAGAGCTGCACCATCCAAAGTGGGATGGATACCGTCTCTCCTGATCAGACCAGGTTTTCCCCAGAAAGTTTGCCAGTTATCAATGTAGCCCACGTCGTTTTCTGGACACCACCTAGACAACCAGCGGTTGAATGATGACATGCGGCTAAACATGTCATCACTGGTCAGATCAGGCAGGGGACCAGAGAAAATTACAGAGTCCGATATTGTTTTAGCAAACTTACACACTGAAGCAACACCAACTTTGGTGACCTCTGATCGGCGTGACCGGGTGTCATTACCGCCAGCGTGAATAACAATCTTACTGTATTTACGCTTATCCTTAGCCAGCAGTTTTAGGTAGGATTCTATGTCGCCTGTTCTGCCCCCTGGCAGGCATTTAACTATGGTCCCTGGTGTCTCTAGTGCCACATTTCTTATTATGGAGCTCCCAATCACCAGGATCGGCTTCTCAGCGGGTGTGTCGCTGAGTGGTGAAAATCTATTAGAAACCCAGACAGGTTGGTGGTGACCTGGGGGCTGAAATCTAGAGCTATGCTTCCTACGAATCGTCACCCAGCCGGCCTGCTTACCCGGCTGCTCGGGTGCTTCTGGAGGACCACATCCTAATCCACCCAGGAAGGATCTAACTGGGCTTCAATCCTGAACTGAATTATTCTGCATCACAGTTCAGGTCTCTGGAGTAGAACCAGAACCACTTTGTCACATGACTGAACTATTTGTTCCGAGGTTAAAAATATTCATATTCTGGTAACAGGCAGTGCCTCCAGACACAGTAATGAAGAGGAAATCAGATCCACTTGGTTCTGTGACGTTTGGACAAACCAGGTCCACAACTGGGCTTCATCAATAAAAAAGTCATGAGCAGCAATGAAATCAGACGAAGTGGTGAACCAGACGGGCCTTTTTTCTACACTGAAAGCTGTGGCTATATTACAGCAGAAGGTTCTGACAGAACCAACCTTGGTCTCAGGTCAGTCATGGATGTTGAGCAGAACCGAACCATCATCATAGCACAGACACCTCCATAGAAAGTGTGTTGAGTTTAGATCTTCTGAAAACACAAGAACCATTTTCTCTTTTTAAAGCCACTGATGTTTTATAGTCAATTATTTCGCTAATTTAATTTAGTTAAATCACCAAGAATAACTTCTCAGCTGATGTTTTCTCTCGTGGAACCACATCGCCCCCTGGTGCTTGTCTTTGATCTAAATCGGTTTCTGTTTACTAGAAATGATCCGAATAGTCAATCAGATGTTGGAATCAGAGTCCTATTGATCGGATCATCAAAACTAAGAACTGCCACCATTTCAGTCTAAAAACACAGTCTGATGCTCTCTTTTAGTGTTTGTAAAAATCATGTTTAGTGACGTGTCGTGAATGCATGACGACGATGCAGTGATGTCTTTATTTACCGTTCATGTAAAAAACCTGCAGCACTTTTTAAACCTGCAGATCAGACCTAGAAGAAAACCAGAAAACAGAATCAACCAGGAAAGGCCTGAGCAGTGCATCTCGACAAATATTAACTAATAATATATTGTATATATTGTGAAACCCCTCATTTTAACAGATAGCGCCACTGTCATCATTCTGATCCTGGACCGTGACGAGTCTGCCTACAGGAGGTGGATCGGCGGGGCCACTGGTGCTGTAGAACCACCTGGAGCTCACCATGCATACAATCTGCCCGCACTTGGTGTCTTGTTTGTTGCAGTCTTTGAGCCAGTGGTGCTACAGAGCGCTGTTTGCTAAGAGCAGCCACCTCAGAGACAGTTTTATCCCCAGGGTGTCTCTCTGATGGACACAATGAACACCTGACATCAAACAAAACAAAATAAGTACATTACCCTTTTCACAATGTGCTTTACACAGAAGAAAGTAAAAAACAATAAAAACACACTGTCCATATAACTAATGTCTGTATACTGTAACAAAATTCTAATTCCTTAATTATCTACATGATTATGGCCAAATGAGGATGACTTGGATTTTGATAAAGAAAACGCCGGCGGGTCGGAGGCCGGGAGCCTCCGACCCGCCGGCGTTAAAGGTCTCCAGGTCGATGAAGGACGGCTTCTCCTTCCTGAAGGTCAGAATGGCCTGCTCCACAAACACGGTGATAAAGAAGCCCACCATCATCATGGTCTCAGCCAGCGGGTAGTCGCTGCTGATCTTCAGCTGCTGGAAGACGGCGTCCGCCTGCAGAGAGGGAAGCCACCGCGTGTCAGAGGACCAGCTTCTACATCTTAGACACAAACAGCCAGACAGAGAGTCTGTAAAGGAATATAAGCCACTGTCATAAAACCCTGTTTTCACAAATTCAGATTCTTTAATTACATGTTTTACGAAACCAGAGAAGGTCTGGAGACACAAATCATGTTCTCCTTTTTTCCTGTAACTAGTGGAGCTGCACGATCTTACAAAACAACATACAGACAACATTACCAATAAATTATATCAGTCATCGTAAATTCCCATTTTCCTCCCACCTCATCTCTGCTTTAAGCACTTTGTTACCTTTTCATTAAAATAATTTATTTATAGCTTATTGTAGCTGTAAGTATATAAACAAACATGTCAACATAACAAAAGCATCATACATTAAACACTGTAGTCCTTGGCCTATCAAACCCCTCCCCCACCCAAAGGGGGAGAAATTCGGAGTAACTACATCATTGGCTTCCTGTTAAATCAAGAATAGAATTTAAAATTCTTCTTCTAACGTATAAAGCCCTTAATAATCAAGCTCCATCATATATCAGAGCTCTGATTACCCCGTATGTTCCTAACAGAGCACTTCGCTCTCAGACTGCAGGTCTGCTGGTGGTTCCTAGAGTCTCTAAAAGTAGAATGGGAGGCAGATCCTTTAGCTATCAGGCTCCTCTCCTGTGGAACCAACTCCCAGTTTTGGTCCGTGAGGCAGACACCCCGTCTACTTTTAAGACTAATCTTAAAACTTTCCTTTGTGACAAAGCTTATAACTAGAGTGGCTCATGTTACTCTGAGCTACCTCTATAGTTATGCTGCTATAGGCTTAGGCTACTGGAGGACATCAGGGTCTATTTCTCTCACTCTGCTGAGTTCTCCTACTGCTCTACAATCTGCATTGTTTGTTGTTATTTCAGCTTTTAACTTTTGGTTCTCTGTCATGTTTCTCTTCATAGAAGGTACACCTGGTCTGGTGTTCTGTTAGCTGTGACATCATCAGGGGAGGCAGATCATCCTCTATTACCATCTAACATAGAAAGTACTCCTGGATCAATGTGAGCTTCTGTGCTTTCTGTGTCTCTGCTCTGTCTTCTCTAAGCCCCAGTGGGTCGAGGCAGATGAGCATTCACACTGAGCCTGGTTCTGGTTCTGCTGGAGGTTCTCCTCCCTGTTAAAGGGGAGTTTTCCTCTCCACTGTCGCTTCATGCATGCTCAGTATGAGGGATTGCTGCAAAGCCATCAACAATGCAGACGACTGTCCACTGTGGCCCTACGCTCTTTCAGGAGGAGTGAATGCTGCTTGGAGAGACTTGATGCAACCTGCTGGGTTTCCTTAGAGAGGAAACTTTCTGACCAACCTGGAGGATCTGATGGAGTCTGACTTTGGAAAGAGCCTTGAGATGATGTGTGTCATGAATTAGAGCTATAAGAATAACATTTTATTTAATTGAATTATTTGTAAATAATGTTTGGATTATATTGAGATTATTTAGCAACTAAAATCACTATGTATGGAAAAGGAGCAAAGATAAAGTAATAAATAGAATTACCTTTCAATAAAACTAAGGTTTGCAGCTGGAGGCGGAACCAAAGGGGTGGTTGCTGTTTCTGACGGAACTCTCCGTGTGGCACATCCAGCGGAAAAACAACAAGGCGCTAGCATGGTTAGCCTGTTTTGGCGTCGGTTCGAATCCCGCTTTTGCTGAGTGATCTGAACGTTTCAGTGTCCACGGTAAGCAGATCTTTGGTCATTTCCTGGATCCGGAGAACCGAACTCCGACCAGAACCTGAAGGTCTGCTGCTAACTGGACCGGACCAACAGAACCGAACCGGCGTTTAGCCGCGTTTCAGTTTTAACTCGGTTATCTGAGCGGAAACTGTGGCTAAATAATCCAGATTTAGAATAATTCAGCAGCTTTTAAAGCAGAAACCAAACATGTTCGCTTCGGGAGGTTGATGGTTGAGATCTACCGAGGAGCCTCTGGGCCTCAGGCTCTTATATGAATGTGTGTGATGTTCATATTAATGGCTACTTCAGTTATGTACATGCAGTGCTGTAAAACCGACATGTTTCAGGTTGTTTAACACATTGTAATATCAGACAGAAAGAAGACAGTAAATCCAGAATGGCTTCATTATGTGAAGGGAAAGCTTGGCCCTAAATGAAGGAGCCGTTGCCCCTAAAGCTGCTAACTGCTGGAGCCACCCTGTGAAATGTTTTTTAATTTGTTGTTACTTCGTCACATCTGGAAAATAAGAGGCGTGGGAAGCAGAAAAAGGCCCATCCAGCCTTTTCAGGTGGAAATCCTGTTGAAAAGAGCAAGTTAACCTCCTTTGATTAGTTTGCAGCAGATCTTTGAGCTCCAGGTTTGGCCGTCCTCCCTCTAATACCTCCTGTTTCACTGAAAAATAAAAGAAATCCTCTAGTTTAGAGATGTTAGATCTTCTAGTGTCTTCTAGAGTGTAAACATGGTTTAAACTGAAGATTTAACGCTTCGGGACGGTTGTTTGAACAGATCGAGGACGTTTGGCTAACGGATAATCACGTCTGTTTAAACTCGTTCTGAGACAGTAAACGGCTCTCTGGTCATTTGCAGATGTCTCACAAAAAAAATATTTGCTTTGTGTTATTAGATTATCGTGTGTCTCTCTGCTGAAACCAAAGCAGACAGAGTGTCACAGCTGTCTGCTTGTTCGTGTATTTTCTGTTGCTAGATAGACCTGCATGAAAGGATCAGATAAAAGATAAATAAACACACCTGAGCAGATGCTGCAGTCGCAGGTATCGGGTCTGGATATTTCACTGTTGGTCCCTTACAGCCAATGAAATGTAGCGAACAGTGTTTGGTCACGCTTTGAACCGTGAAGTCCACCGCTCACACGCTCTGGTCCATCGATGGCATTTATCAGCATTAGTCGGGCTTTAGGAAAGGGAATAAAAATAGACTCCTTTCATGTGGTCACCACGGCAACAGGGCTTCGTTGTTTTCTGAGGCGATATTCGGGACAGAGCTGTCTGCTTCACCACTCTACTACACGGCTTGTCCGACCACAAGATGGCCGCCACAGACGCACTGCCTGTTCTACATTTAGTAATTTGACGTCTTTTGAGGAATGCCCCATTTCACCCGGTTCCTCCTGTCTGTTCAACTCAAACTGGTGGATGTGGAGTTTACTGGATGTTAGAGGGTGACGTGGCAGTGGACTTTCACTCCTGTCCCATCCTACTGACCCCCCTACGACCCCCGCTCTCATTTATTTGTCCCTCCCTGACTGCTAATGTTTTAAGACTGAGAGCCAGTGACAGCAAGGGTACGTTTTCAACTTTTGATGTAGTTTTAACTCTAATTTAACTGCATCTGCCTTTGAAGGTCTGTCCCTGTCTCACTGAGTGGGAGGAAACCGCGGTGTGTTCCGCGGCGGGTTCTGTTTATTTGTTCCCATGGACAATTATGTATCCACATGAAAATAATTACCAATCACTCGGCGTACAGCGTCTACCTTATGAAATAATGTCCATACGCTGCAGCGGTAGTCACTGTTTTTCCTCCTCCTTCTTCCCATTGAACTAAAGCTATTTTTTCACTGTGGCGCCTTCATTAAAGCGCCAGTGTGTAAGATTTTCACCCTGGCGCACCATGTAGTGGAGCGTTAAATGAATTAAAAATCACTGTTAAGCGCGTCCTAACTACTGCAGAAGCTGCGGAGCGTCATAAGTGTGACAATGTAAAGGTGTCCCCTATGGATTTGGTACCAAGCTACTGCTGATAGTTTCGGTCATCGCGTGAAATGGTTTTTGACACTGTTGCCACTTGTTTTTTTTTGGGCTCGTTTCTGAACGTGCCGTCACTTATTTGGAGCGTCTATAGAAACACGAGTAAGAGACGCCGTCCTGCTGCTGCACTACGGACGCCGTCAGCCGGCCCGCTCAAATATTTCTCCATGTACTCACATACTCCCTGAGAGGGAGACAACTAGCCGAACAAAGTAGCCGTCTCTGCCGGGAGGACAGAGTAGCTGCTGGACCACACTGCCCTGTTTCTAACATAATGCCAAAATAAACTTCACTGTTATATTGAATTAAGTAAATTCAATTAACTTACCTGTAACCTCGGCGTCCATTTTTAATCCTCGCTCCCTCCAGCTGGTTATAATAACTGCGCCGATATAGACTCTCATTTTCTCCTGATTATCACTTCTTGTTCTTTTCTTGGTGACTTTCTCTTCCTTCTCGCTGGGCAAAGAGTACGGATGGTCCTCATTTCAACAGAAAACAGCAAATAGATGATCTACGGTCTTGTTTTCTACTCCTCCACCAACAGCACGTCTTCATGTAGAAGACAGAAGGGAAATGCGTATGGCTGACAAGTTTGTCCCCTTTTGCTTACTGTAATCAGAAATAGTGACGCAACATGGCGCCTCCCATTGGGTGCACCAACACCTATGTATTTATAAACTATTAATAGAATATAAAGTTATAAGAACGCTTTCATTTTTGATGTAATGTTGTTAGACTTTGCCAGAATCTGTATTTATAAAAGCTATACTTGATTTTTGCTAATTAAAAGCCAAATTAGTTACACACTTTCCCTTTAAGTGCAAGCAAAGCACGGCCATAAGATTCATGACAGATGCTTTTTCAGTGTACCTTTAAAAATGCCGTCTGCAGCTGATTGTTAATGTTAGCTGGTTTAAGCACAAGTTTTGAGATTTGTGTAACAATTGTAATCATTGTGTCATTTTTATCATATAAATGGAGGAAGAAGAAAACAATATAGGCACCTGATCGGTTACACTGATGTCAGAATAATCGTTATCGGCATCGACCTTAAAAAACCTGTATCGGTTGATCTCTATCCAGAATTTGCACATAACCCTACTTATTGTCTGATTATCTCATTTTGAAATATTAAATCTAAAGCCATGTACAGTTAGCTAAGGTTACTTCAGTAGTGTCTCATATACCGTCAGGATTTATCAAATCTATTGCTTAATATATTTTCAATAATTAGATAAATTAATACGGGTTCCCACTCCCGTGTTCTCCCGGTAGGTTTCTATTCCGTATCGTCCCCATCACCTCATTATTACTGAACAGTCAAATGGACGCCTTAATGGTTCTCATATCATTGATATGTATTATATTTGGGGCAACTGTGGCTCATCGGGTAGTCGTGTTGCAATCGGAAGGTTGGGGGTTTGATTCCAGCTACATGTTCATGTGCCCCTGGTTAAGGAGCAACCCCTAGTTGCCTGTTGATCTGTGTACACAGATACAGGATGTCAGGAGGTGGTGGTGCGAATGTGTGCAATTGGGTGAATGTGGTTAAAGTGTAAAGTGCTTTTAGTCGTCAGTATGGCTAGAAAAGCAGGTGTTGACATTTTAAATGATCTGAGCAAAACAGCTAGTTTCTAAAAGGTCACGTGTCAGGTGGTCGTCTAAAAGCCTTGGTTAAGGGAAAATGCAGTTAGATTTTGGTATTTAAATATTATATGTAGGAGGTTATATACATTATGGTAAAAAATGCTATTTTATTTATTCACTTGTCCTGATCTTTATTGGTAAAACAATATTAACATTGTTGTGGTTTCTCTCAATTCCCTCAGGCCTTCCTCTGTTCCGTTTCTTACCGAGGGGTTAGAGAGGAACTCATTTGCTGATCCCAAGGTACCAAATGACAAAGATGAAAGAGAAACAGGCAGAACCAGAACCACAGCAGACCAAAGAGGAACCAGAACTAAGTGAAGAACAGGATGAAGCTTGGGTCTGTCGGGGTGAAGGATTCCTTGTAGTGAAACGGGAGACCAACAGCTTTATGGTGACTCCTGCTTATGAGGAAATCTTCCCCAATGGACCAGAACTGCAACAGATGGTGGAACTAAAGCAGGAACCAGAACCTGTGCAGATTCAGGAGAAATCAGAACCTGTACAGGTTAAAGAGGAATGGGAGGATCTCTACAATGATGAGGGGCAGCTTGTAGTGAAGGAGGAGACCGACGCCTTCATGTTGAGTCCTACTTCTGATCAAAACAGTTTCAACCCAGAACCAATGCAGGACAAACTCCTCTCTGCAAACTTTCCACAAGTGCAGAACCAACATCAGCCTGGAGGAAACCCAAAAGACTCAAAGTTCAAGAAAGAGCCTGAACCAGATAAGAGGCATCAGAAATCCAGGAATCTCGGGGACAAATTGAATCTTAAAAGACAAAAAACTGACGTGTGCTCCTGTGAAGTGTGTGGTAGATATTTTAAACAGCATAGGTATTTGAGTGCACACATGAGGACTCACACAGATGAGAAGCCTTTTTCTTGTCTGACATGTGGGAAAGGTTTCCGCAGGCAACCTGAGCTGACTCTGCACATGAGAACTCACACAGGTGAGAAGCCGTTCCGGTGTCTGGTTTGTGGTAAAGGTTTTATCCAGAAAACTACCTTGAATTATCACATGAGAACGCATACAGGTGAGAAGCCACACACTTGTGAATTTTGTGGTAAATCTTTTATACAGAGGAGTGATTTGACTTGCCACATCAGGACTCACACAGATGAGAAACCGTATCACTGTGAGTTGTGTAAGAAGTCTTTCAGACACAGTAGTGATTTTACCCGCCACAGAAGAACTCATACAGCTGGGAAACCTTTCTCATGTCTGACTTGTGGGAGAGCATTTAACAAGCACAGTAAGCTGAGTCGTCACCAGAGAATTCATGGAAGTGAGAAGACATATCCCTGTGAGCTATGTAAAAAATCTTTCAAGCGGCGTTGTGACTTTGCGCGTCACCTAAGAACTCACACAGGTGAGAAACCGTTTAATTGTGAATTATGTGAGAAATCTTTCACACAGCGTGGCGATTTGACTCGTCACATCAGAACTCACACAGGTGAGAAGCCATCTCTGTGTAAAGTGTGTGGTAAAAGTTTTAGTGAGTCTAGTAGTATGGTTAGACATATGAGAACTCACACCGGGGAGAAGCCTTACATCTGCAAAGTGTGTGGCAAACTTTTCAGTTTTGGCGGTCATTTGACTGTTCACCTAAGAACTCACACAGGTGAAAAGCCATGTACTTGTAAAGTGTGTGGTAAGTCCTTCAGTGACTGCAGTAGTATGGCCAGACATATGAGGACACACACAGGTGAGAAGACATATCCTTGTGAACTGTGTGAAAAATCCTTCCGACAGAGTTGGGATTTGGCTCGGCACCGTAGGACTCACACTGGTGAGAAGCCTTTCCAATGTCTGGCTTGTGGTAAAGGTTTTGTCCAGAAAACAACCTTGAGTTATCATATGCGGACTCACACAGGTGAGAAGCCTTATCCTTGTGATTTATGTGATAAGTCTTTCAGGCAGAGAAATGATTTAACCCGTCACATCCGAACCCACACGGGTGAGAAACCTTACGGTTGTGAATTATGTGATAAATCTTTCAGACAAAGTATCGAGTTAACTCGTCACATAAAAGCTCACGCAGATAAGGATCTAAATTGTGTGGTTAATCAGTCAGATTAAGTTGGACTAATATGTGGAGAATGTATCTCAATCTAGACATATGAAGACCATTTTTGTCAGACATGCATTAACTCATGCAAACATATCCTCACCAGGATTTTGCTAAAGGCCTTTATTGCTACATTGAACTGAACTTAATAACTTTATGTTTCAAATATGAGCAGCAACATTTTTTATTTGTGCCGCCATCATTTGTTTCCAGGGGTCAGCAAAGGTAAAACCTCCCACTCCCACCTTTTTTAAACCAAAAAGAATTGGTGTCAGTCTAGGGCTGGACGATAATTCAATAACGATATATATATATATATATATATATATATCAATGGATAAACGTATATCGATGATAGAAAAATAGGTCAGTAAAAAGTTCAATAGAATAAAAGTTTTCCTTCCTTATGTATTCTAGCCATGTAGTTTAATATTGCAGTCATTACATCCTCCCAGCCAATCACAACGCAGACCCATGAATCAAGCTCCGCCCCCTTCAAAGAGTTCAGAGAGCACTCGTTCTTTTTTCATTTTTAAAAAACTTGCAGTTTTGGTAAAAAGTTGGTTGGATAAAGGGTTGAGTTTGAATTCAGAGTTTGTGTGTTCTGTATCTAAAAATAAGTTGCTAAGCAACAGCATAAATGGTCAGGGCTGCACTTAAAATCTATGTTTTGAATTTGTTGATAATTATTGATATCGATCAATATCAACATTTCGATAAATCTATTTTATCGATATGTTTTTCTTCTATATCGTCCAGCTCTACGTCAATCAATTCTGCTTCATTTGTGCTGTTAAAATGGACTACGGCTCCCAGCATGCAACACGGTTTGGGACCCAAGACTCTGATACCTGTGAGACGTCGCCTCTAAGATGATAAAAACACAGCAGGCAATTAGGATGAAGTGTCTTGCCCAAGGACACAATGACTGAGACGGTCAGAGCAGGGGGTTGAACTGGCAAGCCGGCAATTGCAGGATGAACGCCCTAACTCCTGTGGCCCTTATTTAGCCGAACAATATATGAATTGTGTTGGAGTGATTGTTGTTGGGTTAATGATTGAAACTGTGTCCAATGTAATCATCACATGTGTGATAGAAGTGTTGATATATTGATTCTTAGAAGAAAAATATGTTCATAACCTCCTTATTCATTTTGTGAAGTTTGTAGTTTAGGCTCCATAGGACAGAAAGAGTTTTAATACATTTATGATTGATAAAACAATATATTTTGTCAATCACTGCCTAGCACCAGTTGTATTCATCTCCGCTGCTGCTCGACATATTTTAAGACCGGACTGATACCTTTGTTTTTTAATTCAATTCAATTTTATTTATATAGCGCCAATTCATGAAACACATCATCTCAAGGCTCTTTCCAAAGTCAGACTCCATCAGATCCTCCAGGTTGGTCAGAAAGTTTCCTCTCTAAGGAAACCCAGCAGGTTGCATCAAGTCTCTCCAAGCAGCATTCACTCCTCCTGAAAGAGCGTAGAGCCACAGTGGACAGTCGTCTGCATTGTTGATGGCTTTGCAGCAATCCCTCATACTGAGCATGCATGAAGCGACAGTGGAGAGGAAAACTCCCCTTTAACAGGGAGGAGAACCTCCAGCATGTGACTGGTTGTATGGAATATGAATAAGCTGACAAATGTTATATGTATATATTTATAGTTCTAATAATCGTTTTTGTGTTTGTTGTTAAATGTCATACTTTTTACTAAGATTTGTGTTAAATGATTATACTTATTTATAACCCATCCTCACATTTAATAAAAACAAAAGATGGGTAAATAAATATACATTATGTGATTCTTGCTGATATTTACAAAAATGATTAGAAGTCATCATTCAGCCCTGAATCCTCTCTAAGCAGCTTCTCTTAAGATTTTATTTAAGAGTCTTGAATTATTTTCTTCTTCTTCACTAAGTTATCAGTGGTTTTTCTGGTCTGAACTCCACCTGCTTACTGGTTTCAGTTTTCCTGGTTCATTCTAATAACGTTTACTTAATAAAATAAATGCAAAAGGCTGTGTGCTGAATCACAATGAAAAGGACAGTTAACATTTAATAAAAAGGATAAATCAAAAATTACATGAGAATTGAAATCATTCAATGTCAAACTTATTAGATTATAAAAGGACTCGAGCACTAGTAAGGAAGGTAATCAAAAGGGCAAAAAACATATTGGAGAAAATTCTGTTAAACGTTTGGAAGAACAACACCATTGGGTAAAAAAATAGGGACTTTCCAGTGTTGAAGAAAGGGGGAAAAATAGCTTTGGAGAATACGGAAAAGGCAGAAATGTTGGTAAAGAACTTTAAGATTCACAGTTCAGATAATTTGACAACAGAATGGAAAATCAGAAGACAGCAAACATTAGATAGATATCCGAAGGTGCTGGAAAAAAGAAACGCTAATCAGAGTTGACTAGATGAGGCCGTTATCATGTCTGCACTGATGAGGGCTCCTGGAAAAGACAACATAACATTTGGGGGGAGAGTAAGCTTCCAGTAGGGTGGAAAGAAGCAATTATTATCCCAATTAAGGAACCTGGGAAAGGTTAAACGAATCCAGATAACTATAGACCAATAATTTTAACTTCACATGTGGGTTAAACCATGGAGAAAATGGTTACAGAGAAGAAAACATATTACTTAGCAAGAAATGAGCTGTTTTCACCATTGCAGTTTTCTTTGATAAAGAAAAAGTGTATGATATAATGTGGGAGGAAGGTTTGTTATGAAGGTAATTTTGTTCCAATTCAATTTGTGCATTGTAAGTGTGAATTTGAAGTTGTAGAGGGAGTTAAATTCTAAAAAAAAAAATTTACAAGTACAAATTTTTTTTACACCTCTTCAAATTTTGAGTACAAGTACACAAATTGTGTTCTGTGAGTTGCACATCAAAAACCTCTTACATTCTCAGTTTTCCTCCAAATGGTCCAGAACTATTGTTGCTAAACTATTTGTGCATTGTAATTTTGGTGTTTTGTAATTGTAGATTTTTTTAAATCTGTCACAAGTACAAAACAAAGTTACACCTCTTCAAATTCTTGAGTACAAGTACACAAATTGTGTTCTGTGAGTTGCACATCATAAGTGTCTGTCATTCAGTTCTGCTACAGTTGATCTAAATCAAAAGTTGCAAAACAAATTCAAACACGTGTATTAAAATCTTCAAAAAAATATTTTTTAATATTTTTTTCCCTTAACACAAATACAAATCAACAAGTACAACTGCACGAATCTGCTCCTGTGAGTCACAAATTCATCTTTACAAGTTACGCCTTCATTTTCACTTTTGACACAACCGCCCCAACGGTAAAAAATGATCTGTGACTTGTGGGTAGTACCCTTGATCAGACAGCAGGGGGAGCTGCCTGCTCGGTCAGTCTGTACCAACCGGAAATACACACTGCCTTGTTGCCTTTTAAGTACTCTGCACATATGCCTTTGAAGGACGCAGCTGTCACTGTCATAAACAAAGCCATGTTTTTCTTTCCTGTCACTACATTTTTGAACCGAAAAACCAGAAAATTTTAATGAAAAAAAAACGGCCCGTTTTTGGATTTCGCCAATTCCATTTTCTCCTTCGGATTTAAAAGATAAAGCCGGTTTCACGGCTGGCCCGGAAGTGTAGGAAAATATTTCAAAATAAAAGCATCGATGTAACATAATGGAAGCCTGAAGAAAAAAATAATAATGAAGCGTAGAGATGTCTTGAATAAAAAAAGGACGGTTTTACGTTGCAACATGATAGTTTATTGTAGAGACATGAGCTTTATTACATTATTGGGTGTTTTATTAATGGAACATGAAGCATAAAAGCAAATCACATGCTGTAAACCAAAAATATAGAAGCAAAGTTTATTTTTCTCATCAAGCAAAACCCACCTTCACTATAGGATTACTGTCTATATGTGTCTTGATTTTAGTGACAGTACATATTTTTTAAGCTAACAGAGAAATGAAGATTTTTTTCATAGATATAATTGATTTATCTTTACTCACAAATACATACAAATACTGCCACGGGGATAGAGTGCCTCATGTATTTCATATTTGTCATACAAAAGATGCTAATTAAAAAGTTACACTGTTCCGTGTCTGGGCTAGAAAAGCATCTATAGCAGCTTTCACGTGAGTTCCTCAGTGTTTTCTCTCTCCACGATGGAAATTTTTGATTACATTTTTACTAAACAAGAGTTACAATCTCCCTTATTGAATAGCCTATAGATGGAGATTCTTATTCATAAGACAACTGAGATCCAATCTAACCAATAGCTAGATAAGCTGCATTGCCTATCTTTGCTTATGTCCTACACTGTACCCAGGCTAGCCTTTTTATTTCAGGCTATTTAATTTTGGAGTGGGTTTTTATTTTGTTTTATTATTGTATTATGTATTATTTTTTATGTGAGTGCTGCTTGTCAAGCAGCATGAGTTGCCTCTATCTACTATATAAAATAAAAATGCCAAGCCATTAATCAAGCTTTTTTTATTAAATGAAAAGCAATAATAGTATTTTACAGATCAAATAAGATGCATAATACACACGCACACACAATGTGATACAGATTATAACCATTATAACCAGTTATGAAAGTGTTATACATCAATGTAGGAGCTATTTCCCTATTTTTGTTTTAGAACTCAGATTATTTAGTTCATTTGGTGTATAAATACATGTACTCCAGGCTTATGATTTTTTACCAGTCTTCCAGTGCTGCAGTCTGTCAATCTACCAGTCCTTTCAGGAAACCAGGCCAGGAGAGGTGGCAAGTAGTTTTTTCAGTTTGTACCATGTTTATTTTTTCCTGAAGAAACCTGGAATAAACTCACGGAACTGCATTTTGACGTATTTTAAGAATTTTTTGTACTGCGTAAAACCAGAAACCCACTATTCATCAAGAGACAATTTGATTTAAATTTATTTTTTGTTTGTTTACTTTTAAGTTTTTTCATAGACAAGTAGTCACTACAATCAAGAAAAAAAATGGAACAGGAAAAAAAAAAAAGGTCCCATAACAAATTTTCTTCCGCTGAGCAAGAAGTGGATCTAGTGGGAGAAGGAGGGACCTGTCTATTGCCTCCCCTGTCCCTTGATCCGATCAGCCATTTCTAAACTGCCATCTTCACATCATTCCTGGTGATCTCGCTGGTTAAGGTGTTCTTCTTTAAAGCTCCTGCAGGAAATATATGTTATGGTCACAATAAATTAGTATAAATTTCTCTGGACTAAAGTTACTATATTACAGTTATTATTATCCATCATGCACTTACCAAATATGACTTCAAACAGCTTTAAAGTCCTGAATTCCCGCTTTCCATTCCGTACCTAAGGGGGAACAAAGTCAGTACAAAGTTAAATCATTTTTAATTTTTTTGCAGCTTTTAATGGCTCGCTTTTATTGACAGTAGACTGACAGGAAAGGGGCGGAGGAAGGGGGGAGACATGCGGCAAAGGGCCGCGGGTCAGACCAAAGGCCTCCAAATATGGGTCACGCTACCAACTACGCCACGAGCGCACCCCCAGCTAAATCATTTTATAACCACAGGAGTAAACCTGACAAAAAGACAAACTCTGGATCTAGATTATTTTCATTGTTGATTAATCTATCGATATAGATTAATGTATAATTGTTAATTATTTCAACATTGTGATTGGTTGCTATAATAATAAAATGTTAAAACATTTTGAAATATGTTGGTGCTTCCCAAATCTCTTGTTCTGTCCACAAAACAAAGAGATACTCGGTTTATGGCCATGAATGAACAAAGAAGACCAAGATATTCCTATTTATGAAGCTGAAATCATAGAATTAGGACTTTTTTGCTTTAAGAAAACTATAGTTGCCAGTTAATTGAATTATTGATTACTGTTCAATTTATTGATGATTTGTTGCAGCTCAGATCAGATCTACTGCCAGCCCCCCAATAAAACTGAATGAAATTTCACTAGCCTAGACTTTACATACATACCAGTTCAGACATGAAGCTTGGGTCAGACAGTTTTTCCTCCATTACTTCGACCTCCCTAACTGTCTTTAGGGGGAAACCATCTGGGATGAAAGAAAGGATGTCACCACTGCTGCCACGCTGTGCCATGGTTTGTAGCATCCTTCTAGTGACTCGATTGTCTTCTTTGAGTTCCTCGAGGATTGTCAGGATGTGAACAAGGATGTTGTCCCTTATTTGCATTTGCGGGGTTTCGGGTGGTGAAATGGTTGACCTAAGGAGGAGTACAAGCAAAAAAAGTGTCATTGTAGACCAGTTGGATAGAGCAAAGGAGATGTCAGCACAGACACTTCAGTCAGACAATTAAACGGGCCGATTGAAAGTACACATTCCAATCAGTTTCACTCACATCACTGTATGTCAGAATTGGAGGCAGTAGAGGTGTCGGGGCAGACCTGAGGGTGGCTGGAGGCAGAGGAGGTGTAGGCCTGTGGGTGGATGAAGGCAATGGAGGCGTCAGCACAGACCTGAGGATGGATGGAGGCAGAGGAGGTGTCTCAGTACATACCTGTGGGTGGATGGAGGTAGTGGAGGTGTAGGGTCATCATCATCTTCTTCCCCGCTGGACAGAATCACTCTCCTAGACCTATAAAATATACCAGCACAATCAGATAATTCATTTGTTACAGTTAAGTGAATTGAAGTGTTTTAAAAGTAGTTTGGTACAGAATACTAAAACAATATATTTTGTACAACAGGTGACACAGTTGTGCATATAATCATACAATGTAGACATCAGTGTTTCCATAGACTGTCAGTGTGTGTGGTGCTGGGAGACGACACTAACAACTTTCTGCTTCTGGATGCGCCTGACGAGTTGGTGGACAGGGTTTTGTGGTCGACGGATAGAGTTTTTTCAATTTACCTAAAAATGTCTTAAAGGGTTTTGCTTTTCGAGCATAAGCAAATGTTCCTCCACTTTTGCCAATATTTTCCTCCTCTTTGTTCTTTCTGAAGACTCCATTATTTCTAAAAAAGAAAAAAAAAAGAAATGTTTTAGCTTTCAACTATGATAACAAACACGGGAGATAACAAACTCCAACCAACAACTGCAAATGATTTGGTTAGAAAATTTGTTTCTGATCTAAGTCCATGTAAAATGAAGCTAGATTTGTTTATCGCATCACAGAGGTGACTATATGCTAATGTGTGCATTGTAAGGCGGAGGGATTTCAGCTGGTTATATGCACTGCATCGTCACTTATTTAAGAGTGAAAAAGCGACTTCACTTTCAGAAACAAACCCAAAGAACAGCAGCCTGCAAATAGAAAAAAAAACTCAGTCGTACGAAATAATCCGGCTTGGAAACAATGAGCGCGGGTCACTGGAACAACCGTGTCGAGGGAAAAAAAAAAAAGTCCAGCGCGGCGAGGGAAAAACACATCAGCGCCATTAACGCGCGTTAAAAACGGTCGGCGTTGTGGTATACTCACGGCCCTTTTAACTTTTAGTCAAATACCGACTGCCAAAAAAAATAAATACACTAAACAGCCCAAGCAGCTATAAGGTCTAATAGTGTAAGTCCAGCTCTGATTCCCTTAAGACGGTAGAATCTGCCGCAGAGCCGACAGCGGTATTCTCAAACCCGTAGCATTCTCTAAACTATGTCTGCAGCAGACACTATAAACCTAGCTCCTGCAATCTTTATAGTTACTTCTTCTTTTTGTTTACTGGCAGATTGCAACCTCTCTTTATAGTTACTTTCCGAAAAACAGTATTTATTAGATGTAGAGGCATATTCTTACCAGTATGTCGTCCGAAAGATACCGTCTCGTCTCCAAAGATAAAAACAACATCCTTCCAACAAGATGGCGCCTGTTAACTTCCGGCTAAGCATGGTGTCGGAATCCACTTCCGGTAGAAATAGAATTGTTTTGTTAGAGAGAATACTGGATGATCCTGGACGATCCAAGGTTTAGTTCTGTTTCAGACAATTTTCGTATTTTTTTAGTTAGCTTGGGTGATTTTCAAGATACTAATTTAGTTGTGAAATTATTAAAATGTGAACATTATAAACGTTCCCTTGTCTCGTGTTCACTGCCCCCTAGTGACTGAATTGAGAATTGTGGCAATTTATTTTTCCCTTTCTAAAGTTTGTTAATAAAGGCCACAATTAATGAAATACTAAATTCTTAGCATCCTTCGTTTGCAAGACATCTTAGCAAAACATGTTTTTTTAAAAAAAAGCTCTTAAAAGCTACTTAATCCACAGCTGATGATGTTAGAACAGAATTAACTTAATGAAAAGTGTACAAAATCATTACGCTATACATAAAATAATAAAACAACAAAGCACATACTTTTTGGTTTGACATTAATTCCAGTGTATCAATATGAAAGTAGAATTCACCTGTGTGAAAACAATAAAGGAAGAGACATTAAAAACTTTAAGAATATGAAATACTGATCAGGGCCGGTTTATTATGAAACATATTGATCTGTCATCTCAGTAAAATTTTCAGATCTAAATTTTCAGCCGCTTCACTGAAAGGGGGGTTATGAAGTGATTTAAATTTAAATAATTTAAAAAAAATATAGATGTATCATCTAAATAGGCTGGATTAGTGTGCGATTAAAGACTTTCACTTATTAAAAATAAATAAATAAAATAGCATAAAAAAGGAGACATTTCAGTGTCTGTTGTTATATAACATGTCGATTTGACCATTTTGAATTTGTAAGGGCTGCCCAACTGGAGCCCACCTATTGCCCATGCTTGGTCTATCTACCATGAGTCATGTGGGCAGTATATGGGCTGCCCACATGGGTCCCAGCAACACAGCCCACCCTGAGCCCATGCCCAGCTGAAGCCCATCTAGCCCAAGTGAGGCCCACATGGGCCCCACCTGGACGTGTTTGCTGGGTATGGGCCCCACCTGGACGTGTTTGCTGGGTCCCCTATTTGTATTTATTTGTGAGTGAAGATAAATCAAATAAATCAATGAAAAAAATCTTAATTTCTCTGTTAGCTTCAAAAATATGTACTGTTCACTAAAATCAAGACACATATAGACAGCAATCCAATAGTGAAGGTGGGTTTTGCTTGAGGGGGTTTGCTTGATGAGAAAAATAAACTTTGCTTCTATATTTTTGGTTTACAGCATGTGATTTGCTTTTATGTTTCATGTTCCACTAATAAAACACACAATAATGTAATAAAGCTCATGTCTCTACAATAAACTATCATGTTGCAACGTAAAACCGTCCTTTTTTTATTCAAGACATCTCTACGCTTCATTATTATTTTTTTCTTCAGGCTTCCATTATGTTACATCGATGCTTTTATTTTGAAATATTTTCCTGCACTTCCGGGCCAGCCGTGAAACCGGCCGAAGGAGAAAATGGAAAATGGAATTGGCGAAATCCAAAAACGGGCCGTTTTTTTTTCATTAAAATTTTCTGGTTTTTCGGTTCAAAAATGTAGTGACAGGAAAGAAAAACATGGCTTTGTTTATGACAGTGACAGCTGCGTCCTTCAAAGGCATATGTGCAGAGTACTTAAAAGGCAACAAGGCAGTGTGTATTTCCGGTTGGTACAGACTGACCGAGCAGGCAGCTCCCCCTGCTGTCTGATCAAGGGTACTACCCACAAGTCACAGATCATTTTTTACCGTTGGGGCGGTTGTGTCAAAAGTGAAAATGAAGGCGTAACTTGTAAAGA
Source organism: Fundulus diaphanus (assembly GCA_037039145.1). NCBI lineage: Eukaryota > Metazoa > Chordata > Actinopteri > Cyprinodontiformes > Fundulidae > Fundulus > Fundulus diaphanus. The sequence continues at coordinate 1,449,441 of CM073128.1, forward strand.
TGAATTTGTGACTCACAGGAGCAGATTCGTGCAGTTGTACTTGTTGATTTGTATTTGTGTTAAGGGAAAAAAATATTAAAAAATATTTTTTTGAAGATTTTAATACACGTGTTTGAATTTGTTTTGCAACTTTTGATTTAGATCAACTGTAGCAGAACTGAATGACAGACACTTATGATGTGCAACTCACAGAACACAATTTGTGTACTTGTACTCAAGAATTTGAAGAGGTGTAACTTTGTTTTGTACTTGTGACAGATTTAAAAAAATCTACAATTACAAAACACCAAAATTACAATGCACAAATAGTTTAGCAACAATAGTTCTGGACCATTTGGAGGAAAACTGAGAATGTAAGAGGTTTTTGATGTGCAACTCACAGAACACAATTTGTGTACTTGTACTCAAAATTTGAAGAGGTGTAAAAAAAATTTGTACTTGTAAATTTTTTTTTTTAGAATTTAACTCCCTCTACAACTTCAAATTCACACTTACAATGCACAAATTGAATTGGAACAAAATTACCTTCATAGTTTGTTAATAAACTAAGATAAAATGGGTATTGGTGGAACAATGGATAATTGGATTAATTATTATTTGCTAGGTACTTTCAGTTTTGTGTAGGAAACTTTATTTCAGATACATTTTTAGTTGAAAATGGCACCGCTCAGGGGAGCGTTATAAGTCCAGTACTGTTTTCAATCATGATAAATTATATTTATAATAAAGTTAATCCTGATATTGGAAAATCGCTTTTTGATGACAGGACAATTTGGAAAAGAGGGAGGATTAAGGAATTTGTTGTGAAGAAAGTTCAGGAAGGTTTTGAGATCTTTTTTACAGGAAAGACGATCAAAGATGTTTTGAGTTGTACAATCAACGGTTAGAAAGAGTAAAAACCTTTAGATTATTGGGGTTGTGGTTTGAAATATTGCTTACATGGAAAAAATGAATTTTAATAAGATGGAAGACAAGTGTAAGAAAGTATTAAATACTATGAGATTCTTAACAGGTAGTGATTGGGGAGCTGATCGAGTGGCATTAAGAAATATCTATATTGCATTAATCAGATCAGTTCTAGAATATAGATGTTTTGTTTTTGGATCAGCGGCTAGTTTATCTTTAAAAAGGTTAAAATTCAGGCATTGGGCGTATGCTGTGGAGCAGTAAAATCAACCCCAACATCAGCTATTCAGGTGGAAGTTGGTGAAATACCATTTATTTTAAGAAGGAAACAGTTGAGGGCTAATTATTGGGATAACTGACAAAGTCAAAAGGACACATACTCTACAAAAAGGATTTTGAATTAAAGTTGGGAAAGCAGCTAAATTAAAAGGGAGGTATTTAGCTGGGTAATGTAAGGAGCTAGAAATCAATGATTAGGCTGTTAGTCCAAATGTTTTATTCCCAGCTGTAGTTATTACCTAAGCCTAGAGTTGATCCTTGTCTGCTTAAAAAGCTTTGGTTGAAGTAAAAACATTTATGAATGTGAACACTAAGCTGCATGAGAGATATGGATATTATGTACGTTTATTTACTGATGGCTCTAAAAAGCCAGAGAACGGAAAATCTCTAAAATCACTGAAAGTAAAGGTGGTTAAAAGATTAACTGATCGGTTATCTGTGTATGCAGAAGAAATGATGGCAATCTTGTTTGTATTACAACGGATAGAGGAAGTCAAACCCATGAAAATGCTAATTTCTACAGATTCAAGTGCAGCTCTGTCTAGTGTTAAAAATGCAACATCAAAATGTAGGAAGGACAAAGTGTTTGAAACTTAGTTTTCTATCCAGAGTAAATCGTATGAGGACTGACGTCCAGTTTTATGGAGCCCAGCACATATGGACATTCAGCGGAATGAGATGGCAGATAATTTAGCAAAGAGTGGAAATAGATCGGGCAGAGTTGGCGGTACAAGTTAGCAAAGCAGAGATCAAATCATATGTTCAGAACAAAATTAAGATGGAGTGGCAGAGTTTATGGGATAACAGACAGAAAGGAAGACATTTGTATGAGATCCAGCAGAAAGTGAGGGAGAGCAGGAGAGATCAGTGTCTATTTAGCAGAATAAACTCAGTCACACAAAGTTAAAAGCATCTCTGCACCTTATTGGAAAACATCCATCTGTAAACTGTGACAAACGCTGTTTGAATGAACTAAATACTCAAAGACTGGCTCTAACTATTTTAAAATACCTCTGGAAATATGGCGCTTAAACATCTTTTCTTTTCTACAACAACCTGGATTAAAGGTGAGGAGAAGTAATTAAGATACAGCAGGGGGCGGTAATGCTCCCTCTGACTGCAAGTCGCCATTAACAGAAGAAGAAGAAGGTGACTTCCGGTGCTAGCAGCGTTAGCCTGGTTAGCTTGCGTGTGCTCGGTGTGTGGGTGACTGTCTGAGTCTGCGCAGCAACAATGTGTTCCGTGGAGCCTCTGAGAGAGTTTATCAGAGAGAGACTAACTGCTGCTGCGGAGGAAATCTGCTCCCAGCTGGAAAGAACCATCGTCCGCTTCGAGGAGGAGATGGACCGTCAGCGCAGACTGCTGGACCTCACCTGGAGGCCCCGAGTCAGCTTACAGCCAGCAGGTTGGCTCCAGCAGCGGTACCGGTGGGCTTCTACCGGGGGCCGTGAGACGAAGCGTCACGAAATCTGCGCAGAAACGTTAATGTACCGAGACGCGGTGCGCACAGGGCCCCCTGCAGGCCAGAGGCTGTAACTGCAGGTGTCGCTGTGGTTCTCTGCAGGGAGTCATGTCTGCCAGAAGCAACCAGGTTGATGTGAAAAAGCTTGTGATCACAGCAGGATTGTGTAGAGTAGGTTAGAAATGATGAGTTAGAGCTCGCTGTGTTCAGACAGCTGCAGAGCTGCCGGCATGGAGTGAATCCCAGAGCGCCGATGGTTGCTCAATGATTTACTTTGTTTCTTGGTTCTGCTGTCCTGAGGCAGCAAGGCGGCCATGGCCTCCAGCTTCGGGGGGGGGGCAGCACCCTGGCGGTTCTCCACCACCTCCTGCTGTCACGCTTTCTGGTTGCAGTCTGCAGCGGTGCAGCCGTGGGACCGTCTACGTAGATGCAGGACGCTTCCTGGTTCAGCTGGAGCACAGGGTCAAAGGTCAGGGCCAGTTCCAGAGTCCCAGTTGATGTTTCCTCCTCCATCTGGGGCCTGCAGAGCCTCAGCAGGACACGTGGCTCATTGCGGTGACTTCAGGCTCAGTTTGGGGTTTCAGTAGCAGGAAGCTGCTGGGTGTAGAATACAAAATGGCCGCTCCCAGTCAATGAGGGCCTGAGCAGATGTTCCCGTGTGTCTTAGTTCAGCCGGTGGATCACCAAACCAAACGGACCTTTACTGTTCTAAAGGAACATCCGGTCCGGACGCTAATGGCCTTCTAGGGATTTGTTTTCATGACCAGGACGTTGCAGTGGCGTTAACTCTTACTGTGTAGATTTTATATTGTTGCTCATTAAATCTAAATCCTTACCGTAACCGTTATTGATATAAAAATGACAGGAAGCGTATTGATGACGTTTCGATGCTCGGGTCAGTGTGGTTCTGGTTCTGGAGCCGTCCTGTTGAGTCCAAACCTGGATCAGTGGAGGGAGAAACCGATTAGGGTGCTGGTGAGACTCAGAGTATGGAAAGCCGTTTTATTCATAACTAAACGCTGTTATTGATAATATAATAAAAAGTTATCCATTCAAAAAAGACATCAACATGAAATCAAACAATGAAAAGAATTATTCATTAATTTTTAGCTTGTTTTGTCATTTAATATTTAATAAATTCAAGATTAATACATTTATTAAGTATTTATTTTTAAAATGTTATTTTATTTATGTATTTATATTTATTATTTTTTTATTTTTCCTTTCTTTATGTATTTATATGGATTTATTTACTTATTTATTTTATAATGGTGCGTTATTTTATGACATTTTTATTTTGTAAAGCTATTAAGTATTTACAGGACTTTTATTTTTGTACTCTGTTTTTATTTCACACTCCTTTTATCATTTCTGTTTCTTAAATGTTCCAAAAAAGCAAATGCTTTATAAAAAAAATTAGCATTAGATTCTGTGGAACATGCATTTATGCTGAAAACTCTCTTGGATTTGGCGAGAAATGTATAAAGGCGGTTGCAATTTTATATAAAGGAATAACTCAGTTACTTCTGGAAGGGGCGCTTGCTTTAGATTAGAATAAGTTTACGTCGAGGATGTGGATTCTCCCTGTTATTGTTTATTCTGGGAGCAGAAATGCTTTCAATCCTCGTTCAGAAGAGCGATATAGAAGGTATTTCTGTGCTAAATACATAAAAATTAGCCTATTAGCTGATGATACCACACTGTTAAAAAAAAAGAACAAATTCCACAAGCTTTAGATTTAATAAGTCAATCTTCTATTGTTTCAGGTGTAAAATTAAACGTAAGTGTGAACTATTGCCATTACATAGTCCAACATTGCAATCCCTATATAATATAAATATTAAATCAGAGGTAAAATATTTAGGTATAGTTCTCTCAAAAGATAAGACGATAAATGAGAATTTTATATAATGAATGGAGTCCTCAAATTTAAATGGCTGAAAGCCTTCCTTAAAAATACAGATTCATTCTGGTTCATAATTCCCAATTTTATTTAAATAAATGGATGGAATAGATTTTCTTTTACGCTGTGACTTCAGCTGTAATTCTTTGCTAGTCAAACTCTCTGCGTTCATTAGCAAATGTTATTATATCAGAAATGAACTTAGAAACATAACTTCGCTCCACACAGCGTTCCCTTTGGAACAACAGATGTGTGTCGGTCAACAGGAAGTCGTTCTCTGAGAGGGAGCGGAACCTTAAAGGGGAAGTCCGGTCAACAAGGAAAAATCAGGGTATCATTAGCTATAACTAAAACTAATACATTTGTGGTTATTTAATGAACTTATCTTTAATCAATAAGAAAATAAAAACATAAATTGTCGTCTGAATCACTGTGTATGGGGGCTGACATTACTGCCCAAATATGGGCAGTAAGGGGCGTTTGACATCACATCCTGCGACGTGGAAGAGCGGAAGCGGCGACAGCATTTCTCTCCGCTTTCCATGCAAAGTCAATAGGAGCCGTTCTACACAGCTGCGATCATCAATAATTATTTCGGATTTCCAGAGGACTTCACCGCTGACATTCCCAAGAGCTATTGCTGAAGCAACAATGCCCACGTGCATGGCCATCGGATGTTCCAACACAACTGGTAAAAGTGGAAAAAACATTGCTTATTTCAACACAGTCACTTCAGCGATCTCTCCTCCGCTGTGTGTGTGTGTGTGTGTGTGTGTGTGTGTGTGTGTGTGTGTGTGTGTGTGTGTGCGCGCTCAGCTGCAGCGCCGGTGCAAAGCCGTGATCAGCCCAGCATGTGCTGGAATGCTTTTATATTTTAATACTTATACTATAATAATCAGCTAACTTAAGTCACTTCAGCGATCTCTCCTCCGCTGTGTGTGTGTGTGTGTGTGTGTGTGCGCGCCCCCGTGCAGCTTTGCCGTGCTGCGCGGAGCGCGCACACACACACACACACACACACACACACGTGTATAGATATATACTGTAGGACCCGACTGAGTTTGATCTTGGAAAATAGTGCGCCGTGACAAACAGAGCGTTGAAACTTGCTCAACAGCGGGTCCGCCGAGTGACGTCAAAAAATGGGAGGTGACAGTACTATTCTTGACCAAGATGGATTCCTCCACATAAACATGATTAAATGAGAATTATTATTAATTAAAAAAACTTATAATTTTTTGCACAGTATGTAGTAGTTTTATATTTAAAGTACTTTCAGCAGTTTGAATTCTGATTTTGACCGGACTTCTCCTTTAAAGGCATCTGGGAACCTTTTAGATCATGAACCTTTATGTGCCCAGGACAACCTAAATTACCCAAAAAACTGTTTAATAAACTGTTGAAATGTACACCTAGTTCATATTGATCTCTTGTAAAATAAAATGTATTTTACCCGGATGCTACCGCAGTACTGAGGTCATTACAGATTGAAGGAATTCAGATCCATGATGATAAATGTAATAACGAGAGATTAGAAGACGCTACATTTTAAAAGATTTTACAACAGATCAGAATATTAAAATAAGAACTAATTATATTACCTATCCACTCCCTCCAAAATAATCAGTGAAATGTATCCAGCAATAGGTTTTTGGCATCTAAGTTCAATTTAAATACAACATTTTGTGTATTTTGTCTGAGAAAGGTTGAAAATATTAAACATTTATTTTTCTTCCGTGATCCGATTCTCCAGATCTCCAAAGTTGGTTAAACTTTAAAGGAGAAGACCGGTCAAAATCAGAATTAAAACTGCTGAAAGTACTTTAAATATAAAATTATTACATACTGTTCAATAAATGATAAGCTTTTTAAATTAAGAGTAATTTTCATTTGAAGGTCCTTTTATGGGGGCCGCCATCTTGGTGAAGAACAGAACTGCCTCCTCCCAGTTTGTGACGTAACGGTATCGGCTGTAGAGCAAGTCCCCATGCCCTATCTGTCCCCTTGTAAATAAATACCTGTTTTCATGCCGAAATATATTTTTTAACCTCTTAAACAAAGATAGACATGGTATTACGCATTTAAATTTAAATGAATACTAATTTTACATTTAGTATTAGAGACATAAAAAGACAACAAATAAGCATTAAAGTACGGTTTATAGGTTGGGTTCTGCAATGTTATACGATGAGTATAAAAGTCATCTTTAGAACCAATCTCTGCTCTAAATGGTGATCTGCACCGCCTAATCTACTTTCAGCAGTTATCATCAGTTATTGCACCGTAAACTGCAGAAAATACGGGCAGAGCGGCTCCTTCTGAGTTTACTCTCTGCTGCTGTGAGGAGGAGCTGAAGCGTTATGAGGCGGAGGGATATTTCAGCGTCACTTAGTTTAGAGCCCAAACAATCGACTTCACTTTCAGAAACAAGCCCAAAAAAAACTGCAACCCCACAACTCATGAAATATACAAGTGACTTTAGAAAAAATAAGACCAAAGTTGCATAAAATAAGTGGGCTTCACAACAGTGAGCATGCTTTCTAAGTGTGTCGTATCCCTCCGCCGCTCTGGTCGGTACACAAATGTTCCGGCAAATTCTACATTATGAAAAAGAAAAACATACCGAAAATCCTCGCTCTCATGTCGTCTTGAAGACATTCTTCTTCCAAATGTTGGCTGCATATGACGTTTCTCTCTGGCCAGAAGCACGATGGAGAATCCTCTCTCTTCAAGTAGGTAATCCAGCAAAACAGCCCATGGTGGATGATGAATCGGAAAGGTGAAAAAACTAATGTTTTTTCCACTTTTACCCGATGTATTGTTACATCCTACTGCCATGCATGTGAGCATTGTTGCTTTAACAATAGCTCCCGCGAATTTCAATGGGGAAGTCCTCTGGAAATCCGAAATAATTGTTGATGACTGCAGCTGTGTAGAACGGCTCCTATTGACTTTGCTTGGAAAGTGTGGAGAAATGCTGTCGGCTCTCCGCTTTTCCACGTCGCAGGATGTGATGTCAGGCGGTCCTTACTGCCCAAATATGGGCAGTAAGGACCGCCCCCATACACAGTGATCCAGACGACAATTTATGTTTTTATTTTCTTATTGATTAAAGCTAAATTCATTAAATAACCACGAACGTATTAGTTTTAGTTATAGCTAATGATACCCTGATTTTTCCTTGTTGACCGGACTTCTCCTTTAAGAACATTATCCTGTCCCCACTTTCTGATACAGCTGTATTATATGTATTATTATATGTACTATATTTTATGATTTTGGCTCATAAGTTTGAAAGAGAGTCATTATCTGGCTTATTCTGAGCTGATATTAAGTTGATGTGAGAGACATGTACAATTTGCTTTGTTTGGTATCTGGTAATTTTTCAATTAAAAAATGTCTGTTTCTCATATTCCAATGTGGAGGCGGAGTTACAAAAAGTTACAAAATTATTACTTTCACTTACATATACTATAACCATTTAGTATATTTCACATATTTAGAAGTACACTTCCAAATATGGCAAGAATTAAAAAGGTGACAATGAGTTTCTAATATAAAGTCCGTGGATCCCCGCTAACTTTGTGTCCCAGCCTCTCTTTCATCAAAGGTTGTGGGTCAAACATCTCATGTCCATAATCTTGCCAGACTAACTAAAGACAAGTTCCTTATAATGCTAATATAGGATATAAGTATCTCTTTTTTTTTTTTTACACCTGAAAGGTCTGTTACCGTAATGCACCGTGTATGGGTGAAGCTAATCTTTAAGAGAGCGCTAACGTCGGCTGGCTTGGCCGTCTATTTCCAAGTGTCTGCTCCCCTGACCGCAGCGTTGCTTGTTGTTTTCATAGAGCTGGTCGCTTGTTAGATCTGGCCGCCGTGCCACAGCATGTCCATAAGCATCTAGACTCTCAGAACTGTAGTCAGAAGAACCAACAGCTCACCATTGCTTCTGCTCATTAGCCTAGCAATTAGCCATCACACTAAGGCCAGCTACTGTGTATGAACAGTTTGCACAGACTCCTGACAGGATACCAACTTTTAACCAGTCTGTAAAAGTTTATTACATCGGGTTGTTTGTACTCAAACTTCATCTGAACCGCAGCAGTTATACAACAACGCCGTGCCCCATGGCTTCCCAGTCATTTAGCATTGCGGCTGCTAGAGTTGAAGCTGACTAGACAGAGTGAAATAAGAATGGAGTACACATATAAATGTCAGGGAAATACTTAAAGTGGCTTTACAAATTGTGTCATAAAACAAAACACCACTATAAAAAAAGTAAATAAATAAAAATCTAAATAATTGAATAAATATAAATACACAAATATACATAAATAAATGAAAACATAAAAAAATCATAAATGTAGATAAATAAAATTATTTATCTTGAAATCATTAAATATTAAATGACAAAACATGTTTGATTTCATATTGATATTTATTTTTTGGATAGATATTTTTTTAATATATTATCAAATGTTTGAAACACAGCCTGTGAGCATACATTAGGCATCTTTTGGATGCTACAAAAGATGCCTAATGTATGAATCAAGGAGCCATTTAATTAATCATAGCAGACGTGGTCTCCCTTTTCGTTTCTGGAAACAGGACTGTAATAGTAATAATAATAGTAATATCATCTTTATTGTCATTGAAACATACATTGAAACATACATTACAATGAAATTTGTTCTCTGCTTTTAACCCATCCCCTTGGGGAGCAGTGGGCTGCCATGTGCGGCGCCCGGGGAGCAATCTGGGGTTAAGGGTCTTGCTCAGGGACCCAGAGTGCAGGCGCTGGGGATCGAACCGGGTACTTGCAACCTTCTCTGAGTGCAAGCGCGCTGCTCTAACCACTCGCCCAACACTCCCCCTGTGTGGTTTCTTGGTAATTTAAGGGTTGATTAATTCTTAGTAACGGCAATGAGTTTCCTGTTTTCTTTACAGACCCCCCAAAGCCTTATATCTGGAAAGAGGAGGAGGAGGTTCAGACTGACCAGCAGCTCTGCAACCAGAAAGGGACCTCAGGTTCTGATCAGGAGGAAATAGAACCTGGGCAGATTAAAGAGGAACATGATGAACTCTGCATCACTCAAGACACAGAACAGCTTGTACTCAAAGAGGAGTCGCATACCTTTAAGGTGAGTCCTGTTTCTGAGCAGGACCAACCCAGGGAACTGGAACCAAACACGGACCCCAAGCAGGAGACCGATACCTTTTTGATAAGTCCTGTTTCTGATGATGAAGAGTTGAAAGAACCAGAGCCAAACATGGACCAGAGTTCTGCTGACGTTGAGTACCAGAACCAGGAAGAAAGCACTGATGAAGACTCCGGGTCAAGCATAGATGAAGAGTTGGCGCAAAGTAAGGGAACTGGCAAAACAAAACTAAAAAGGCACAAAAAGCGTGACGTGAATTATAATCTGTCATCTTGCAAAATATGTGGGAAGACTTTCACTCAGAAGTACTTAATTGCCCACATGAGAGCTCACACAGGCGAGAAGCCTTTTAAATGTTCTATCTGTGGAAAAAGGTTCATTCTAAACAGTCATTTGAAAAACCACATGAAAATTCACAGCGGCGAGAAGCCTTTCTCATGTCAGACCTGTGGAAAAAGTTTCATTCAGAGGATGAATTTAACTCTCCACATGAGAACTCACACTGGCGAGAAGCCGTTTCCATGTGAAATTTGTAGTAAAAATTTTGCTAGCAGGAGTCAGTTAACCACTCATGTGAGAACTCACACAGGAGAGAAGCCTTACACATGTAAAACCTGTGGAAAGAGTTTTAGTACAAGAGGTACTTTGATTAGCCATATGAGAAGCCATACAGGTGAGAAACCGTTCTCATGCCAGGTCTGTGGGCAGAGTTTCACTCAGAAACCAGGTCTCAAAGTTCACTTAAGAAAACATACAGGAGAGAAACCGTTCATGTGCCAGACCTGTGGAAAGAGTTTCAATCAGAAAAGTGCCTTGCTCACACACATAAGAACACACACGGGTGAAAAGCCATTTTCATGTTTGACTTGTGGTCTAAGCTTCATTATGAAGAGTAGTTTGACTCAGCACATAAGAACTCACACAGGGGAGAAGCCTTACTCCTGCCAGATCTGCGGGAAACGGTGCAGTTTAAAGGGTAATCTGAAGTTCCACATGAGGATTCACACCGGGGAAAAACCTTATTCATGTCTGACCTGTGGAAAAAGCTTTGCGGTAAAATGTCAATTAACTCGCCACATGAGAACTCACACAGGTGAGAAGCCTTTCTCATGTCAGACTTGTGGAAAGGGTTTTACCAAGAACCTTTATTTAATCGCCCACATGAAAACTCACACAGGTGAGACTGTTTAACTGTGTCACCGTTTTGACTTCCAAGTAATCACAATAATCAGAATCAGACATACTTTAATAATCCCAGAGGGAAATTGCTGTTTCAGTACAATCGCCATAACATAACAAACATCACAAACATTTTAGGGGAGACGATTTACTGGGGCCTTACTGCCAAGGAACCGCATTACACGGTACCCACAGGGCGCTGCCTTTGAATCTGTGGAAAAGATAGATTTTCAACAAAGGAAGGTGGGAGGAAAAAAAACCATACCTCAAACTGTATCCTATTACAGGATACAGTTTGAGATATCAAAAACCTCTTGCACAAAAAAGCACAAATAAGACGAGACACATATAGCAGAAGGTAAACATTTGAGACAAGTTGCATGTAAGTTCATCAGTTTTTGTGAGCATCAGTTATGTGTGTCTGTTTGGGTGAAAGTGTTTATATTTCCGTGAACACTCTCCAGAGGCCATTGTCCTTGATGTTATCAGCCGGCCAACAGTTCAGAAAGCATCCGCAGTTGTCAGCGGGTGGGGGGGGGGAAGCGGGGGAGAGTTCTCCCCTTGAGTTCAAACCACCGAAGCCAGTCTGCGTTCCAGCGCATCCAGCTTTTCGGCTCTGCTCTTCCACCTTCCAGATCTGTCCGTTCACCGCCTTAGTGAGCGCGTCATATGCAGCCAGAAGCCTGATCTACCGACATCTGCTGTATTTGCTGATACATCAAAAATCCACCAAATCCAATAAGTAGAAATCAAAGTATCCTGAATCCAAACATGTAAACGTTTCAAACGTCCAGGAATGACAAAGTCGAAAGACACACCGTTATCCATCCAGAAATATAGGGTGTATCCCACAAAATGAGTCAAATCAGGACCGGACGGGTCCCCTTTCGCTGCCTACCCGTCGAAAAAAATTGATCAATAGCATTGAGAGACCAGCTTAGCAGATCCATGTTTTTCAGAGTTCGGTTGATATGAAGAAAGTGCTCAGAAAGACAAGACATAGCAGTAGAAGCAGGAGAGGGGGGGGGGAAGGGTGAAAGCTGGAGAGGAGAGGAAAACACGACCGACCTCGAAGAGAGACAGAACAGAAGTACTTGAGAACTTTTTCTCTTAGTTAATTTGATGTGTCCAAGTATTTAGTATTTTATATTTTAGAGCAGCAGTCTGCAAAGATGAAAGTTAGGAAGAGAAGTGGACCAGAACTAGAACAGAACACAACATTATATACCTGTCCTTTGGAAGTAAGAATTCAGTGGAGTTTCACAGCAGCAACGGACCATTAAGGAAACGACACGCTGTTGTCTTTCGTATGCTAGGTGTCACTGTTGAATATAACCAAATCCAACATATTTCCTCTGGTAATCATGAACAGCAGTAAATGTCAAACCTTCTATATTAAAGCTACTGCTTTATTTAAATGCATGAAATAAAGCTCCTGCTCTCATTTTGTATATTAAATATTCTGTCAGTTGTTGCAGTTGGCATGATCTTATAAAGACCGGTCACCATTATCCTTTGTTATTCATTTATTCACTGTTTCTCTGTAAGTAAAAAATCTAATGTATTAATAATGGCTCTTATTGTGTGCTAAACTGTTCAGATCTCTGTAAAAACCACAAATAAAGCACTTTTTAATTAAGTTGTTGAATTTTTTTATCCTGCAGCTGAAAGTGATTCGAACTGAAATGTTCGTTTTCAGAGCGGAGTCGGTTTAAGGTGATATGCTTTGAAAATATGTTTAAATATATTTAACTTCAGTGTTTTCAATATTTCTCATGACTCAAAACTGTGGAGGTTTAGTTGTATTTTAGAATAAAATGGAACAGAAATATCCTTTATTTTCCCACAGTGGGGAAATTCAGGTATAGTGGAAGAGTCACACAATAAGATAAAAATGTGAATGAAATAAGAGGCAATTTTACAACATAAGACAAAACACTGCGCAGTTATTAAAATATCCTCAGACTAAAGAAATGTGTAACTGAGGTGGCTTTTTAAAATGTGTTTCCAGTAAAGTGTTTTCCTGAGTGAAGGCGTGTTTATTTGTTCAGTATTAATTATGCAGTGATTCAATGGGCTTCACATAAAAAACAAAAAACTAATCAAATATTAAATTTAATTCAAAAACGCTTTATTAATCCCAAAGATACTGTTACAACAGGACCGAGTACCGTAACAGGCATGAGAGGAAGCCGCTGATTAAAGGGTTTATTAGATTGAATACTTACTAAAAGACAGGAGGAAGGATAAATGATCTAAATAAGAGAGAAAATGGACGGTCATGATTTTTTTCTTTATTGTTTTTACAAATACAAAACTGAAAAGGGCATTGTGCAAAAGTTTTCAGCCCCCGGAGGGCTGAAAACTTTTGGCCCCCTGAGTGAATACTTTGCAGAACCACCTTTTGCTGCAAGTCTTCTATGGTTCCTCTCTGCCAGCTTTGCTCGTCTAGTGACTGAAAGTTTTACCTGTTCTTGTTTTCTAAACAGCTCAGTCAGGCTGGATGGAGAGCGTTTGTTAACAGCAGTTTTCAGATTCTAGATTGGGTTTAGGTCTGGACTTTGACTATATTAATGTGTTAATCCTAGCACATTAAAATGTTTTGTTTTAAACTGTTCCATTATAGCCCTGGCTTCATGTTTAGGCTCGTTGTCCTGCTGGAAGGTCAACCTCCGTCCCAGTCTCAGGTCTTCTGCAGAGTCCAAACGGTTTTCTTCCAGGATCATCCTGAATTTGACTCCATCAATCCTCCCATCAACTCTGACCATCTTCCCTGTCCCTGCTGACGAGAAGCACCCCCACAGCGTGATGCTGCCACCACCATGTCTGACTGGGGATGGTGTGTTCAGAGTGATGTGGCAGTTCTCCTCCACACATAGAGTTTTGCATTTTGGCCAAAAAGTTTGTTTTTGGTCTCGTCTGACCACAGCACCTCCTTCCTCATGTTTGCTGTGTCTCCAACACGACTTCTGATGGTTTTCTTTCAACAACGGCTTTCTTGTTGACACTCTTCCATAAAGACCCTATTTGTGCACGACTGAGTTGTCCTGTCGACAGATTCCCCCACCTGAGCTGTGGATCTCTGCAGTTCCTCCACAGTCACCATGGGCCCCTTGGCTGCATCTCTGATCAGCGTCCTCCTTGTTGGGCCTGTAGGTTTAGGCGGACGGCCTCGTCTTGTTAGGTTTACAGTTGTGCCAATCTCTTTCCATTTCCAGATGATGGCTTGAATAATTCTCCGTCAGATGTTCAAGATGTTCAAAGCTCTGCGACAGACTGGCGACCTGTCCAGGATGTAACCCGCCTCTCTCCCATTGACAGCTGGAGATAGACACCAGCACCCCTCAGGACCCCAACAGGGACAGGCGTGGTAGAAAATGGATGGATGGATCTTCAAAGCTTGGGAAATAATCTTTTTACAGTTTAAGCTGTTTTTTATACTTTATCCCTGACCTGTCTGCTGTGTTTCTTGGACTCCATGATGCTGTTTGCTCCCCAGTTATTCTCCTAACCAGAGCAGCTGCATCTGTCCTGAGATCAGATCACACACAGGTGGACTTTATTCAGTCGTTAGCGACCATCAGGTGACTGCTGAAGGCCACTGGCTACACCCAGAGAAAAGGGGGCTGAATACTTTTGTTCACAGCACTTTTGAGTTTTTTATTTGTAAATTTGTTTTAAATCGTGTTTAATTTTCTTTTTATTACACAATTATATACCACTTTGTGTTCGTCTTTCACACCACATTCTGATTGAATATATTTATGTTGGTGGTTTTAGGGTGAAGGAATATAAGAAATACCTTTATTGATCCACAATGGAGACCTTGACAGTGACAGAAATACTAGATCAGTAATGAAAAACAAGCTAAATTTACTGTGACGCGGTTGTGTTTTCTGGAGGGATCCAACATGGCCAACTTCCTGTTGTGTTTTCTGGAGGGATGTTCACCTTTTCAAAGCCGGGTGTACGCTGTAGGATGTTTTCAGTCGTTGTATTCAGCTACAGCTCAAACTGTACGATGAAACCTCAGGGGTCAAAGTTCACAGCTCTCCATCTCTGCTCTTACTGTACGTCTAAAACCACGTCGGACTCAGCGCCGCAGAGAGATGGCGCTACTCGGACTCGTCTATCCGGAAGCCAAATGTAAACAGTAGAAGAAGAAAAAGGTGGAAGTGTCGATGCTCTCTGTTAAACATGAGGCTCACTAGAAAGAAACGCGTTGCCTTGGTAATTCTACCAGTTGCTCCTCCATAGTGTCACACGTACCGCCCCCATCCTTTTCTCCGCTCCTACGTTTTCGTTTGAGAAGATGAAGAAGAATCTACGTGTTTGCGCGTGCGTAGTGTGCGAGGTCGGGGGAAATCGGCTCGTAGACGGTCGTAACTTCGCTTTAACAGCAGGACGCGCTCAGGTGGTCGTGAGAGGCTGATCCCCCCCTCGTTACATATGACACGACGCAGGACGCACGATCAAGCTGAAACTTGGCCCGATCCAAAAAATTCTCGTACGACTGAAGAATCGGCCCGAAAAGGGCAGAAACTCTTTAACCGGCTTAAGTATGCTGATGACATAGCTTTCTATCTCTGTTTTACAGACACTGTGTCCAGAGTATAAATGGGTCAATGGTTCATCATTTCCTCTAATGTGATGCAGAAAAGTCAAGAATCTGTTTTATTGTTTTTTTTTAACTGCATCAATGGAAGTCAGCGATCAGCTAGTGTCAGTGCAGCTGGCGACCACAGAGCATGCAACGACCCTGGATGTGGTTCTAGACTCAAAATAAGTTTTAACAAGCCAGGACTTTTTAGTCTCATTGGAGGATCAAATTACTGTATGTCAACATCAGAAAAATATCAAATTTCCTGTTTAAATTGTGTTAATATTAATATCTGAGTTCATTCCATTGTTCTGGCCTTCAGATACTCCTGTGGCCCTTTGAGCAGACCATGGACCGCGGAACGCATTTCAAATTGGTCGGGCCCATCAGGCAATACTCACAATACCACTACCCATCACATACGCACGCGCCCGCATACACATAAAACACCAGCATCCCCTTGATCACGCAACTGATTTACTTCACATGACACAAGACAAGCCAATCCATTTTTAGACACCAGAATTTATTGCTTTCTCATAGGCTGTGGTCCCTGAGCATGATAAATGTGTCTGCCATGTTATAATTAAAATCGGCACCGAATTTTTATTTAACTTTTTTTCTGACGTTCCAGCACACACGCCCCGGATTTATTTCCACTTACAATCATTATATTACAGCTAACACAATATTTACAGAATAAAAATACTTTAAAAAGAAAAGTCAAACTCACCCCTGCTCTAAATATTCCCGAAAAAGTGTCTCCGTCTGTCATTATGCTGGAGAAGTCCCTGGCTATCCCCAAAGCATCCACTAGGTCAAAAGATCCCTGTGTGTGTGTGTGTGTGTGTGTGTGTGTGTGTGTGTGTGTGTGTGTGTGTGTGTGTGTGTGTGTGTGTGTGTGTGTGTGTGTGTGTGTGGGCGCACATCAGGCTATTTAGTCTTTTCTGGGTCATTGTTGATCTCAGATAGGTCTTGATACGACGGAGGGACGAGAAACACCTCTCAGCACTTGCAGTGGACACAGTTAACTAAGCTAACGAAGCAAACGAAGCTAACAAAGTAGCGGCAGTCATAAGCAGGGCAGAGGTGGGAAAACTTTTGTTTACATCACATGACACAATCAGCCAATACATTTTTAGATGGGATGATTTATCGCTTTCTCATTGGAGAATGATGCTGCTGCCATAGACTACTGTGCATTTGAAAAAAATAGCTATTAAGATAAGATAAGATAAGATAGTCTTTATTGATCTCACAATGGAGAAATTCACTCGTCACATCGGCTCATACAAGAAGGTGCATTCAGTTATATACAGTGAATCTTCATATCTACAATGGATCAAAAGAATACCAAAAAAAAAGTACAAAAAAGGAAATAGGAATGTAAATGTCTCATTTACATTCTTAGTGGTCTATATATATATATATATATATATATATATATAAACATATCTATATACTTAAATATATACATATATCTATGCGCCTACTTACATACGCACCTACGCGTATGTACGTGCATATTCATATATACATTTGTACATACATACATACATGTGTACTGACTTATGTTCAAGTGTTGATAGCAGCAGAAGTCACTACATCAGGATTATTGCACGGGTTGTAGGACAGTGTATTAAATAGATTATTGCACCCTGGTTATTGCACATTAAATATTACAGTTATGGTCACAGTTGCAGTTATAGTGCAGCATTGTAAAATCTGGTAGCAGCAGGAATAAATGACCTGCGGTAACGCTCCTTTTTACAGACAGGATGTCTAAGTCTGGCACTAAAGGAGCTGCTCAGCTCCTCTACAGTCTGGTGCAGGGGGTGGAAGGTGTTGTCCATGATGGATGTGAGCTTGGACAACACCCTCCTCTCAGCTACTTCCTCCACTGAGTCCAGAGAGCAGCCCAGGACAGAAGTGGCCTTCCTCACCAGCTTGTTCAGTCTCTTTCTGTCTCGCTCTGTGCTGCCAGGAGCCCAGCAGACGACAGCGTAGAGGAGGGCTGAGGCCACCACAGAGTCATAGAAGGTTTTTAGCAGAGGCCTGCTCACTCCTAAGGACCTCAGCCTCCTCAGGAGGTGTAGCCGGCTCTGGCCCTTCTTATACAGAGCGTCTGTGTTATGAGTCCAGTCCAGCTTATTGTTGACGTGAACACCCAGGTATTTGAAACTCTCCACAGTTTCTATGTCCTGCCCCTGGATGTTCACAGGTGAGTGAGGTGGGGGTCTTCTCCTGAAGTCCATCACCATCTCCTTGGTCTTACTGGTGTTTAAGCACAGATGGTTTTTCTCACACCAGTCCACAAAGTCCATGATGACCGACCGATACTCCAGCTCGTTCCCCTCAGACACACAGCCCACAATGGCCGAGTCGTCAGAGAACTTCTGAAGGTGGCAGCTGTCCGTGTTGTAGGTGAAGTCCGAGGTGTAGAGGGTGAAGAGAAACGGAGATAGAACGGTGCCACCTCTGACTGACAGCCGTGCAGCCGCACGTACTGAGGGCGGTCAGTGAGGTAGTCTATGATCAGTGAGGTAGTCTATGGTCAGTGAGGTAGTCTATGGTCAGTGAGGTAGTCTATGGTCAGTGAGGTAGTCTATGGTCAGTGAGGTAGTCCATGGTCCAGTCAGATGTTTGTCCACCCCAGCGTCCTCCAGCTTCCCCCTCAGCAGCACCGGTCTGATGGTGTTGAAAGCGCTGGAGAAGTCAAAGAACATGACTCTCACAGCGCTCCCGGTGGTCTCCAGGTGGGTGAGCGCCCGCTGCAGCAGGTAGATGATGGCGTCCTCTACTCCGATGTTGGGCCTGTAGGTAAACTGCAGCGGGTCCAGGGTGGGTCTGACCACGGTGTGTAGGTGTGCTAGGATGAGGCGCTCCATGGTCTTCATCAGGTGGGAGGTCAGGGCGACTGGTCTGAAGTGGGCCGGTTCCCTGGCGTGCGGTGTTTTGGGAACCGGTACCACACAGGAGGTCTTCCACAGGGTGGGCACCACCCCCAGGCTGAGGCTCAGGTTGTAGATGTAGCTGAGGACCTCACAGAGCTCATCTGCACAGGCCCTCAGCAGCCTGGGGGGGATACCGTCCGGTCCTGAGGCTTTCCTTTGTTTCAGCCTCATCAGCTGTCCTCTCACCTGCATTGGTGTGACTGTGAGGGGGGAGGAAGGTAGGGCTGAAGGTGTGGATGGGTCGGTCGTTGATAGGAGTGGCGGTGGGGGGGATGGTGGGTCTCTGGAGGGCTGGTGGTTGGAGACGTGTGGAGAGTTGACGGCAGGGAGGGGGCCAGTGTGGGGGGAGTCGAACCGAGTGAAGAATGTGTTCAACTCATCTGCAGACTTGGTGTCACCATCTGCAGCCCTGCTGGTCCTCTGCCCAAAGCCGGAGATGTTCTTCAGACCTCTCCACACATCTCTGACGTTGTTCTGCACCAGCTGCTCCTCCATCTTCTTCCCATAATCCTTCTTTGCTGCCCTGATCTTCCACTGGAGCTCCCGCTGGACTCTACGCTGCTCCTCTTTGTCCCCTGAGTAGAAAGCCCTCTTCTTCTGGTTCAGGAGGACTTTCAGCTCAGGGGTCACCCAGCGGGGGTTGTTTGGAAAGCACCGTAGTCGTCGTGTTGGCACAATGCTCTCCACACAGAAGTTCATGTAGTCAGTGATGCATTCAGTCAGGCTGTTGATGTCGTCTCCATGAGAGCTTTGGAACATGCTCCAGTCTGTGGTTCTGAAACAGTCCCTCAGCTTCTCACTGGCTTCGTCTGACCAAACTTTCACTGACTTCTTCTGTGCCTTTTGTCTCCTCACCAGTGGGATGTAATGGGGGAGCAGATAGACGAGGTTGTGATCCGAGCGTCTAAGAGGGGGGAGGGGGGCGGAGGTGTAAGCGTCCTTAACGTTAGCATAAAAAAGGTCCAGCGTTTTATTGTCCCTTGTTTTACACGTGACGTACTGGGTGAGCGTGAATATTTTAATTTTATTTATATATATTATTTTACATGTTTGATCATCAAAAGTAGGTAGGGCCGCGGCCCTACTGGCCCTACCCGTTCCACGGTCCATGGAGCAGATGAAATGATGGTCCCAGTGGTAATCTTAGCCCATGTTAGATAATCATTTTGGTTCACGTTAGCGGGTCATTGGGATGAAATATAATCGCATTTCTGTCAGTTAGATGAGCAACATAATACTGTTTAAATGTTGAAGGAATATTAATGCTGTAATACTATCAGTAACGTATGATAAAGTGCTTTCCTTACACAACAGGAGAAACCTAAAGGACTTAACATTAGATAAGAACTGCATATGAGAAAAACTAAATATAAATACTCGGCGATACAAGCCTAAGCATAGAAAAGAACGTAATGAAATAGAAATGTGCGGCTAATGATTGATAATTTTAAGGACTGAGTCAGGAAAACTGTTGAGGATGAAGTAACCAGGGGAACAGATTCCAGCCCCCTGATAAGTTTGTCGCTGCACATTGTTGTCAACATTACGACAAACTTCTGCTGGTTCCTGGACCAAGAAATAAAATGAGTAAAATCAAAATGATTAAATAAAAATAAGACAGACTAAACAACAATGAGATTAGAATAAAGCAGTTTAAAGGCGCGTTAACGTCGAACACGAATGGCGCCACTTTTGCTTGCTGCTGCTCACCTGATGTTATCGCCAGCAGACAACAGCGAGCGACTAACCGTGTGGCACAGACAGTCATAACCATTTGGGGTGGGGGGGGGGGGGGGGGGGGGGGGGTATTCAAATGGCCTGTATTCAAGGGTGATGGAAGATATGTGGTTCCCAGTTCCAACAACTTGGGCTCGGTTGGTCAAAGTTCTTGGTCCAGTTGCAGATGGTGGAGCTCATGCTGAGGTTTCTGTCATTTCTGTGGCTCATCAGCTATAAAATGTAACGTTTTGGCTACTTAAGAGCTTTTACAAAGAATGAATCACTTTCATATTGTCAGAAAAATAAAGGTTTGATTTGAATCAGTCTTTGTTATATCTTCACTGTTTATTATCTTTCGTCATAATTGCTCATAATTTAGGTGTCTTTAATCTTCCTGTCTGGATTTATTACCTGTTTTGTAATATATGTGGATATATAGAATATGTCGTTTGATGCTCATTAAAATAATTTTTCTTGGATGCTTCAGGGTTTCAACTCAGTTTGTTGCATAAGGAAAAAAACGCAGTCGATTTTTAAAAAAAAAATTTTTAAATGGAGATAAACTGGTTGAGATCTCAATAAACACCCTGAGGGTTCTTTGCTGCACTTCCCTCCAGCGAGGGGCGGTAATGCTGCTGCAGCTTTTATGCTGAACCTAAATACACAGCTTTACTGATCATTTCTTTCTTTAAAATATCTGCAGTAATTGTGCAATTCTGTCCTGCTGAGGATCTTTGCACAGGGAGGCAGAAATGGAAAGTAGCAGGAAGCTCAGATAAGGCTCAGGCGTGTTGCCACAGATCCCACCCACCCACTTTGTCCCACGTCCATCTGGGAAACGATTCGGCAATGTTAAATCAAAAACTATTTGGCTTAAAACCAAACTAAACTGACTATATTTTCTTTGGGTAAACCACCTAAAAATAACATTTCAGGCATAGCAATTGAAGTAGTGTCACATTATAAATATTTGGGTATTGATCAGTCGCTATCTTTAACTTTGCATATTTAAAATTTGGTAATAAGGTTGAAATTGAGGTTAGGCTTTTTTTTTTAGAATTAAATCTTGTTTGTCATTTGAAGCAAAAAAATAACAACTCGTGTGTGCTACATTTCTATCTCTATGGGGTTGTGACATTTATATATGCATTCTACTTCTCTTCAAGCTTTGGATGCTGTGTTTCATGGAGCGCTGAGGTTTATTACAACCTTAGAGTTTTCTACTCAGCATTGTTTACTGTATTCTCAGGTTGGTTGGGTTCCTCTTTCCATTCAACGTTGGATTCACTGGCATATTTTATTGATAAGACATTGCTACGACTGCTTCCTCCTTACTTGATCTCCCTTATTTAGCAGAAGCCTACAAGGCCGTATCAACTGCGCTCACAGGACTTATTTTTATGGACTGATCCTAGAGTCCGCACCAAATTTGTTACAAAAGCATTATCTGTGTTATTTTGTGCATGTTTTATACACAAAAAATAACAATTTTGGTAATAGAAAATGAGAAATTTGTCTTCTGTC
The DNA here is from genome assembly GCA_037039145.1 of Fundulus diaphanus. Taxonomy (NCBI): domain Eukaryota; kingdom Metazoa; phylum Chordata; class Actinopteri; order Cyprinodontiformes; family Fundulidae; genus Fundulus; species Fundulus diaphanus. The sequence continues at coordinate 1,471,129 of CM073128.1, forward strand.
CCTCTTTGTAAAATTTGTTGTAGTTTCTTGGAGGCACACAGGACTCTGGTTGTTTTGGTCAATGCCCCTCCTATGGACCTCTCCTCCTGTTTACCTGACCTGGAGTGAGGCCCCAGCTACCCTACTCCAGATATATTTGTGTTTATGTGATATATTTTAAATTTTTGTGAAAAAAATATCTGCGTTTATACTGCCCAGCCAAAAACGCTGTGTGCCGTACCAAAGATGTGGACATAAAAAAACTGAGTTGTAAAAATGTTTCTCCCAAATCAGTCATATTCATATTTTCTCTGACTTGCTTTAGCCTTTCCTGTCCTCAAGTAACATCTTGGGCTCATAATTTAATTTTACTTAAAACAGTTGGGGAAGACTCAGACCGATGAGGAAGAAGTCGTCTAAAGGGTCTATTGATGTGGTTTCCAGCATAGATGGTGGTGGTTAGGGACATGAGCAAAGCAGAGTCTCTTCTATCATTTCCAGGTATCCAGTCTACTTGAGTTTACCGTTTTTAAAAATATTACGTTTTCCCATTATGCTGCTGTCTTGCCATGTCCCTCTTTGGAGATTAAATTTTATTTCTATAGCACCAATTCATGATACACATGTCATCTCAAGGTTCTTTCCAAAGTCAGACTCCATCAGATCCTCCAGGTTGGTCAGAAAGTTTCCTCTCTAAGGAAACCCAGCAGGTTGCATCAAGTCTCTCCAAGCAGCATTCACTCCTCCTGAAAGAGCGTAGAGCCACAGTGGACAGTCGTCTGCATTGTTGATGGCTTTGCAGCAATCCCTCATACTGAGCATGCATGAAGCGACAGTGGAGAGGAAAACTCCCCTTTAACAGGGAGGAGAACCTCCAGCAGAACCAGAACCAGGCTCAGTGTGAACGCTCATCTGCCTCGACCCACTGGGGCTTAGAGAAGACAGAGCAGAGACACAGAAAGCACAGAAGCTCACATTGATCCAGGAGTACTTTCTATGTTAGATGGTGATAGAGGATGATCTGCCTCCCCTGATGATGTCACAGCTAACAGAACGCCAGACCAGGTGTACCTTCTATGAAGAGAAACATGACAGAGAACAAAAAGTTAAAAGCTGAAATAACAACAAACAATGCAGATTGGAGAGCAGTAGGAGAAATCAGCAGAGTGAGAGAAATAGACCCTGATGTCCTCCAGTAGCCTAAGCCTATAGCAGCATAACTATAGAGGTAGCTCAGGGTAACATGAGCCACTCTGACTAGAAGCTTTGTCAAAAAGGAAAGTTTTAAGATTAGTCTTAAAAGTAGACGGGGTGTCTGCCTCACGGACCAAAACTGGGAGTTGGTTCCACAGGAGAGGAGCCTGATAGCTAAAGGATCTGCCTCCCATTCTACTTTTAGAGACTCTAGGAACCACCAGCAGACCTGCAGTCTGAGAGCGAAGTGCTCTGTTAGGAACATACGGGGTAATCAGAGCTCTGATATATGATGGAGCTTGATTATTAAGGGCTTTATACGTTAGAAGAAGAATTTTAAATTCTACTTCTCCTAAAAAGAGATTTTACTTTACCTATTTAAATAATTTATGTGAGAAACTGCTTTTCTAAATACTTACATAATTTTTTTCCAAACGGTTTTTAGTTTTCTTAAGGCATAATCATATTTTAACATTACCAATACCGTCCTGTATTACAGCAGCTGCTCCCTATGTATATATTATTTTAGAATGTAGATTTGTGTTATGTTCTTTACAAATGATTATTTTTACTTTGCTGGCATCCATCGGTTATACTATTTCATAATCAATAAATATAAAATGACACTTTTCAAAGTTATTTTATCTTCAGTTTCCAGTCTGCACAACACTGTTTGCTAAGAAATAAATAAAAGGCGTAATTTTGCTTTATTGCGTTGATTTTTTATTACCGCCCTCCAGCAGGGGGCGGAAGTTAACTCAGCTCCATCTTTCTGACCGCTGTTCAAACAGGAAGCAGCTGCGTCGGTGACTTCCGGTGCTAGCAGCGTTAGCCTCGTTAGCTTGCGTGTGCTCGGTGTGTGGGTGACTGTCTGAGTCTGCGCAGCAACAATGTGTTCCGTGGAGCCTCTGAGAGAGTTTATCAGAGAGAGACTAACTGCTGCTGCGGAGGAAATCTGCTCCCAGCTGGAAAGAACCATCGTCCGCTTCGAGGAGGAGATGGACCGTCAGCGCAGACTGCTGGACCTCACCTGGAGAGCCCGAACCCACCAGAACCCCGCAGGTAGGTCCGGGAACCGGGGCTTACTGCCTGTTTCATCTCAGGCTTTACGGGATTTCAAAGAGCAAAAATCCTGAAGAGTTAAAGGAGTTAAAGGTTTCATCGCGTCTCCCCAGCGGGTCCATCATCCTGGGTAGCCTGCAGGTCCCGTTTATGCTGAAAACAGCGAAAGGTTCTGATCCAAAACGACCCAAATGTGGCCAGAAGCATAGAATAAAGGATCCGGGATGGACGTCAGAATAAAAGTCTCCTATCTGATGCTCTGCAGCTCCGACGCTGCGTCTGTTCTGTAGATTCACCATAAAACCAGCAGCGCCTCATAATCTGGGCGGATTTCTTCAGGAAATGCAGAATATGAATTATGTGGAATATTATATTTTGGTATAATCTTAGGTTCTGGTCTGCTTGTTTGCTCCAGATCAGGGTTCACTGGAGAGTAATCGCACCTGCACCAAAGGTCCAGACCGGGGGGGGGGGGGGGGGGGTGAACTCTGGCCCGTTTACAGCAGACCGAGCGTCGCAGGTGTGAATCCTTAGTTCTGTGCAGTCAAGTTCGGCTCATAAGACTTTGCAGCAAACATGTGGCAGCAGATGAGGCTGTTTATGGGTCTCTCACATAGAAAGTACTCCTGGGTCAGTTGTGCTGTGCTCTTCTCGTGTGCCTGCTCCGTCTTCTCAGACCCCCGGTGGATCGTGGCAGATGTGGGCGGTGCTGCTCATGGTGGAAATAGAACCTGTGACCACATCTGATGTTTCTGACCCAGATGTCTCTCCTCTTCTGTCTCCAGACTTCCAGCAACATTTTCTGGGTAATAAGAAGGGAGTCGTCGTCGAGCAGCTGCTCTCCAACCAGGAGAGTCTCTCTGGGACGGACGAGCCAGAACCAGAAGCTCTGCAGGAGGAACCCGAGTCTGTACAGATTAAAGAAGAGCCGGAGGACGACTACACGGCTCAGGACGAGGAGCAGCTGCACCTGAAACAGGAGGCCGACGCCTTCATGGTGAGTCCCGCCTATGAGGAGAGAGACGACAGTAACCCAGAACCGGACGGGGAACCGGCCCCGTCTGAAACCTGCCTGGAAGCCGACGACGAAGACCAGGAGGGAAGCAGTCTGGATGAATCGAGCCGCGATGAAGAGCAGGAAGAAGCGGGCAGATGTTGGAGGAGCAGCAAGTCCAGGAAGGACGACAAAGCTCAGCTGAAGCCGGGGGTGTATTCCTGTAAAATGTGCAGCAAGGCTTTCACCCAGAAGGCCAGCCTGACCAAACACCTGCGGCTCCACGTGGGCGGGAACCCCTTCACCTGCCTGAGCTGCGGCCGAAGCTTCCGCAAACACTTCAGCCTGATCGTCCACATGAGGATCCACACCGGAGAGAAACCCTTCCCCTGCCTGATCTGCGGCAAGAGCTTCTGCCAGAGAGGCAATCTGAACGTGCACATGAGGACGCACACCGGAGAGAAGCCCTTCCCCTGTCTGACCTGCGGCAAACATTTCCAGCGGAAGAGCAACCTGACGGCGCACATGAGGATCCACAGGAGGAACGCGGCGCTGCCTGTGTGCGGCGTGGCCGAGGAGCAGATGTAGAGCGCCGCTCAGCAGCAGCCGCTTCCTGCAAGCAGTGGGAGGAGCTACTGAAGACAGGAAGGAGCGTGACAGATATCAGCGCCTTCACAGCTTTGCTCTGGTTTCTGCAGGACATGAAAGACAAAGGAGCAGAGAAGCGACGAGGGTCTGAGGCTTTCTCTGAGGCGGTGGTGGTAATGAGTCTGGAGATGAAGTCCATGTCCAGCAGGTGATCAGTCAGAGCACCTGTGCCCAGATGACAGCGTTACTGTTGAATAACCGGACTTCCTGCAGACATAGGAAGGGTTGAAGGTATTGCTGATGCTCTTCCTCGTTGCTCTTTTATATCCATGCAGATTGATTTGTCTCTGGGAGGAAGCGGTCCCTGTTTCTTAGCTGATGCATCAAGTCTCATGTGCAGATTCCCTGTTTTACTAACATGTCAGTGAATTCCTGTCAGTCTGCTGTTTCTGGAGCCCCAGGAACAGCCTTCTGTATATAATATATAAAAAAAACACCTAAATATGTCCTCCTGCTAACCCGCATCCGAGCGCGTCTCGGTTATATGAACCAACTGGACCTTCTGGACCATCAGAGGTTTCGCTCTGGAGCAAAAACGTTTAAAACCAGGACGGCTCAAACCGGGAGGAAACGGGTGTTTTATTTAGTTTTAGTTTTAGTTGTTTTTTTACAGCTGTTTTCAGCCCTGTGTTTTAATGTTATGGTGCCACCGGACCTGGCAGAACTTTAACACTGCAAAACGGATCTAAAAATTAGTAAAATGTTCTTAAAGTTTGTGTATTTATCCTTGATTTGAGCAGGTAAATCAGATGATCTGCCAATGGAACGAGTATTTTGACCCCTAAAATAAGATAATTAGATAAACTGCACTTGAAATAAGATGATGGAGATGAGTTGTTCCTATTTTAAGTGCAAAAATCTTATTCCATTGGAAAATCATCTTATTTACCTGATCAAATCAAGGACAGATGCACTCATTTTAGGAACATTTTACTTATTTCTAGTTGCGTTTTTGCAGTGCAGGTCCACAAATTCTTCCTGGATCCGGCCTTGTTGGTCCAGGTTCTGAGGCGGGACCCAACCTGAGGACGGAGCCGCCGTTGGACTCTATTAGTTCTAGTTGATCCGAATCTTTCCTCTCTGCAGACCCAACAGGTTTGATTCCTTTAACCTTTTCTCCTAGTTGCTCTTTAGGTTCTTCTGGTTCTCAGGATGAGCAGAACTTATTCCACTGTTGGAAAGGCGGCGTAAAACTTTAACCTGTAGTTGTGAACTGTTTGTTTGACTCTTATTATTTTAGTCTTTTAATAAAATGTAATTAAGCCTGTCTCCTATGAATCTCTGAGTTGTCTTGTGTGTGAATGGTTCTGGTTCTATTAGAACCGGTGAAACGTTCTCCTTTGTGAAGAACTGTTGGATTCTGCACAGCCACATGTGGAAAGACGTGACACAGGAAGTCTGGTTTGTAACGTTTATGGGAAACTAGAAATTAGAAAAGCTTCAGCTGCAAATGTTCCTCCGTCGTCTGGACGAGTTAATCAGGAAGAACCCACTCAGAACCGACTCAGAACCGACTCAGGAAGTCCTGCTGACGGCCCGTTGTGGTTGACGTCGGGCGCTCTGACATCACAACGATGCTGCAGAGGCTCATCAGGAAGAAGTCTTATTGGCTAGGAAATAAAAGCCTCGACACTTTATTTGTTCTCTGAAAGTCGGCGTGCAGAGAAGCTGATGTTTCAGAAGGCAGCTTTGAACAGACGTGATTATTTTGACTCGATCATTTCAGTGTTTGGCTTGAGGAAATGCTTTGGTCTGCCTTGAAGTCACTGGGAACTGCAAAGTTCTATTTTAAAACGTTTTTATTTGTAGAATTTTCTTCAGCATCAAAGACGTCTCCGTGCTTCACGTCCTGCAGATCCACCCGGTTCCTAAAGGATGGAAACGGGACCTCTTGGTCCAACGTGTCCATGCGGACGACCGTATTGGGTCAGGAACGTCCCAGACTGCAGAGCTGAGAGTCTAGACTAACTAGTCCAAGTCCTCCAGTCACAATGAGCTAACCCTGAAACAGAAAACTTCTAATTTCACAAAGAAATGTTTTCTAGAAATGTTTAACGTCTTTCTTGTTCAGGTTGGACCCGACCTTTTGGTTGTGATGGTTCCCCCTGATCCGATTGTTAACTATGGTTAAAAGTAGGTCAGAAACTATTATTTTTTCTTTGATCGTACATCATTATGTTGGAGCAGAAGAGGAAACTAACAGCTCTAGAAGCTTTGGAAGAAGATGAGGCAGAACGACACCATTTAGCCGGTTTCTCTGCGTTTAATTGGTATGCTGAGCACAAAGGTACGTTACCCAGAGTAAACCTCATGGCCAAAAGTCCTACAATGAAAATCAGCACTTTTATTTGACCTGCTTCCCTTTTCATGAGGTGAAAAACGCATTTGGCTAAATTCTCCGCCTGACACTCAGCCCACTAAAACCTTTGTGGAGGAAATACGCTTCAGCTGATTCAGTTATATTCAAGATGTGGATCTATAAAGTCTCCTGTATTTTCAAACCATGTTTATTTTAAAAAATTTAAGCTAGGCTTACATTTGGAAAAATGTGATTTTTATTTTTTTTTGTTTGATCACCTATAATTCAGACAAAGGGGAGAATATTATTTAATGACCTACCTTCACACAGATGCCAAAAGTTTCACTTTACATTTTGATTTATATCGGGTGTGTAATTTCAAGTGGAAATTGCTTTGGAAGGAGATTTTAACCCTGGTTTATAAATGACGGATAGAATCCATCCTGACTTTCAACAATATGTCGTGCTATCACTTCCTCGCGGTCAAATATAAAACCAAACTGTCCCGTATATCAACCAGGCCACTAAAATCAGGATCCGTCTCAGTCCCTCTTCACTCCAGCTGCTCCCACCCGGGTCCAGCGGCCCGGAAGAACATTTTCAGGAAATGATTCACAGTAATATTCACTTTAAAATCCCTAAAACTAAAACTGCTTTTATTTCAACAGTTTTACTGAATCCGTTTCACACATTCCTCTTTCTTGATGTGTTTATCTGTAGTTATTAAGGTGTTTGTGTAATTACGTGGGGATGCCTGTCGATTGCGCCCCTGTCAAAGAAGAATTTCTGTCACCAGTTGGGATGAATATATATATATATATATATATATATATATATATATATATATATATATATATATATGTATATGTTATATGAAAATGCACATGGTGATGTAATAATTACCAACAACCTAAGGAAAAAACAAAAAATCCCTGTGTTTCAGTCTTTTATTTTTATCAAACTTATAATCAATGGCACACGATATCCAGCTTATCATTGAAGTGATCAAATCCACATTGAGTTCCTCGGTTAACAGGAGAGAATAATCTTCCTGGTGCTAACCTGGGCAGTCCTGGCTAAGTGTGGATCTCATTTTATAATAAACCAGTCTGGACTGTCAGCAGGTGGCAGAACTATTAAAACAGCGAAGCACGTGGGATGATTCAGTAAGTGTTTAACGATTTGTTAATTACAAATTAATTTTATTTCTTACAGTGGATTTTATGTATTTAAAGGAGCTATAAGTAATACTAACACCTTGTGGCTCAAATTGTTAGATAAGATAGGCTTTATTGATCTCACGTTGGAGAAATTCACTACAGCAGGTACAGCAGTTTGCCAATCACAACAATCTAATATGCCGTTTTTAAACGGTGTGTTGTGAGTGTTTACCTCCACAGGACAGTATATGATGCTGTATTGTGTTCTAGTTCTGGTCCGCTAATCATATGTTCAGAACAAAATCAAGATGCAGTGGCAGAGTTTATGGGATAACAGACAGAAAGGAAGACATTTGTATGAGATCCAGCAGAAAGTGAGGGAGAGATCAGTGTCTATTTAGCAGAATAAACTCAGTCACACAAAGTTAAAAGCATTTCTGCACCTTATTGGAAAACATCCATCTGGAAACTGTGACAAACGCTGTTTGAATGAACTAAATACTCAAAGACTGGCTCTAACTATTTTAAAATACCTCTGGAAATATGGCGCTTAAACATCTTTTCTTTTCTACAACAACCTGGATTAAAGGTGAGGAGAAGTAATTAAGATACAGCAGGGGGCGGTAATGCTCCCTCTGGCTGCAAGTCGCCAGTAACAGAAGAAGAAGAAGACTTCCGGTGCTAGCAGCGTTAGCCTCGTTAGCTTGCGTGTGGTCGGTGTGTGGGTGACTGTCTGAGTCTGCGCAGCAACAATGTGTTCCGTGGAGCCTCTGAGAGAGTTTATCAGAGAGAGACTAACTGCTGCTGCGGAGGAAATCTGCTCCCAGCTGGAAAGAACCATCGTCCGCTTCGAGGAGGAGATGGACCGTCAGCGCAGACTGCTGGACCTCACCTGGAGGCCCCGGGTCAGCTTACAGCCAGCAGGTTGGCTCCAGCAGCGGTACCGGTGGGCTTCTACCGGGGGGAGGGTTCAGGAAAGTGTCGCTGGAGCCAGTTTGCAGCTCCGGGTTTTTATTTCTGAAGCTTTATGATCGAAACTGAGCAGAAATCAGGAAAATAGTTTCCTTCTTAATGGAAACAGAATAAAAAGCATAATTAGTAAAGTAACTAGGAATATATATTTAGTAGCTAATAGGGCTTGGGCGTCATGACGTATTACTTTGTGTGGCCGCCATATTGAATGCCTCCGCCCCCCCTACTCAGACTACTGCCTATGACTACCGCGTACTGTAGTCCCTCTCTCAGCCGTGTTTTAATTTGATTAATTTTACCGTAACTTGATTTTAACCATGGTAAACCGTTGCTGTATTGTGGGCTGTAACATCGCAACACATGATCGCCATGGGAAAAACATAGAAAATGGGTTAACTTTCCACCGCTTTCCTGCCTGGAGGCGCAACCACGGAGAACAACTGTTAGAGATAACGAAGAGTCGTCGGCTCGCTTGGATCGCGGCTGTAAGACGACCGAACATAACTTTCCACAGTATCCCGATGTCAATGAGAGTGTGTTCCCTGCATTTTCACTCTGGTACGTTAAAGATGCACGGTTTTATTTTATAGCCTACATCGTTTCTTTCCTTCAACCGCGACACCACATACAAGCACATAAATACTAAAACGGCAGCGGGAAAAGGCTCAAATACGTGAGAAACCCGGAGGGTTTAGGGAGGGTTGGCAGTTAACGTTACTAACTAAACCTTTGAAACACATAGCAGCTAGTTAAAAGTACATTGCATGAGTGAGCAAGGACGGATTATGGACCGGGCCAGTGGGGCCGGCCCTCTGGGGCCAGGGGCCCCGGGGGGGGCCCGAGACAAAACTGTTTCAACTTATACGATACAATAAATTGTTATTTCATAGGGCGTCTGATGAAAACAAGGAAGGAGTTGGGACCCCTGACATTTGGCTACCAAGGGCCCTTTGAGGGCTGGGGTGGCGAGTGGGGGGTACTTCCTACCAGGGCCCTCTGACTAACCACAGGCCCTTAGGGTGCTTTTAGCGGGCTCCACAGCTGCTCCTGCTAGTCAGCCATGGGCCCTGATGAAAGCACCCTCACCCTGGAACGTTGGTAAGAGTGGATGTGGTTGTGGAAGGGCCCTTGCCTTGCTTTTGGGCCCCTTATGAAAATGGATGAGGGGTGGGGGTGGAGGATATTTTCAGCAGGCCCTATAACTACCAGGGCCCCTAGCCCTGCTTTTGCCTTATGACAATGGATGGTGTGGTGGGCCTCTGACTGATTTTGAGGGCCCCTACCAGGGGCCTCTGACTTACCACATGCCCCGGGTAAGGGTGCTTTTAGCGGGCCCCACATGGATCCCAGCTAGTATGCTTAAAAGAGGTGGACTTCTGCTCGATCCACATGTAGTGTCATCGCTAATGGCGTACCGCGAGGAGCTATTTTTAGAACGTGATGTCATATCACGTGGTACGAGGCAGGGCAAATATGCGTTTTCCTCCTCTCTCGCTGTAGTTACCCTTGGTTTTACTCGGTAAAACGACCGCTTTTTCTAAGTCGAAGACGTCTCCTAACCATGGTTCCATAACATTGATGTTATGGAACGTGCAACAGCGACTCGAGGTACGCTGATAGGCCGCATATGAAGGATGTTAAAGCCGCAAGCGGCGTTGATCGGCCCTCGCAGCCAAGCGCAGCTTCGGCCTATTGGCCACCGCCACAGTCACGGCCAGCTGACCGGCGGGGTTCGCGCACCGCCGGCCGCCCCCCACCGCAGATGCTGTCACGCATTTTCCTCGCCCGTCCACCGGGCGATTCCCACAAACGCGTTCAGCAGCGTTCCCCCATGACTCACAACAAATCTGGTGCAGACCGGTCGATGCAGCGAGGAGATACAGCCGTTGGATAATGATAATGCATTTGTCCACCGGACCGGACTAAATTGCTCGGCGGGCCGGAAAATTTATACCGATTCCTGGACGGTGATTACAAACAGAAATAAACGGCCGATGACGCCATGAACGCCGAGCAGGAGAAAAACATCAACTTACCGTTCCATCAACTCGGCCCGTTTTCCAGGCTTTCTAAGCCCTCAACACTCAAGCCATCGTTTGAGCTGAACGTTGGTTTGTTGTTCCACAGTTCTACCAGTAAAATGGGCGCCTGGACATCCTCTTGTTATAGTTTAACAGCGGAAAAGTCGGTCCTGTCGTTGTATCTGTTGCATGTGTAATGGCTGGTTGCTACGTGCGCTCTCACACCGTTTGTCCTACCTTAGCGGCAAGGGGCGTTGCTCATGAGATGGTGACGTGCGCGGTACGCCATTGTAGCTGCACGGATCTCAGCATGGATCTCAGACATGTCGTCAATGACAAGACTTCAAATAACAAATGTGTCACTTGTGATGTGTTAATTGTAAAATGAGACCTGTGTTTTACCATAGTAACAACCGGGGCTAAAAAAGGGGGAGAACCATGTGCGATGGAGTAAAGAGAGAGCAACGGTCTTAAACTCTGGCATGAATGCAAAAGTGCTGTTTCATACAGATCCGAATTACAAGCAAATTCTACCCAGTAGCACAATTTTAATTTGGAGACAGATGATGAAACAACAAGTAGTTTTATTGTAGTAGCTGTGGCTGCGTATGTGTGTTTGTAACCCTGATATTATGTTCATTGGAAAACATGTTTTTTTCAGCTTATTCAATGTTTTTTTCCTTATTTCCTCACAATTTGGACCTAAAATGTTTCATAAGCCTGCTGTAAAACACTCACACTTAATATGTATTTACAATGATAAAACGTAATTTAATACTGCAATTAACACAGCATTTTTAATATAGCCAACTCAATACCTTCCCTCATCTCTGTCTTCCTCTCCATGCCTCTGTCACACACATGCACACAGCATGCATTTTTTGTAGTAGATAGTGGCTGCCCCTCCCCCACTCTCTCACTCAGTCTAAACCCGCGGTTCTCAAAGTGTGTGGCGCGACCCACTGGTGGGGAATTGAGACGTGACAGGTGGGGCGCGCCAAGTTCCGGCGTGTGTGTGTGTGTTGTGTGACTATAAATGTAGAACGTGTGAGAGCAAACTGTCCTTATAGCTGTCTGTTGCCGCTTATTAGACCAATCAAACCCACAAAGTAATCATTACTAGCCTACATGCAGTCTAATTAAAAGAACATTAGATATGAGAAAAATTTCACCTGGAACTGAAGTGCCAAAATAATGATTGACATGACGTCGGCATATTATTTGTAACGGGATAACCTTTCGCGCCCCAGTGTTGCCAACTCAGCGACTTAGTCGCTATATTTCAGACCCCTCCAGCGACTTTTTTTCAAAAAAGCGACTAGCGACAAATCTAGCGAATTTTGGAGACTCTTACGTGAAAGCACGTATCGTTCATACTCTTGTCCTCCAGCGGCAGCTGCTGCCGTGAGGCACCTCCCCCCTCCCAACCCCGTTCTCCCGCTACCGCAGGAGTCCCTCTCAGCGCTGCAGTCAGAGACACAGCATGTTTACCCTCAGCGTCCAGACTGCAAATAAAGCGCATGCGCCGGGATTGACGGCGCAGGTTGATCATAAATAACAGAATTTGAAATATTTTATCTTAAATAACGGCGTTTGATTCACACAGCCACATGTTCATGTTTTACCGTGATTTGTAGGCTCCTTGGTGGACCACAAGGGAAAAAAGAAAATGTTAAAAAAAATTTTAAAAAATTGTAACTCCGCCATAGTGTCTCTTTATGGTTCATTTTGCCGGTCTCAAACCCGGGTAAAGGAGGAGGGTTAGTATTGAAATAAATTAAACATTAATTAAAAAAATAAAATAAAAATAATAATTCTAATAATAGTAATAATAATAATAATAATAATAATAAATAAACATTAATGGACAGAAAAAAGTAGCTCTATATATTCTGAGTGTTTTTACTCACTTTTTGTCTCTCTCTAACAACGTTATTTCTCTCACAGCGCCAATAATTTACACATCACATCGTGTGGCAGATTATGCAAATTAGGCGATGATGTCATTCAGCGACTTCTAGAGACTTTTAGCACAGCCAATAGCTACTTTCCTTACTGAGGAGTTGGCAACACTGTCGCGCTCATATATCTGTATCTATATGCATCTGTTTCGCACCAATGGGCAGGCTGTTGCTTCACTGAAAACAAAATACAGATCTCAGCTGAACATTGAGCATGACTTGAGAGTGGCAGTATCAAGCCTGCAACCCCGTTTTGAGAAACTGTGCAATGCAAAACAGGCTCATTGCAGCCACTAATGCAGGGATAAATAGACCTGTCTTGCCAGATGGATTTTACTTCTTTTCTTTTATTAACATATTGCAGAGTGGCACTTTTTTCTATCTTTGAGCTTGATACAAATTTTGACACAGCTGCATTTTTATTTTCTTTATTTGTGAGCTTGCTGTTATTTGATGTAGATAGTTTGTATTTAGATACTACTTGTTACTTCAATAAAATTGGAACATTTTAAGATTGTTGCATATTTCATTAGCATTGTGTTGGGGCGATGGGGACAGGTGGGGCTTGAAAATTCTCCCTTGTCCAAAGTGGGGAATGACAGAAAAAGTTTGAGAACCACTGGTCTAAACCTTAGCAAGTTGTTTATTTTATTGAACATATTGACAGTGTTTCTGATTGCGATTAGTTCCAACAATTTCATTCTCTTTGCATTTTTGAATTTACATCATTTAAGATTGTGTGCATATAGCTGCACCTAGTATTTCTGCTAGGTTTCATTGAACTCTGGCTACTCCGTTGCGACACGAGTGGCTTAATGTGCCACGACCAGGCTAGCTATAATTGTCCGGAAAGACGTAAAGCGACAAACCGCTTCAATTTATTCACAATCCACGATAGCATGGCTTGTAAACTTTTTTTTTTTGGGGGGGGGGGGGCTGGGCAAATTCTTTGCCCAGGGGCCCAGACTACCCTTAATCCCTCCCTGTGCGTGAGTGGTTGTTAGCACTAACGGTTAGCAGGTGCCAGAGCCCGTCTGAGCACAGCTTACCTTTGTGTGAATAGACCCCTTGCAACCACGTGACTCCGTTACCCAGAACCCCTTGCGTGGCGGCCATATTGGTTGGCAGCCACCCTTACCAACATGCAATCCAAGCCTTATGTGGATGAGTTACAGCCTTCTGATAAGGCATTTTACTATGCTAAATGTACAAGGATCGGTAATGCGGACCCTTTGGCTCTTCCTGATATGGATTTTTCGAGCAATCCCGATGATTGGCCATTGCCCATTTGCTATGCGGATCTGGTGAACTACCTTGTGTTGTCACCCACCCCAACGTACAGTGGCGATCAGATGAAGGCCTACAAGAGTTTGGAAGCGCACAAACAGTTCACTGCCGGATGGATACGTGAACTGTCTGTTTGTTACCTGAATGATGTAGCAGTTGTCCGTGGAAGGGTGAGTTTAATGTTGTTCAGTCGGCCGTCGTGAGGTTTTCGTGAGCGCATCCTGCTGTTTAAGCAGAGCTACGAGGGGGCGACCTCCGCTCCTCTCCGTCCCCGGCCCGGGACCCGCGGGGCCCAATTGTCGGTCGGCTCGCGGAGGGGTTTGGGAGGGCAAGTGCTCCGGTCCGCGCGACGCGCTGGCCGCCTGTTTCGGCACGCCTCCGCTCGCGGGGCGGGCCGGGCGACCTGCCGTGCCGCGCGGCCGCCGATGCGGTGCGAGCTGGGCTCGACCCCCTGCTCTGGTTCCCTGTTCACCCACCGTTGCTCCCCTGCCTCTGCCACCACAGCGAGCGGTCCCAGAGGGGGCACGACGTGAGCGGTGAACTTTTTAAACCCCGCGGTTCCGTTGTTAGCACACTGCCAGTCTATTATGGTAGGCAACCTATAGAACGACTTTTTGTCCCTCCCAGCACGATTCCCGCAACCAACAATGCAACAGGTTTGCACCATATTGAACAATCGCTCCGCCGGCCATGCGAGTAATAAGCTGACTGTGCCAGTGCAGTGGTGGGTTGTCACGCTAACGTGCCCACCAAGATGGAGGTGCGCACCCCCGATCACGTGACTGTGACGTCAGATGCAAGGGGTCTATTACTGTGTTCCCACTGTTTGCTGGCTTTATGGTCTGCAGCTCCTGAACCCATCCATTCGTAAACTGCACATGAGACTCCAAGGACTTGTAGCTTTGGAACTTTTATGAAGTTTAGGCGCTCACACCACAAACAAGGTAGCCGAAGACGTCCGATATGCAAAACAGTGGCAACAAGTCGTTGTCGGCGCTCCATAATAATGCTGATTTTGGCAACATAACGGTCCCTGGCTTCTCTATTTAATGTGTCCCGGTAAATTTCAGATCCTTTTCGGGATTTTTACATATTTTTTCTATCTATTCTTTCTCAACTGTACTTCTACGTCTCTTCGTTCAAAAACGTTATTTCAGAGGTATTTTAACGTTGCGTTGCCATCAACATGGCCGCCACGTCCCACAATGCAACGCGGATCCCGAGCCCTATTCAGTTTCTAAAACTGGGTTAGAAAGCAAAACGCTAAACTCTGTCAGAATTATAGATGTTATGCCTGATAAAATAAACCCATAAATCTGGTCCTACTGGGCGGTACCTCTTCGCAGGTTGGCAGCGTTTTCTGGGCCCCCACATTATCTTCAACGGGCCCCTAATCACGGCTCGCTGTAACAGTGGAAAATTAATTCATACTTTAATTTACAGACACGATGAAGCCCTTTTCCATTACACGGGGGATTTTACGCCTTGTGCGGGTCTTTATAAAAACAAATATCTCCCCCACAAAGTTTTGTAAGTTCTAAAAATGAATAAGTTTAACAAATATTCATCCACACAAACCCCTGAGCGTTGTATTAAACATGCCAGACCCATAGGGGGCAGTATAACGCAAAGCTAAAACATAGTTAGCCAGTCGGTATCCTTCAAAATAAAGGCGATGTTGTGCCGCTGTATTGGGAGGGAGGGTTCGTGTGAAACTGCTGACCTCTGACCTCCAAGCGCTCTTTGTCCTTTGTGTCTAAACGTATTGCAGCAGTTTTATCCTCATATTCCTCCGGGTCTCCTTCCTCCCTCAGATCGCTAAGCCTTAGAGGAGGTCCGTGGAGCACATCGTCAGGCTGTCATCTGGCACTAAAAACAGCATCCAAGTTCACTTTTTAACAAGTTCTTTTAATGTGGACAACATCTGTGCTTTTTACCTCAGATTTACACACTTAATAAACGCTTCCATCGTTGTTTTTTTTACAGTTTCTTTGCTTTTTCTCTGTTGTTGTCATTTCACAATGACAACCGTCAGCTGACCCATTTTGAATCCACTTCAACATTCATGAGGTGCTTTACATCGACCTTTGTGGAAAAGACCAGAAGTTTTCCTGCCTGTGCATTAAAGCTGCTCTGCACCGTCATTGGCTGGAGCACTGACCAATCACAATCAACCGCAGCAAAGAAAATCCCCAATATTCTGGGACTTTCCAAAGTAGCAGCACAGGACAGAAGTTGACAGTCATCCTTTGGATCTCCTGTTAAAGAAACAAAACTGAGTAACTAAGGGTTTGAAACAGGAATCAGGTTCCTTATCCTCAGGTTGTCAGGGAGAGATAGGTTTTTAAACAAACCTCTCCCTTTGCTTTGTGCTTCATCAAAAGGCAAACAGCAAAGAAACAACATTTATTAAGATCAGGTTTTGTTGGACGGGTAATTAACACCTTATCTGATGGAGGTGATGACGCAAAAACATTCTTGTGTGTCAATATGAACTCATCTGCCAAGACGGCAGCCTTTAAAGTGAGTCCACCTTTTGTTCATTTAAGAAAACTCCCATTAAGAACCACCAAGGTATTCTTAAAACCTTCCAGCTGGATTAACTGACAACGAGATTGAAAGTTTCCCTTGACTGCATTTGCAGCAAACCATTTATCAAAAAAACCTCCTTTCTCCCGTGTTAACTCCACATGAGTTTGGCCACTGGACTTCTTATGATTCCTAAACCTTTGCCTATAGGCCTCTGGCACAAGCTTATCATCACGTAATACGGACTATTTAAGAACGTCATACTTCATGCAGTCCCCAGCAGAAAGAGACGATGGAACTTCTTGAGCTTTTCCTACTAGCTTGCATTGCAGCACCACAGCCCACATCTCCTTTGGCCACTTTAGCAGGAATCAACCTCTGTCTCTCTGAATGTTGGAACCGCAGCAATATTTTTGCTGAGATCAAATCTGCTTTTCCCTGAGAACACGTGCAAAGAGCCAGAATGACCAGAAAAACCTGGAAAAAATCTGATTTCGTCAGCGCCTCAAAGCTTCCACTTCGAGTCGCTTTACTTTTACCTCCTTCTCAACTTGGACCTCCAGCCAGCGACTCTGGAGTTTTTCATCAAACTCTGCTTTTCTTGTGCGTCTAACTGAGATGAACCTTAAATTTGAGGCTCCTGAAGTCCCACCAAACCATGTGGGGGAGTCCTGATGGCAGCAATTCCTTCTTCTATCACTGGTGGGAACTCTACTCTGATATAAGAAACAAGGTCATCACAAACAGCTGGACCAAATAAAAAATTAATTTTGGCCACTCCAGCTAGAAGTACATATACAAAGTACACATACGAGACAACCAAACAGGCAATAGACGAGGGTTACAGTGTTTTTCCCCCATTATAGCGTTATTTAAGATAATAAATAAATAAAAAAGATGAAGATTTAAAAGGTTGTATGAACTAGTTGTCCTTCATGAGTCACATATAACAGATAATGAGGTAATAAGGTGCTTTTGTGCAACGATTGGAGGCTTCATTTGCAGAGATGTGCTCTTGGATATTCTGAGATGATAGTGTACCGATAGGCAATAACATTAACATGATGACGGTTAGTAACAGTCTGGTGATTTTTAACGTGTTGGACGGCTGTCTCCCATCAGGGGGCGATTGCCCTCACAGCTCTTGGAAAGAAGTTGTTTCTAAGTTTATTTGTTTTGGATTTAATGCTTCTGAAGCCAGCCTGGAGCTTTGTTCAGTGGCCCAGGTTGTGTGCAGGAAGGCAAAGTCTGCTGCTTGGAGGAGTATATGAGTTTACAAATCTATCAATTTGACCTTAATCAGAAAAAGTAGTCTTAAGTAGTGCTTGAAAATGTATTAAAAAAAGCATATCGATAAAATAGAAATCATATTAATCATTAAAAAAAGGCAAAACATATATTTTAAGTGCAGCCCTGACCACTTTATGCTGTTGCTTAATGACCAAGTGTTAGATAAAGAACACACCAATACTGAATTCAAATGTAACCCTTGGTGAGGACCCTGACCCGTCAGTGAGAACAGAGAGGGACTGTGGTGCTGCGTCCTGGAGACCGCCTGCTTGGAGCAGCTCAGTGTCACATATAAAACAGTTTGATGTGAAGACTTCTTGCCTCTGAGAAGTTCATAGTGTGACACGTACCTGTATGCACAGAGTACGCCTTGAGTACGTACCTCCGCGGATAGAAGTACGCCCGAGTATGTGGGGGCCTTTACATGAATGCTCTTCTAGTTTAGACATTACAGTCAGGCAGTCTTGTAGACAGCTCAGGGGTCCTATCAGGTAGTGACACAGTGTACCGTAATGCTCTGAATATCCATTGAGTGGAGCGGCTTTGTTGCTAACCAAAGTCATACTTACACATTTTAACAGATTTCTGAGCACATTGTACCATAAAATCAGTCAGTAAGCACAACAGTAATCATATATAACGCGCACCATACGTACATTTTTGAGAAGATTTAAGGATTTCAAGTTATAAAATACGGCAAAGCATTTTCAACACTTGACGTCTTTCTTTGAATTACACATTTAGGTTCTGCTAATTACATTTCCAATTGTTTCTTCGAAGGTAGATTAATATTAATATTGGATATCAACAATGCCCAAATTTTGATGTTGGTGCATCCCAACATATAAAATAATAAAGTTAATATAATAAACCAAATTTTTGACAGCATAACGGGTGCAAATATCTCTGGTCTGCAGGATTTGATGGGCATATGTGCATATTAATTTTTTATGTGCAGAAGTTTCAGAAACTGAGCTAATTGCACTGCTTTGCAAATTTTTTGAAACAAAAATAATTTCACCTGGACTCTGGAGTTCACTGAATGTCAGGTAGACGACTCGGAGCTAAAATGCAGTTGAGTTAAAAACGTTTCACTTGCTGACACAGAAAGATGAAAAAATGATTAAAGTGACCTTTTTTTTATAACGATCACATTAACGAGACTTTTATTTGTCCAGATCTTCCACATGATTATGGCTGTAAGGAGAAGGAGGTTCAGACGAGCCAGCAGCCTTGTAACGAAGAGACAAACTGTAGTTTGGACCAAGAGAGACCAGAACCTCGGCAGGTGATGAAGGAACAAGAAGAACCCGAATTCCTGCAGGTGAACATTAAAGTGGAGGAACCAGAACCTCTGCAGTTAAAAGAGGAACAGAGTGAAACTGGAATCAGTCAGTTTGAGGAGCCGCTTGTTCTGAATCAGCAGACTGATACGCTAATGATGAAGGAAGGAGACCATGGAGAACCAGAACCTGGTGAGGACCAGCTCCCCTCTCAGAACGCTCCTGAAGCTGAGAACCTAAACCGGAAAGAGAACCTTGAAAAAGACTCAGGATTGATAGAAGAAGTGTTGAAACAAAATAACAGAGATGAAACCAAACTAAAGAGAAACAAAGTTGAGAAAAGAGCTTTTTGTAAAATCTGTGGTAAAACTTTCAATCCATGTTATTTATATGATCACATAAGAACTCACACAGGTGAGAAGCGTTTCTCATGCAAGACCTGTGGAAAGCGTTTCATTCAAAGAGGTCAGTTAACTGTTCACATGACAACTCATACAAATGAGAAACCCTTCCCATGTCAGACATGTGGAAAAGGTTTCAGTCGCAAAACGTATTTAACTCGTCATGCCAGAACCCACACAGGTGAGAAACCTTTTGAGTGTCTGATCTGTGGAAAAGGTTTCATTCAAAAAGAAAATTTAGTCACTCACACAAGAACCCACACATGTGAGAAACCTTTCCACTGTCAGAT
Organism: Fundulus diaphanus; assembly: GCA_037039145.1. Lineage (NCBI taxonomy): Eukaryota > Metazoa > Chordata > Actinopteri > Cyprinodontiformes > Fundulidae > Fundulus > Fundulus diaphanus. Next base: position 1,490,499 of record CM073128.1, read on the forward strand.
ATGCAAAAAGAATTTCAGTAACAGAAGTAATTTAAAACACCACATGAGAACCCATACAGGTGAGAAGCCTTTCCCATGTCAGACGTGTGGGAAACATTTTAATCAAAAGAATAACTTGATTACTCACATGAAAATTCACTCAGCTGGGAAACGCCTTCCATGTGAAATTTGTGGTAAACATTTCTCTCGCAATGATCTGTTGGTCTCTCACATGACAATGCATACCGGTGATAAACCTTTCTCGTGTCAGACTTGCGGGAAAGCTTTCAGTCGGAAGATTCATTTATCCCGCCATGCAAGAACTCACACAGGTGAGAAACCTTTTGAGTGTCAGGTTTGTGGAAAAGGTTTCATCCAAAAATATAATTTAATTACTCACACAAGAACCCACACAGGTGAGAAACCTTTCTTCTGTCAGATGTGTGGAAAAAGTTTTAGTGACAGAAGTAATTTAAAACACCACATGAGAACCCACACAGGTGAGAGGCCTTATTCATGTCAGATCTGTGGGAAAAGTTTTATTCAAAAAAATAATGTAGTTACTCACATGAAAACTCACACAGCTGAGAAACGCGTCAGTTTTTCTCTCGCAGCAGTAAATTGACTCTTCACACGTGCACTTATATAGATGAGAAGCCTTTAACAAGTCAACCCACTGGACAAGGTTTCAGTGATGTAAGTCATTTCAAGCTCAACATGAGCACTTAAACAGGTGAGACGGTGTGATTCTTTAAGTCTAATAATGAAACATGTGAGCAGTTCCGGTTGATAAACTTTATCATCATTAATCTGAAGGCCTAACATTCCAGTGTTAAAGGTTAATTTATTAAATCAATGTATTTTCATTACAGTGTGTAAATAAATGGCTACGAAACTGGGTATCTGTCTGTAATCTCTCACAGAGGAGTCTGAAAAGCTTCTAAAAAAAATGGATGAAAGTACAAAGTGTATAAATCATGTAAAAAAAAATAGGAAGTGCCTAAGCATAGCAGATGGCCAGAATTTTAGCCGTTTGTTGCAAAAAGATGTACATCATAAAGGCTGCTACATACTCTTCATGAAGAGAGAAACTTGCTTTCGGTCCCCCTGTGATTGAACTTATTTTGTTCTTGCAGCCCTGCTGTGTGATTTCTCACTGCTTGTTCTTATTTAGGGAGGATTCAGCCCCCGTAATAAAGGCCTCGTGATGCTCCTGTTGAGACGTAGAGAAAGAAATGTAGGTCCTCAGACCCAAGTTCAGGTCGAGTCTAAAGACTTTTATTTTTTGCCACTTCTGAACCATCATCTGCTGGAAAACCTGAGATGCTATTTCATTTATTTTTAATCTACATTTCTGTATAAATGATTTTATATTTGTTCATGTCTGTAAAGTCCCTGAATGGGGGAGCGATGCACCTGTTGCCATCTCTCATTGTCTGAATTTCAACACGTTAGAAATAAAAACTTTCAAAGTAAAAAAGCCTGAAACTGCGAGGAAATCTAGTAAATCACCGTTAAAGCACAACCTACTGGCCTAGTTTTAAAGTTTATTCTCTGGAGGTTAATGGGCTGCAGCTGCACATCTGGGCAGACCTTTATTCTTGCAGGGTGTCCAACTGCTTTTCTGTGACTGGTCAGGATTTGGATGGGTGTGTTTAAGCCGGAAAGGCGTAAAAGTCTGTCACATCTGTGAGAGACTATCAAACTTAACCATGTTGCCCTGTTCAATTCTTTTAGTTTAAAGCAGAAGTTAACTCAAATCAGCACGTTCACAAATATTTAAGGGACCGATTTCTCTAGCAAATCGTATCGGTCGAACTTGCCACCTCCGCTCCCTTGCAGCGTTTCTCCGCCATCGAGATCGCAGCACCGCACACCCCCAGTGTTCGCAGTCGTTCCACATAACACCAGAGGACACCATGAACTTTTATTTCCGTCTGCTCTGCCTTTAACTCCCCCCCTGCCGTCCTTTGGTTCCATCTCTGTGATCCTCGCCCGCCCTCGATCGATCTTCAACGATTGCAATTTTCAAGGTTAAAACATTTTGTTCTCCTCCTCCTCTGGCCCTGTCCAAATCCTCACACTACACCCTACGTCCCTCTATGAAATGTGTACATGATTATCATATAAGGGTTCGAGTGTGCACGTTACAAGTGTCAAAAATTGGAGAATTAGGACATTCCAAAAAAAGTAAAAAACAAGGCAACTGGACTTGTTATCCGTAGTAGAAGACGTTTCGCTTCCTCTCCAGGAAGCTTTCTCAATAGGGGGTTTTCAGTGACGTCACTGGCCAGCTTCCGGTCCGCCATCTTGGGTGGCATATTATCATATCATATCGCGAATGGATAAGTACGCCAGCACACTAGAGCCACCAGATAAGGACGTATATCTGAGGAAATGTTCCGCGATCGACCATATGGACCCCTATGCCCTCCACGGTGCCTTGTTTAGCACTAATCCAGATGATTGGCCAAATGTAGAGCACGGCGACATAGTGCATTACCTGGTGTTCAGTGAAAACCCTCTGCACACTCTCGAGGAAATGAGAGCTTACAAGGGTCTAGAGCAGGGGTCACGAATTAAAAATCAGCGGGGTCCGAATAAAGAAAACCAACAACCAGTAAAGGTCCGGACACATTTGTAATTACAATCCGTTACTTCAAACAGTATTTAACACTGAAATAAAATGTTTATGCATCCACAAAAAATAACATAAAAATAGAACGTTTTTCTATTTTAAAATCCAAAGTGCTTTTTGAAATAGAGAACCACAATCTTTCACAGTTTGGTATATAGACAATTTCCTGACTTTCACATCTTTTATAAAACACCTGAACTTTTTTTAATTTCTTTTTTATGGCTTAATGAGACAAGTGAGCTTTAGGCTGCCCTGCAAGGGTTTTAAACCTTAGTTTGATTGGCAACAAAGCCAACCTCAAGCACATATCAAGATGCTCCCTGTCACATTCAATATAAACCAATTTTATGATCATACAAGGCCAAACACAGCCTTGGAAATGCAGGACACATCACCAACACTATCATGACATAATACATTTTAATTTGACACAGATTGCTTTGCCCGTTATTGTTCACCAATTAATAATTACAGTTTATAAAAAGGCATGATTTAACTTTTGAAGTTTAATAAAATGGTTATATTTTAGCCCAGTCACTGGAGACCTGTCCAGGATGAACTCTGTGTCCGCGCTCCACTTTAACTTCATAAAAAAAACTCTCTGAGAATCGCCTTTCTCTGGCCTCACCCAGTTAGAACCCGTTCTCCAGTCCATGTTGTAGCTGCAGTTTATTTGTTTTATCTTTTTGATGTAGTTTTCTTAACAATCTGTAAGCATCAAAATCCTTGTCATTTTATTTAGTGTCCTGGAGCGCAGCTGCTTATCAGGTGAACACTGCTGCATACCGACAGCAGATACAGCTCTGCCTTCTTTGTTAAGAACAGCGCAGGTTTTTTTTTTTTACTTTTTCCGAATCGAACCCGGTCAAATGCGGCACATTGTTTCACAGCCCGACTCTTGTTCTTCAAGGGTCATGCTAAATTAGCCTGAGCTAGCGCGTTACTCTTCTTTGTGTTTAAATAAAACATAATAGCGAATCACGAGGAGATCCCTGGTTGGTCGCCGCGTTTATCAGCGAGGGAATAAACGCTGACAGACGACATGGCCACAGGTGGAAATAACTCATTGATTAACTGCAGGAGGAGATTGACGCTTACCGAGGGAAGTTGTTGTCAGCTGCTGAACTTTCTGACCTGCTGGTTCGCATTAATCCATAGAAACCTTTGACCACCGCTACTTTCATTCATACCATCTGTGGCCAGTTTAAAATGCTCTCCCAAAGGTTAAAATGATGAACACCGATAAACCTCAGACTGGCCATGTCCGCTTTGGAAAGACCCGCCCTGCTCTCATTCTGATTGGCTAATGTCCCGCCTCTGCCAGGTTTGATTGGTTGAGAGCAGCTTCGGTGCAAAACCTTGATTAAAAAGTCTAGACGGGACTTTTTAAGATCAATTTCCAAATGACGGAAATCCGTCGCAGCGACGGAGAACTTTAACCCCCGAGTTAGACACTGTCGTCGGACAACATGCAGTAATATATAAATGTTTTAAATGAGGTTGGGTCCGGATTAGGTAGCAGCTGGGTCCGGATCCGGACCGTGGTCCGCTAATCCGTGACCTCTGGTCTAGAGGCTCACAACCAGTTCACATCTGGTTGGGTACGAGATGTCGAAGTTATGTACATCAAGGAAATCGCCATCATACGTGGACGGGTGAGTTTTAATAAGATGGTAAAAATGTAAACAATCCGACGCAAATGCGTCGCATGCTTCTGCGGTGGCTGACGGCCGGCGGTGCGCGAAGGCGCTTGGCTGCAGGGCTGATCGACGCCGCTCGCGGCTTTAATTATTTGAGCAGAACAATGACCAGTGCAAAATTAAGTTGTATTTACCGTATTTACGCCGGCAAAAGCCTACCGGCGTAACCCGGAAGTAGCGCGGACGTCACTTTGCATATCAGACGTCTTCGGCTACCTTGTTTGTGGTGTGAGCGCCTATACTTCAGAACAGTTCTGAAGCTACAAGTCCTTGGAGTCTCATGTGCAGTTTACGAATGGATGGGTTCAGGAGCGGCAGATCATAAAGCCAGCAAACAGTGGGAACACAGTAACTCGTTCAAAGGTAAGCTGTGCTCAGACGGGCTCTGGCACATGCTAAGTTAGTAGCTGCTAACTGTTAGTGCTAACAACCACTCACGCATGTAATGTACTTTTAACTAGCTGCATTGTGTTTCAAAGGTTTAGAACACTCTCTCATTGACATTGGGATACTGTGGAAAGTTATGTTCGGTAGTCTTACAGCCGCGATCCAAGCGAGCCGACGACTCTTTGTTATCTATAACAGTTGTTCTCCATGGTTGCGCCTCCAGGCAGGAAAGCGGTGGAAAATTAACCCGTTTCTATGTTTTTCCCATGGCGATCATGTGTTGCGCTGTTACAGCCCACAATACAGCAACAGTTTACCATGGTTGAAATCAAGTTAAGGTGAAATTAATCAAATTAAAACACGGCTGAGAGGGAGTACAGTACGCGGTAGTCATAGGCAGTAGCGGCGGCGGAGGCAGTCAACATGGCAGCCGCGGAAAGTAATACGTCATGACGCCCAAGCCCTATTATTAATATATTCTTACATGTTTTAAATACTTAAAGGTATACTATGCAACCGGGGTTGATTTTCCAGCGAGGCTCCCCCCAGAGGGCGAAAGTAAAAGTGCACTGTCGTAAATATGCTCAGCTGTTCTCCTGGTTTGTCCGTCAAGCCAGGCGCGGTTGTTTTGAGCTTAGCAGACAGGCGAACGCAACGAATACAAAAGTCGAAAAAACGGCAGTACAAACAATGACTAACACAGTGAAAGTATGAACATGCACAGAGAGAGAGAGAGAAACCATTCCAATGCAGTGTTTCCCCTAGGAATTTGGGACGACCGGCGGAGCGGGGGGGGGGGGGGGAGACAAACTTTGCGCCGCTGAGCGGCTGAGCGGAGCGGCGCGCATATCGAGTTAGTTTTATTTTTTTATTATTTTTTTTTGGAATGTCGGCGAGGCGGTAGCGTGAGGGAAACCCTACAATGTTACTTACAATTGCATCAGCAGAAACGCGAGGTCCGCGTCAGCCTTGCAGCCTTCTATGTTCACCCGTGTACGACTCCTCTCTCTGTCCACAGCCCTTTTCCTCTTTCTTGCCTGCTCCAACATGGGCTTTCGCTTTTTTATCGCTGGTTCCGCCATGATAACTGCACAGATATCTCCACTGCGCTACCAACGAGCATACCTTTCACTGCGGGCGTGTAGCAGTTCTCGCCGTAAAGCAAGACCGACTCTCGCGATCTTGCACGAGATTCTGAGTCTGTGGGCGCGGGCCGAGGGCTCCTGCAGTTGCAAGTGCGGTATTTCCCCCACAGACCACCAGGGCGGCCAAGAAAACCTTTGTTCAACCTGAAATGACTCATTTAATCATCCAAAACGGTATGGAACATATTAATTAACTGAAAAATGTTGCATAGTATGCCTTTAACAGTTACCTGTGACAAAGTGAGCACCGCAGACTCTGGCGTATTCCAGCTTAACACCGTCCAAATCGGACCTGGATATCCGTGTCAGCCATAGGTGACGGCGTTGTTCAGAGAGCTGTTTTGTTTTTTCACACTGATTCACGATTACGCACATGCGTGAGTGGTTGTTAGCACCTCCAGTCACCAGTCTGTCAAGCTCCTGAAGTTCTGGACGACACCACTCTCATGGGACTCATCTCTGATGGTGACGAGTCCGCCTACAGGTGGGAGGCTGACCATCTGGTGATCTGGTGCAGCGAGAACAACCTGGAGCTCAACGCTGTAAAAACAGTGGAGATGGTTGTGGACTTCAGGAAGAACTCAGCCCCAGCTACCCCCATCACCCTCTGTGACTCCACCATGGACACTGTGGACTCTTTCCGCTTCCTGGGAACTATCATCTCCCAGGACCTAAAGTGGGAGCTGAACATCAACTCCCTCACCAAGAAAGCCCAGCAGAGGATGGACTTCCTGCTGAAGGCAGCTGAAGAAATTCAACCTGCCAAGGACAATGATGGTGCAGTTCTACTCCTCCATCATTGAGTCCATCCTCACCTCCTCCATCACCATCTGGTACGCTGGTGCCACCGCTAAGGACCAGGGCAGACTGCAGCGTGTCATCAGGTCTGCAGAGAAGGTGATTGGCTGCAATCTTCCATCTCTCCAGGACCTGTACGCCTCCAGGACTCTGAGGCGTGCAGGAAGATTGTGGCTGATCCCTTCACCCCAGTCATGGACTATTTCAGACACTTCCATCTGCCAGGAGGCTGCGGTCCATCAGGACCAGAACCTCACGCCACAAGAACAGCTTTTTCCCATCTGCTACCGGTCTTATGAACAAGGCCAAGAGCCGCCTATGAAACTGGACACTGTCTCTCTCCCCCGTTCAGGACTACAAGCTTCTGCGCTACATTAACGCACAGTCTACTGAATGTATATTACTTCTGTATATATATTGATTTTATTCAATTTTACTTTATTTTATTGTATTCTTATCTCTGTCTGCACCATCAACACCAAGTCAAATTCCTTGTATGTGCAAACCTACTTGGCGATTAAACTTGATTCTGATTCTGATTCTGGGGTAGGCGATAGAAAGAGCATTGATCTCCACCTCCACGGGCCGTGCAACCAACCATTAAACACGTTTTCCCCATTGTTCACTTCCAATACTGCCTAAAGCGTCATACAATGCAGGTCAACGGTGCGAAACGACTGACACCCAATATGGCGGACGCGCTGAGTAGTCACGTGAGCGTGACGTCACCTGAAAACCCCCTATTCAAAAAGTCTGGAGTAATGTGGAGTAACCAGCTTTATACCAATGCCAAACAAAGGCCTGTAATGGCTTAGATAACATGCAAATTCAACAGAAACAGGTCCACCCCTTAGTAATGGGAAGTCGTTAAAGCCATTAAGACAGCAGATTGAACCGAAACTGGTCCACTCCTCTGTAACGAGGAGTCGTTAGGGTTGTTATTGGCCTGGCTTAAAAATTAGAGAATTAGGACACTACTCGTTAGGTCATTGACTTGTGCCTTTGTGTCGTAACTGCCAGACCAGAATTACAGGACCGTCACTGTTTTTGCAATATTTACTGTTAAAATTGATTAAAATTGCAACAGGCAATCGTTTTGAGGGGAATAAAGTGCAGGAACTGAAATTTGAGAGGATTGGGCAGAGAAGGTTAAAAGTCATTTTATCTGTCACAGTAAAAAAAGAAAAATGAAACTTATAAATAAAAAGATCTACAATTTTGCTTTAAAAAACGAAAATTGGTGATCAGTCCTTTATTTAAGGAGGAAGTATGGTTTTAAATGTAGAGTACAGGTCTTTTTACGCTCAAAACTAAAATTTGTTGATTTATAACTTGTATATTTATAATTTTCACCTTGTGGCTCAAAGCGTCACATGCAGCAATGGGTTGTGGGAATTACTTTTTGGCAAAGTCCACATTGATGCGGACTTCTGATATTCTGTTGTGTATATTCACAGTGTGAGGAATGCTGACAGCGTTCAAAACCATTTTCCCATTACAAAAAGGGAACTAAAGGTAAGTAAGATTATCTGTCAATGGAATGAGCATTTTAACCCTAAAATAAGATAACTAGATATACTGCACTTGAAACAAGATGATGGAGATGAATTGTATCATACCATCCCATCTTTATTTATAAAGCGCTTAAAAACAGCCAACAGCTGAAACAGTGTTGTACATTGCTACAAGCTAAAACACATCCATTAAAAAAATAAAAATATAATTCATGAAAACACTGAAAAGAAACAATAAAACCAATAAAAAATGAAAAGTAAGTCTCTCTAGTGGTAAAAGCCAAAGAATAATAGTGGCTTTTAAGGCGAGTTTTAGAGTGAAGGAGCCTCTGATGTGCAGGGCCCGTTATTCCATAAATGAGTTGTTTCTATTTTCAGTGCAAAACTATTATTCTGTTGGCAGATCATCTCGTTTACCTGCTCAAATCAAGAAAATGCGACTTTTAGTTCCTTTTTGCAGTTCCTGCAGCTGCTCTGAAACTGATCCTGGACTGAGGGAAGTGACCTCAGTCCTCCTCACTACATCTGCTGCACCATCCTGAGGCACAGCAGTCCAGTCTCCACCACAGCTCGGCAAAAATCATTTGGAGATGCTGGGAGGTGGATGATGTCTGTTTCAGTTTCTTCAGACAGTCCATTGGGCGCATTTCAGGGTTCCAGTGGTGTTATTAGCGCAGACGAGGTCATCAGAGAATTGTGGTGTTACCTGCTCTCTGAACGTCACCGTCTTTGAGGCGAAGGGATCTTCGCTCGGTTCATGACCCTGAAAGGTGGATGATCATCTCCTTCACCTTGTCCCTGTTCAGAAGAGGGTTGTGGCCTCTGCCCCCGAGCTGTTTTACCTCCGCTCTGTATGCTAATCTCATTTTCTTGTAAAGGATTTCCTCTACTGTGGTATCGTTTACAAATGTATAGTTTTGGTTTTCTCGTGTGACTGAGCAGCTGCGTGGTAACTTTATGAACACCGAGCACACAACCCTGACGTTGGTTTTACCTTAGCAAGTAAAAACTGTTCCCTAAATAAGAGCAGCTAGTTTTGTTTTATTCTGTTTGTTGAATTTATTGGTATTTGCTGCAATGTTTAGCATATTTGTGAAAGTGGCTGTTTCTGGAATAACTAAACAACTAGTTATGCTTCCTGTCTGCTCTGTTGATTTTTTCCTCTCAGCAGCAGTTGAAGTTGTAAAAAATATTTCTGAAACTTGTCAAATTTCTTTATTTTTATTGATGACTTATTTTCTTTGACAAAAAAATCACAACATGGTGCTATCATTAATGAAAGCCAAATAATATACATGTTTTAGTTATTTAAGATTCATTTTGGAAATATTTTTTAACAATATTATTTTCACTCATTTTAGCAGTTGTTGCAATACTGCTATCCCCAATCCTCTCAAATTTCAGTTCCTGAACTTGAGTCTCTCATTGCTTGTTGTGATTTTAATCATTTTCAGCTGTAAAGATTGTAAAAACAGTGGCGCTCTCATCACTTTTGGTGTTGTAGTCACGGCACAGACGCGCATGTTGACGATATAACCCATACTGTCCCAATCATCAAACTTTGCACACCTGTAACTTGCTCACTCGGACCCTTAGGCAGACTTTGACCAAGTTCACACTTCATAGAAGAGTGCAGCGTGAGTAATAGTGTCCTTTCCCAACACCTACACTACACCCTACGCCCCTCAATGAAGTATTCACCTGGTGGAAAGTGGTTCCAGTGCGGAAGTTACACATGTGCAAAATCGGAGGATTGGGACAGTGTGGGTTATGTGTTCAATTTGCGCCTCTGTGTCGTAACTGCGACACCAAAAGTGACGGGAACATCACTGTTTGTGCAGTCTTGCTTAAACTCTAAAGTTCTGGTCCGCTTCACTTACTGGCTTCCATGTTTACAGGCTGCTGCTCTTTTACCACAATAAAATCTCAAATTCTGCGCTCTGTGCTTTGTCCTTTTGGCCGATGGTTTGACACGCTGTGTACCGTAATACCTCCACAACAGCCCCCTTATAATCCCTGCATCTCTGCACCTTATTGGAGAACATCCATCTGGAAAATACCTCTGGAAATATGGCGCTTAAAAATTTTTTCTTTTCTTTTCTACAACAACCTGGATTAAAGGTGAGGAGAAGTAATTAAGATACAGCAGGGGGCGGTAATGCTCCCTCTGGCTGCAAGTCGCCAGTAGCAGAAGAAGAAGAAGGTGACTTCCGGTGCTAGCAGCGTTAGCCTCGTTAGCTTGCGTGTGGTCGGTGTGTGGGTGACTGTCTGAGTCTGCGCAGCAACAATGTGTTCCGTGGAGCCTCTGAGAGAGTTTATCAGAGAGAGACTAACTGCTGCTGCGGAGGAAATCTGCTCCCAGCTGGAAAGAACCATCGTCCGCTTCGAGGAGGAGATGGACCGTCAGCGCAGACTGCTGGACCTCACCTGGAGGCCCCGGGTCAGCTTACAGCCAGCAGGTTGGCTCCAGCAGCGGTACCGGTGGGCTTCTACCGGGGGGAGGGTTCAGGAAAGTCTCGCTGGAGCCAGTTTGCAGCTTCGGGTTTTTAACTCTGAAGCTTTATGATCGAAACTGAGCAGAAATCAGGAAAAGAGTTTCCTTCTTAATGGAAACAGAAGAACAAATGCTTCCTATAAAATCCTTTAAATATACTTTAGTAGCTGATCCAGGTTCTAAAACTGTGTCTTAAAAGTAAAACCCTAAATTGAGTCAGAAAAGGAGAATCTAACAAAAGGAAATGTAATCCATAAACGTCCTACTGGACAGCTGCTCCTTGCTTGGGCTCCAACAAAATTTACAACAGAACACATTTACAACTGACAGATAATTTACTTCTCTATTGTGGTGTTAGTCTTGCTGAGCTTTACGGTTTAAAAGGTAGTGAAGTCAAATATTTATGAAACTATTAACAACTTATATTAGAGATGCACTGAAGTGATAATTTGGGTCAATAATATTTACTGGTTTTGTATTTCCTCACCCATTTGACAGTGTAGACAAATGACCTGACATAGGAGATAGGAGCTCCTATCTCCTGCTCCTTGACCTTTGACCTTTCCTGGGTCAGTAGAACTCCATCAGGGAGGAAAGGAGCTTCAGCTGCTGAGCTGATTCCAGACTTTAACTCTGACGTCATTAGTGACGGAAACATGGAGGATGGAGTCAGAAACGTGGAGGATGGAGTCAGAAACATGGAGGATGGAGTCAGAAACATGGAGGATGGAGTCAGGTCTGGGCCTTGAGCCTTCTGGACATCAAGTACAAAGTGCGCAATCTCTTCTCTCTGGATATGTTTGTTGAGGTGATCTTAGATTAGATTAGATTCAACTTTATTGTCATTACACAGGTACAGGTACAAGGCAACAAAATGCAGTTTAGGTCTAACCAGAAGTGCAATAGCAGCAAGTGCAGGATAAACAATGGTTCCATAAGTACTGAATAAATATAGAGATGGATACTATTATAAACAGAGTTTTACTGATAGATTTGTCCTATGAATATAATATATAGATAACTAGTATTGTGAACTAAATTTACAGCTGGATATGTACCGAATATAATATACAGGTGGATATTACTATGAATAGAGTTTTTACAGATATGAACAATAGCATAATATACAGATGGTTGTTATTATAACAGAGTTTACAAGTGAATATGTACTATGAATATATTTACAGGTGGCTATTACTATAAAATGAATAAATAGATTTTGGACAGAAGCTATTTAAATTAAAGTGCAGTGGAAGGTAATTGCATATTACAGTTAAAGTACGGTATTGCAAATGTAAATGTAAACAATTGTGAATAAACAGTCAGCAGTGCAAATCAATATTCAGTCATGGTGAGTAGTGCAGGATGCATGTAAACAGTTGTTACTATAGTAACAGTCAGGAGAGCAGGTGAACATTACAGTCTTGTAAATAGCAGAATAACAATATGGAGGTAGGTGTGAGGAGGGAGAGGAGAGTCTATCAGTGAGGGTTAGAGTTCAATAAAGAGACAGCTCTGGGGAAGAAGCTGTTCTTCAGTCTGCTGGTTCTGGTCCGGAGGAACCTGAAGCGCCCGCTGGAGGGCAGGAGAGAGAACTGTGAGCTGGGTGAGATGAGTCCTTAAGGATGCTGCGAGCTCGATGTAGGCAGCGTTTCTTCTGGATGTGCTCAGTGGTGGGTAGTGGAGTCCCAGTGATGTGCTGGATGGTTTTCACCACCCGCTGCAGTGCCTTGCGCTCTGCAACAGAACAGCTCCCATACCACACTGTTGCACAGTTGGTCAGGATGCTTTCTATTGCACAGCGATAGAAGTTCACCAGGATAGTCGAGGATAGCTGATTTTTCCTCAGTGTCCTCAGGAAGAAGAGGCGCTGGTGAGCCTTCTTGACCAGGCAGGAGGTGTTGGTTGACCAGGACATGTCCGCTGAGATGTGGGTCTCCAGAAATCTGAAACTGGAGACACACTCAACAGCCGTTCCTTTGATGTGGAAGAAAACTGCATCCTCTGTGCTCCTATTGCTGCGGTATGCAAACTGGTGTGAGTCCAATGTGGATGGTAGCGAGTCTTTTAGGCGTGCCAGGACCAGCCGCTCAAAGCACTTGATTACGATTGGTGTGAGTGCTACAGGGCAGTAGTCGTTAAGGCACTTTGGGCTGGAGTGTTTTGGCACTGGCACAATGGAAGTGCATTTGAAGCATGTTGGTACAGCTGCTTGGGCAAGAGACAGGCTGAAAATGTCTGTAAAAACCCCAGCGAGCAGCTCCGCACATGCCCTGAGCACGCGTCCAGGGATGTTATCTGGTCCAGCTGCCTTGTGCGTGCTGATCCTGCTCAGTGCGTTGCAGACATCTGTGGAGGAGAAGGTGATTGGCGGTTGGTCGGCTGAGGATTTGAGCTTGGTGGCAGTTTCACTGTTGTCTCTTTCAAAGCGAGCATAAAAGTCATCAGCTTGGCTGGTATGTCATGTCGCCCAAAGGATTGTGGGATTCCTTATAGTTCCTTAGTGCCGGTAAGGGACATCACGTGGTTCCCAGGCTAAATGAGCTGTGATAGGAAGCATCCAGGCTCCTTTTCCTGCCTCCTTCCTCACTGACGGCTCTATTCAGACTCTGATTATGGAGACGATGACGCACTTCTGCTTTGGCTGAAGAGTCCCGACCCAAAAAATGTATCCGGATGCAGCCTGAGGCCTGGTACCGTCGCCTGTAGCTACAGTTCCCCTCGCATTTTATACTCGTTTTACACCTGAACTAGGAAGTCATGTCAGTGGTTGTAGTGGAGCCACATGTTGATAAAAAGCATGTTGATAAAATAGATAAATGACAAATAAAGTTGTCTAGAAATCAGATCGATCGATATCGATAATTATCAATAAATATATTTTAAGTGCAGCCCTGGCCATTTTAAGCTTTTGCTTTATGACCTATTTTTAAATAAAGACACTGAATTCAAACACAACCCTTTATTCAACCAACTTTTTACCAAAACTAAGTCTTAAAAAAGAAGAAACATGTGCTCTCTGAACTCTCTGAAGCTCGGTGAAGGAGCTTATCTGGGTCTGCGTTGTGATTGGTTGGGAGGATTAATGATTGTAACATTAACCTAGATGATTGGCTAGGATGCAAAAAGAAGGAAAACTGTTCTTCTATTGAACTTTTTATTGAATCCTCTTTTTCTATTGAACCACACGTCTATCGATCAATATATATCATTATTGAATCATCGTCCAGCCCTAGTTATATCTACGATTTCCCCACCACCACCACCAAAAAACCAAACACTGCAAAAAGCATTTTAGGGAGCTGATGGTCGCTGAGAGGTAGGTGCGTAGGCGCACCTGTGCTCTGGGGGTTGGGTGGCGGCCTTTCAGCACCTGAGGGGGGGTGTAGCAGGTTATCACAGAATGCAACGCTCAGAGTCTAAAGCAGCATATTGGCCAGTCGTCGTCATCGGCCAGATATTTGATCCCTGAAGCCGCGTCTCCTAATTCTCTCTCACAAGGTCTTCCAACGGTGCCGATGCATCCACCGCGCAGCATTACGCTGGAGTGCGTTTGGCCTCAGGAACACGTCACCACACGTTTTCAATCATCATCGCAAGATGTGATGATTTTAAACTCCCATATAATGTTTCGTTGACTTTTAAGATTAAAGATGGCTCATCGTCTTTTATTTACTTAAAACAGGGGTCTGCAACCTGTGGCTCTTTGGACCTTCAATCAATCAATCAATCAATCAATCAATCAATCAATCAATCAATCAATCAATCAATCAATCAATTTTATTAGTCAACTGCAATTTGCATTACAATCGAAATTTCAGTTCCAGTACAACGGTCCATCACATACACTTAACAAACATTTTGGGGGAACGATTGACTGAGGCCTTGCGTTGCCAGGAACGCAGCCAGTCGGCCGCTGCTACATGAGCGCAAGCCGTGAGGTGCGTTCCCCAAACTGCCCCAGACCCCGCTTTACACGGGGTCCCCAGGCGCTGCCCTTGAGATCTGTTGAAAAAAGATTTACACTGGGCGAGTGGAGGGAGATAAAAAAGACAGATGCTTCACAATTTGTGTTTTCACACAAAATGTGAAGCATCCGACAAAAAAAAACTAATTTGCACAAAAAGCACAATCAATGACGAGACACATATATGCAGAAGGTAAACATTTGAGTGCTGGTCGGGTGAAGTCATCTGTATTTGTGAGCATATGTGTGTCTGGGTGCATGTTGTGTGGAAATCTGTATGTCCATGAAGGCCGTCCTCCGGCAGGCAAGTGTCCTTGATGGAAAGTCTATCACTATCCCGCTGCAGCTTGACTCCTCCACAGATGTCCGCAAGGAATGTGGGGGGAGCAGGGAATTTGTGCGATGTCGCCATAACAACCAGGGAGAATTTGATAGCGGGGAGTCCGATTTGAAAAAACAGAATTTGTTATAAAAACAAGCTGACACCAACTTTTCTGTCAGCCTTAGAGTCTTTTCGCCGCTGGCTCCAGGATCCAATATTCCAATAATCCAATCGATGGGCTAGTAACGTTCACACTTCCAGGTTTTATCCCATCTCACCTTTGTACCACAACCGCGGTCAGCTTATCAAGCCGTCCGTTTTGTTCATTCAACGACCTCGTGATCGCGTCGACTGCCGCTGGCAGTCTCATCAGGGCCATATTTATCGCCAGCAGCTTTTGAAGGTGTTGATACATTAAATATCCTCCAAGGCCAAAAATGAGGAATCCATGTATCATAAATCCGAATAAGTAGACATCTTCGACGTCCTCAACAGAAAGAACTGAGAGGCACACCGTGGACCATTTCTGCCACGGGTCCAAGATGTATCCCGCAAAAAAAGTTCCGTCAGGACAGGCACGCTCCCCGGTCCTTTGCTTTCCAGTTGAAAAAATTTGATCAATAGCGTTGAGACCAGCTGACGAGATCCATAATTTCCTTAGAGCTTTCGGTTGCTATGAAGAAATGGCACAAAAGACACAGACGAAGCAAATAGCAGGAGAATGGGGGCAGGGTAATAGCAGATAAGGAGCTCTGGAGAGCTGAAGAAAAACCGACCGACCTTGAGGAGAGACAGAACAGAAAAGTGGCTCTTCATAACTTTTGGCCACAAATGATATTTTTATTATGGTATTTAAATGTAATAATGATAATAAATGCAGGTTTTTCTTGGAATAATTGCTTTTAATTTTCACAACAGAACGACGCTAAAAGTGCCAGTAATATTTCATTTTAAATCGATATTTTTTCATTGTTAGAAACTATGATTTTTTTTACATCCTTATCCACAAATATCAACATCCCATCCATCCTCTTTTTTTAAACCTCAAAATAGACATAAAAGGGCGTTTCTTTAACGGTGACAACAGATTTCCTACAGTACATCTTTTTCAGAAATTACAACTTGTCTTATTTCAAAAGGCCAGGCAACATTTGCGGCTCTACATGAGTTTAATTCAAGTGGACTGTAGGGAAAATGGCTCTTTAGACTGTAAAGGCTGCAGGCCCCTGACTTAAAAGGTTGTTTTGTGTAGTTATGCGTCAACAGCGCCAGCATGAATAACACTGCAGTTGTGAACAGGGTTAGAAATTAGTTGCCACATGGCGAGTAAATGTTCGTACCTAATTAATCGTGTTTTTCAGTCATCATTTGGGTGTGTTAGAGATTATGAGATTACAGAGACTGGACTGCAATATCGGTTACAATGGAAATTACAGATAAACGGACTCTGGAGACACAGAGCCTGACATACTTAGATTAGACAGAATGACTGATTAGGAGAAGATGTGTCAGCTGGGACACGTCTGCTTTATGGCATGATCTTCTCCACCAATGTGATGAAGGGAACACTGATAAACTGTACACGCCCTGAATGTTTCACACAATGGGTCCTACTTAATGTCTGTGTGAGGAATGAACAGGGCTCTCTCTGGCGTCCGTAAATCTGCCTGACGCGTTGTTGTGTATGAGAGCCCAGTACTGAAGCTGTAAACATTCCTCTGCCTTTTAGATGAAATATGGTAAAATATAGTTTTGGTTTCAAGAGTCTTTTTACTACTACAGAAGTCTTTAATAGAAACCCCACATTATTCAGAAAAAGAACCTGGGGTGACCGCAGCAGGTCTATAGATTAACAGGTGGATGCTTCTTTATGTTCCTTTATGTACACAAACACTTGCACGTGTGATGCAAGAACGACAGCAACCACGTCATGTCCGTTTGCTAACAGCTAGCGTTTAGCTCAGGCTAATTACGAAGCGGGATTATGTGGAGATATTCAGCAGGAATCAGTCAGACTTACTTTGACTGGCTTATTTTGGGTAAAACACACTGTTACTCAAGGAGATTCAATTTGATACAATGCTCAACTTTTGGCACTACAGCCACTTATCTGGATCAACCATGAGGTGCGCCCTTAAAACAATGATATTCTCCAGGCTGTTTCCATCCTTGTTGGTCACAGACTGCTTTGAACATGTTAAAATTTCATAACCAATAAAATTCCTGGGAAAACAGCAACCCGACAGCGTGATTTACAAAGCTGCTGTTGCCTCCCTTGTGTTGGGTTTTCACTGCGGTGGCGATGAAAGCCATTAGTTGCTGTCGTTCCCCCTGTATCAAGCCCCTTATTAACCTACTACTTTTAGACAAAATACGTTTGCCTTTAATTTTGAAAAAAACTGTACAGTCGTCTTCAAATTTATTCATACCATTCCATTCACTCAAATAACTAAAAACTGAAGAAAATAATAAGCCTTAGTCGGGATGAGAGGTCCTCGCTGCTCACCGATGCTTCGGCCGGTGTTGTGACCGCAGGAGCCCAACACTGCTGCCCACATGCGTACGCAGGACTTGCCTGCCTTTCCACAGGTAATCTATTATGAGCAAGTCTCAACATTGCCCTCCACAAGGATTTGTTGTGCTCCAGGGAGAAGTGTTGAACATTTGGCTGAAATCTGATGTTCCTGTTGGAAGCTGTGGTCACTTCCTGTTTGGTGACGAAGGATTAACGAAGACTTCCTGTTATGTTTTGAAAATGTCACCTTAAAGCTAGGGTTTGCGATTTTCTAGATGTTTCCCCAAGTCCTTTTTTGAATAACTGCGCAAGACCGTCTTACCTGCTCCTCAGGGGGATTGTGTGAAAAAAATCTCCCAAATCCACTCTGGTCTCATTTCTTCCTACTGAGGCCTTCCCCTTATTCTTTTAAACATGAAAGTTCGCTTCTTGTGACTCTCAGCCATGTTCAAAGTCTGCGGTGAGAGCAGTGGAGCTACAATGAACGGCTAACCGTGGAAGCTAATTCAATTCAATTCAATTTTATTTATATAGCGCCAATTCATGAAACATGTCATCTCGAGACACTTTAAAAAGTCAAACTCAATCATATTATACAGATTGGTCAGACAAGATTTCCTATATAAGGGAACCAGTTGATTGTTTCAAAGTCCCGACAAGCACCATTCACTCCTGGAGAAGCGTAGAGCCACAGGGAGAGTCGTCTGCATTGTCCATGGCTTTGCAGCAATCCCTCATACTGAGCAAGCATGAAGCGACAGTGGGAAGAAAAACCACCCATTAACGGGAAGGAAAAACCTCCAGCAGAACCAGAACCAGGCTCAGTATGAACGGTCATCTGCCTCGACCCACTGGGGCTTAGAGAAGACAGAGCAGAGACACAACAAGAGAGACAAAAAGCACAGAAGCACACATTGATCCAGTAATCTGTTCTACATTAGATGGTAATAGTCGGTGATCTGTCCTCCCTGGATGATGTCACAGCTAACAGAACGCCAGACCAGGTGTACCTACTATGAAGAGAAAAAGAGAGAACAAAAAGTTAAAAGCTGAAATGACGACAAGCAATGCACAATTGGAGAACAATAGAAATCAGTAGAGTGAGAGAAATAGACCCTGATGTCCTCCAGCAGCCTAAGCCTATAGCTTCATAACTATAAAGGTAGCTCAGAGTAACATGAGCCACTCTGACTAGAAGCTTTGTCACAAAGGAAAGTTTTAGGATTAGTCTTAAAAGTAGACGGGGTGTCTGCCTCACGGACCAAAACTGGGAGTTGGTTCCACAGGAGAGGAGCCTGATAGCTAAAGGATCTGCCTCCCATTCTACTTTTAGAGACTCTAGGAACCACCAGCAGACCTGCAGTCTGAGAGCGAAGTGCTCTGTTAGGAACATACGGGGTAATCAGAGCTCTGATATATGATGGAGCTTGATTATTAAGGGCTTTATACGTTAGAAGAAGAATTTTAAGTTCAATTCTTAAATTAACAGGAAGCCAATGAAGGGCTAACCGTTAAGCTAATCGTCAGTGGTGTGTTCTTTGTTTCAGGGAGTTGAAAAGGTAGGGAAATGTATAGAAAATGTATTATATTGGTTGTGAACAATTTAAGCAGTATTAATATTAGATACCAATCTTGGCCCAAATTTTAATATTGATGCATCTTCACTAATAAAAAAATTAAATGTGATTTAAACCTAATCTTTCCTTGATCTCTACTTAGTTTGTGGCTGAATAAACTTTGATCTGACATCAGAACGGGTTCAAATTCCTCTGGTCTATTGTTTTCAGTACAGAAACCGTTATAAACTGATTAGTGAATTTAAATCCTACAGTCTTATTGGCTGTGAAAAATATAAAATTCTAGCTACAAAAATATATTAGAAAAGAATAAAAATATCCTTTTTATCGTCTACATTGTGGAAATTAAATGTTTCTTTATACAACTAATCATACCTGGACAGTTGGCTGAATGTCAGGGAAATGGCTCTAAGCTAAAACGCTGCTGAGTTGAAAATGTTTGACTTGATGACAGAAAGATATAAAAAATATTAAAGTGACCTTTTCTTATAACAATCACATTAACGAGACTTTTATTTGTCCAGATCTTCCACATCATTATGGCTGTAAGGAGAAGGAGGTTCAGATGAGCCAGCAGCCTTGTAACGAAGAGACAAAATGTAGTTTGGACCAAGAGAGACCAGAACCTCGGCAGGTGATGAAGGAACAAGAAGAACCCGAATTCCTGCAGGTGAACATTAAAGTGGAGGAACCAGAACCTCTGCAGTTAAAAGAGGAACAGAGTGAAACTGGAATCAGTCAGTTTGAAGAGCCGCTTGTTCTGAATCAGCAGACTGATACGCTAATGATGAAGGAAGGAGACCATGGAGAACCAGAACCTGGTGAGGACCAGCTCCCCTCTCAGAACGCTCCTGAAGCTGAGAACCTAAACCGGAAAGAGAACCTTGAAAAAGACTCAGGATTGAGTAGAGATGAAGTGTTGAATCAAAATAACAGAGATAAAACCAAACTAAAGAGACACAAAGTTGAGAAAAGAGCTTTTTGTAAAATCTGTGGTAAAAGTTTCAGTCCGTGTTATTTATATGACCACATAAGAACTCACACAGGTGAGAAGCGTTTCTCATGCAAAACCTGTGGAAAGCGTTTCATTCAAAGCGGTCAGTTGACGTGTCATATGAGAACTCACACAGGAGAGAAACCTTTCCCATGTCAGACGTGTGGGAAGCGTTTTAATCAAAAATATACCTTGGATAGTCACATGAGAATTCACTCAGCTGAGAACCTAAACCAGAAAGGGAGCCTTGATAAAGACTCAGGATTGAGTAGAGATCAAATGTTGAAACAAAATAACAGAGATAAAACCAAACTAAAAAGAAACAAAGTTGAGAAAAGGGCTTGTAAAATCTGTGGGAAAAGTTTCAGTCCGTGTTATTTATATGACCACATAAGAACTCACACAGGTGAGAAGCGTTTCTCATGCAAGACCTGTGGAAAGCGTTTCATTCAAAGTAGTCAATTGACCCGTCATATGAGAACTCACACAGGTGACAAACCTTTTTCATGTTAGACCTACGGAAAATCTTTCAGTCAGAAGCTTTACTTTACTCCACAAAATAAACCACGCTGGTGAGAAACCATTTCAGTGTCAGATTTGTGGAAAAGGTTTCATCCAAAAAGAGAATTTAATTACTCACACAAGAACCCACACAGGTGAGAAACCTTTCTCCTGTCAGATGTGTGAAAAAAGTTTCAGTGACAGAAGTAATTTAAAACATCACATGAAAACTCACACAGTTCAGAAACGCTTCCCGTGTGAAATCTGTGGTCAGTTTTTCTTTCGCAGCAGTAAATTGACTCTTCACATGTGCACTCATATAGATGAGAAGCCTTTAACAAGTCAACCCACTGGACAAGGTTTCAGTGATGTAAGTAATTTCAAGCTCAACATGAGCACTTAAACAGGTGAGACGGTGTGATTCTTTAAGTCTAATAATGAAACACTTGAGAAGTTCCAGTTGATAAACTTTATTTATCTGAAGGCCTAACATTCCAGTGTTGAAGGTTAATTTATTAAATCAATGTATTTTCATTACAGTTTGTAAATAAATGGATACAAAACTGGGTATTTGTGATCTATCACAGTGGAGTTTGAAAAAAATTCAGAAAAAAATACAAATAGATGAATGCACGAAGTATATAAATCGTGTAAAATAAGTTCTTAAACAACAGAAAGTCAGGATTTTAGCAGTTTATGGCAGAAAGCTGTACATCATTAAAGCTGCAAAATACTCAAGTGTGAAACTTGTTTTCGCTCCCCAGCGATTGACATAATTTTCTTCTTACAGCCCTGCAAAATACACAATGTTCTAGCTGCTTGTTCTCGACGTGTCTAGGCAGGAAATCTTTCTTCCATGGTGTCCCACTACTTTTCTGTGATTGGTCAGAATTTGTAATTTTTATTTTGGACAGACCGAAATCTCTCAGGCATCTGTCAAAGTAAACCATGACGTCGCTCCTGTACCCCTTGTTCAAAATAAAGTTAGATTTGTGACCAAGAAATATATGAATTGTCTTAAAGTCAGAATAAATGTGTTACACTTGCTTGTGGTGTTGTGTGACAGCTGTTATTTTTAAATAAAGTTACCATTTTTGATGAAGCTTTGCCTTTTATTCAGAGGAACTAGATCTTCATTCTGTAAGGTGATATTTTCCTCATTCTTCTGGGTGTATCTGAGACAGGCAGGGCAGTAAAGCATATTAGATAGTTGGTCTTTTTTATTATGAGATCAAAATAACTTAATGTGTTGCTAGAGCAGAAAATCTACCAAATTTTGGACTTAAAAAAGAAAAAGCTTACAATGTCAGAGATAAGAGATAAAATGACATAAAACATAGTTTATCTTTTAACTTTATAACACGTTTTGCTTTGTTTCTATACTTCTGGAAGTTTATTAGAATATTTGTCTTTTTTTACGGGCTTCTGTCCAGCAGGGGGCGGTAATACTTTCACTGCTGTTCAAACAGGAAGCAGCTGCGTCGGTGACTTCCGGTGCTAGCAGCGTTAGCCTCGTTAGCTTGCGTGTGGTCGGTGTGTGGGTGACTGTCTGAGTCTGCGCAGCAACAATGTGTTCCGTGGAGCCTCTGAGAGAGTTTATCAGAGAGAGACTAACTGCTGCTGCGGAGGAAATCTGCTCCCAGCTGGAAAGAACCATCGTCCGCTTCGAGGAGGAGATGGACCGTCAGCGCAGACTGCTGGACCTCACCTGGAGGCCCCGGGTCAGCTTACAGCCAGCAGGTTGGCTCCAGCAGCGGTACCGGTGGGCTTCTACCGGGGGTGAGGGTTCAGGAAGGTCTCGCTGGAGCCAGTTTGCAGCTCCGGGTTTTTAACTCTGAACAGGGGCGTAACCAGAATATTTTTACCGGGGTGGCCAACATGGGGTACAAAGCTAGCGAGGGGTGGCCAATAGAAAACCCTTTACAAACATATATACTATACTATATACAGTACACAACCTAACCCCTTCTTGCTAACACTTAACAGGAATAAGTAGGTTTAGAAAATAGCTGAAAATGCCTGTATACATAAATTAATTGAATCAAATACTTGTTCACACAAATGTACTTAATTTAAAGTTCAAAAACAGACAGTCACAAAAAAACCACATCAAATTGTGGCATGAACCAATAAAAAAGTAATTTTCTTAAGTCTTGCAGTAACCAAGACATTTTTGCTGTTACAGTGCTTGCGTATGAAATATTTAACAAACGGGTTATGGATTTACCTTTCTTACATATGAACTATTAAATACACAAGTAAATCATTTATTTATCTTGCACATTGTTAGCCTCATTGTATAATTGACTAAGTCATATTTGAAAGCTTTTGGAAAGCAAGGACAAAATATTATAGGAAGAAGCACATATTTTATGTAACAGCAATTTCAGGGAAAACAGGGAACAACAGTCATATTTTGACTACAAGGTTATACTGTATGTGTAAGAAACAGTTATACCTTTACTTAGTCTGAAACAAAAATAATTACTTTTACAAAAATAACTTCCCAGCAAAGATCCATAGGATCCAACTCTGGTTACCAGACTCAGTTCAAGCCATTTATATGTGTTGTGCCAGTCTTTAGAAAAGCATCTTCTTTTGTCCCCTTGACAGGTTCGAGGGAAGATTTTTAGTTGTGGCTGCTTGGGCTGTTCTGCTCTTGACTGGGAGATATCTATAATGAAACAGGAGTGAAAGTCCGTTATTCTGACATTAAAATGATGATGACAATAACAATAAATAATAATAATACCAGCCTCCCCATAGTTATGATCATTTCTAGCTGTATTAATGGCCAATAGGCATTTCAATTCAGACAAATAAAACTAATATATACACACACACACATATATATATATATATATATATATATATATATGCATAATTATTTTTTTTATTTTTTTAAGTGTATATATTTAAGTGAGTCCGTCACAATAAAAAACAAATACACTTAACAAAACATACAATTCTTCCGAGGATATTACTTTCTAGACAATTCATTAATTTCATTATTATGGCCACATGGTCATAACTTCACCTGTCGGTGCAGGAACACCTGCTTTCGCTACAGTTTTAATACACTTTAATACATATGTGGACACACTGTATATACCTTATGCACCTTTTCCTCCTTTGGCACCTTCTTTTGTTTATTAAGCCGATGTGTGACAAGAGAATTTCTCCACTGTGAGATCAATAAAGCCCTATCTATCTATCTATCTATCTATCTATCTATCTATCTATCTATCTATCTATCTATCTATCTATCTATCTATCTATCTATCTATCTATCTATCTATCTATCTATCTATCTATCTATCTATCTATCTATCTATCTATCCCTCTCCTCCATCCACCTCCTCTTTCTCCTCCTCCTCCTCCTCCTTCGTTCTCTGTTGCTCCCCTGTCATCCCTTTATCTCCTTCTGCTGTTATTTTCTTCTTAAAATAAGAAGACATGTCTGTGGACTTTCACTTCATTGTCTGGAAATTGACAAACCATACACAAACACCAGCTAACAGCGGTAGCTACGTAACTCTTTGAAAATTTGTGAAAAAGACACCAAAAGCCGCTGTAACAGGAGCTGATCCAGTTCATATATCACCTCTTCTTTTACAAACGAATGATTTGACTTATCTACTTACCGTTAGTCTTGTTCACTTTCCACCTTTTATCACCGTTGAAGGCTGGCACACGCTGAGCCGTAGTTGTCTCAGAACGCAACAGCGGCTAGAAGGGAGGGGGAGGGAGAGGGAGGGCGGACGGGCGGGGGAGGGGGGAGCGGCAGGGTGAGCTACGGTGCGCAAGAAGGTCAAGAAGAGCGGCTTTGCTGCTGGCTGTGCATAATGGGATGAAATGCTAAACTGACGCTACTACCATTTACACTGGCGAGTGGGGTGGCCAGGACATCGCCAGCGGTGGCCGTGGCCACCCCTGGCCACCACCTGGCCACGCCCCTGACTCTGAAGCTTTATGACCAAAACTGAGCAGAAGAAGAAATGCTTCCTTTAAATATACTTTAGTAGCTGATCCAGTTTCTAAGACTGTGGGTTAGAAAGTAAAACCCTAAATTCAGTTTGTTAAAGGAAAACTCCCCTTTAACAGGGAGGAGAACCTCCAGCAGAACCAGAACCAGGCTCAGTGTGAACGCTCATCTGCCTCGACCCACTGGGGCTTAGAGAAGACAGAGCAGAGACACAGAAAGCTCAGAAGCTCACATTGATCCAGGAGTACTTTCTATGTTAGACGGTAATAGAGGATGATCTGCCTCCCCTGATGATGTCACAGCTAACAGAACCCCAGACCAGGTGTACCTTCTATGAAGAGAAACATGACAGAGAACAAAAAGTTAAAAGCTGAAATAACAACAAACAATGCAGATTGGAGAGCAGTAGGAGAACTCAGCAGAGTGAGAGAAATAGACCCTGATGTCCTCCAGCAGCCTAAGCCTATAGCAGCATAACTATAGAGGTAGCTCAGGGTAACATGAGCCACTCTGACTAGAAGCTTTGTCACAAAGGAAAGTTTTAAGATTAGTCTTAAAAGTAGACGGGGTGTCTGCCTCACGGACCAAAACTGGGAGTTGGTTCCACAGGAGAGGAGCCTGATAGCTAAAGGATCTGCCTCCCATTCTACTTTTAGAGACTCTAGGAACCACCAGCAGACCTGCAGTCTGAGAGCGAAGTGCTCTGTTAGGAACATACGGGGTAATCAGAGCTCTGATATATGATGGAGCTTGATTATTAAGGGCTTTATACGTTAGAAGAAGAATTTTAAATTCTATTCTTGATTTAACAGGAAGCCAATGAAGGGAAGCTAAAATTGGAGAAATATGATCCCTCTTGTTGATTTTCATCAGAACTCTTGCTGCAGCATTTTGGATCAGCTGAAGACTTTGAACTACATTTTGTGGACTTCCTGATAGTAAAGAATTACAATAATCCAGCCTTGAAGTAACAAATGCATGGACTAGTTTTTCAGCATCACTCCTGGACAGAATGTTTCTAATTTTGGCGATATTCTTGAGATGAAAAAAGGAAACTCTGGAAACCTGTTTAATATGGGATTTAAATAACATGTCTTGGTCGAAAATAACACCAAGATTTTTTACTTTATTAACAGAGGCCAAGTTAATGCCACCCAGATTAACTGATTGATTGAGAAAATTAGTTTTTAAGGACTCTTGTCTAGGGCTGAAACTAACGAATATTTAACTATCAATTAATCGTTTATTTTTATGATTAATTGAAGAATCTGACAAAAAAGTTTTATTTCCATTTGTTTTTTCCAAAATATAACATTTAGACTAATGGAACAAATAAGCTCTCAGAAAATAAGTTGCTACTCAGGTGTTCTGTTACAATAATATTAGGTAATAAATAATTTTGCTTCAAATAAACAAGTTTATGTTAACTAGATTGTTTGTCAGTCGTGTAATAATCAATGTTGTCTATATGAACAGAAATTTAACAGAAGTGAAGCTGTCAAACTTCCAATAACGTTGTTTTTCTTTAAGGAATCAAAAAGGCTGTTAGATATTTAATACTTTTTATTTCTTCTGAGGGTTTTACATTTTTAGGGTGTCCTATAGGGACGCTTATGTCTCGTTCTCTATAAGTGTTTTTAATTTGGGTCTGCCTCTTATGATTCTTAGTTTCATTCTGGCTACATAACTATAAAGTAAAAAATAAATAATATTAAGGCTAGATCTATTCAATTCAATTCAATTTTATTTATATAGCGCCAAATCATGAAACATGTCATCTCAAGGCACTTTACAAAGTCAAGTTCAATCATATTATACAGATTGGGTCAGATTATACAGATTGGTCAAAATGTCCTATATAAGGAAACCAGTTGATTGCATCAAAGTCCCGACAAGCAGCATTCACTCCTGGGGAACCGTAGAGTCACAGGGAGAGTCGTCTGCATTGTACATGGCTTTGCTGCAATCCCTCATACTGAGCAAGCATGCAGCTAAAACGTTCCCGAATCAAGGCAAGTTTGTTTATCAAGCACTTTTCAGTAACGACGATTAAAAATGCTGTACATAGAAAGAAATAAAAAACATTACGGAGATGAAGGGAAAACATTGCAGTAGAATAATAGCAGCAGGTCAGATGTCAGACGAGTTGGACTACAAATTAAAACATTAACAGTTTAAAGAAACTCTACATAAATGTGTTTTAATCTTGATTTAAAGGAACTCAGGCTTTCACCACTTTTACAGTTTTCTGGGAGTTTGTTCCAGATCAGTGGAGCATAGGAACTAAATGCTGCTTCTCCATGTCTGGTTCTGGTTCTGGTTCTGCAGAGCAGGCTGGAGCCAGAAGACCTGAGTGGTCTGGAGGGTTGATGCACTGATAACAAGTCTGTGATGTATTTAGGTGCTAATTCAGGGATTTATAGACTAACAGAAGGATTTTAAAGTCTATTCTCTGAGATCCAGGGAGCCAGTGGAAGGACTTCAGAACCGGGTCCATGTTCTCTACGTTCTTAGTCTTAGTGAGGACTTCAGAACCTGGTCCATGTTCTCTATGTTCTTAGTCTTAGTGAGGACTTCAGAACCGGGTCCATGTTCTCTACGTTCTTAGTTTTAGTGAGGACTTCAGAACCGGGTCCATGTTCTCTACGTTCTTAGTCTTAGTGGAAGGACTTCAGAACCGGGTCCATGTTCTCTACGTTCTTAGTCTTAGTGAGGACTTCAGAACCGGGTCCATGTTCTCTACGTTCTTAGTCTTAGTGAGGACTTCAGAACCGGGTCCATGTTCTCTACGTTCTTAGTCTTAGTGAGGACTTCAGAACCGGGTCCATGTTCTCTACGTTCTTAGTCTTAGTGAGGACTTCAGAACCGGGTCCATGTTCTCTACGTTCTTAGTTTTAGTGAGGACTTCAGAACCGGGTCCATGTTCTCTACGTTCTTAGTCTTAGTGGAAGGACTTCAGAACCGGGTCCATGTTCTCTACGTTCTTAGTCTTAGTGAGGACTTCAGAACCGGGTCCATGTTCTCTACGTTCTTAGTCTTAGTGAGGACGCGGGCAGCAGCGTTCTGGATCAGCTGCAGCTGTCTGATCCACTTTTTAGGCAGACCTGTGAAAACACCGTTGCAGTGATCAGTTCTACTAAAGATAAACATGGATTAGTTTTTCCAGATCCTGCTGAGACATCAGTCCTTTAAAGTTCAAATAGAAAACCACATACTTATAGTTTCTCATTTGATAGTATGTACAAAATTAAATACATCACAAGTGAAAAAATAATAAATTCTAAATTTTTTTGTTTATAGCACAAAATAATTCACTGAAATAGCAGACAACGCAAAATTCCTCATTCAGTCACGTGACCCACGAGGAGCCGCTGTAGGATGCCGTGACGTCACAGTAGTCAGGAGGTAGTCGGGAAGCGGTCATTTTACATAGCGTGTCAGTATTTTTTCACCTTTGCGATGGCGTTTTTATCTTTAAACGAGGACGAATACGAAGCGAGCCAACTTGATGTTAAAAACGAGGAGTGCTGTGTCCAGCCATATGCGTTTGAGCCGTTAGTTAGGCGTGAATTACGGGACAACACCGAGGAAAGTGGAGAGAGTAGGAGTAGCGATGATGACCACGCTAGTAAGCCGACATCGTCGTCGTCCGACTCAGAATCTGCCAGTGAAGAGGATATTGACGACCGTTCCCATCGACAAATACTGACTGGTATGTTTTTTGATTCTACGATTTTTTTGACTTTCGAGTAGTGACCCCTCTGAGTGATGTCGATTGAATTACTTTTATGTCTAATTAAATTCAAATTGATACTAATGCTAAGTTACTTCTTTTGTGTTTTTGATTTTAATTTTTATGCAACCTCGTACTGTAGGCATAGTAGACAAAACCTAACATTAGCCATTTGACCGTTACTAATTCAGATTTTTAGGTGGGTGTTTATGAATTGCGATTGTTTATATTTTACAGGTGCAAATGTGGCAACTGTGTGATTATGCCCACAGTGGATGAATGCAAGTGCTGCACAGAAACGCACCTTGTTGATCAGGAAGTCGAGTCAGCTGGGCTGTCATGTATAACCTTACATGAAGGCTTTCAGGGAAATATATGTATGTGTGTATATATATATACAGTGTTGGGGAGTAACGGATTACATGTAACGACATTACGTAATTTAATTACAAAAAAAGAGTAACTGTAATTCGTTAGTTACAATGAGAAAATATGTAATTCAGTTACAGTTACTTCCGAAAATATTAAGAATTACAAATTTAGTTACATTTTTTTAAAAATATAAAGAAAAACATTTGTGAAATATGTAATGATATTTTTATTGCTTCGCGCCCTGTATCGCCGTTTCCCGCTACGGCTCCTTGTCTCTATCACTCTGATGATCCATCCTGTGCTGGTGGAGCCTTCTGAAAGAACAGCAAGCGAGCGGACGTTTCACGGTTTTTTTTCAGCTCAAGCAGCGCATCAAAAATGACAGCCTTCAAGCTTGTTGACAGCCACCTCTTGTTATTCACACACAACAATAAACCGTGAGAGCCGACGTGTGTTGTGAAACTGCAAAACCTTGTCTTAAGCGGAAAATCAAGCGCGCGTCTACACAGCTCAGCGTTCACAGTGTTGCGTTCGTGAGCGTCGGAAAGCTATGGTGCATTCAGGAGCATGGGACATTTCAGTTTTACAACGAAAAAGGCAGAAAACGGAACAGAACTTAACTCATACAATAATGTATTTATCCAGAAACAGTGTGGGCTTTCTTACAATACTGAATGCTCTATAATTGTATTTCTGTTATTTTTCATTATGCACATCTGCTAGCTTTTTATTCTAAAAAATCTATAATATTACAGCAGCAAATTATCAAAGTTTTTCAAAGCCTGTTTAAAAGCTCCAAATGGGGCTTCAGATCATACAGCAACAATTGTGCTGTCATTGTTTTACAGGGCAGAATTTGCATTTGCTGACTCTTGTCCTTT